>JANAVB010029070.1:0-80000 GCA_029216955.1 Iris pallida | reverse complement strand
GACGTAAGTGCAGGGTATATTCAAGAGACTTATCGGGGTGTACCAGCCATCACCCTACGCTAAGTTGAGAATTACCAAGGGGAAATATCCAAAATGGCTTGTCATGCCAGCGACCGGTGCATATAGATTAAGTGGACTTTGCTGGTGGCTATCCACGTACAAGTCCTTGCATTGAAATCAAAGTAGTGTAAGTTAAATGAACAAGCGCCTACTGAATGGCTTGAAATGTATCACACCAAATAATAACGAGTGCTTCATGCAAATGAGTTAAAAGAACACACGCCTACGACGTGCTAGAATTTGAGGCAGAAACACGCCCTTGACACTATATACTTACGTGAATCATGTTAAGTTAGAATATGTGAACTATTGTGTAACTTGGTTTGCTTTGGATAGGGAAGACCGGACGGTAAGTATGGGTAAGTCGTACATGCATTTCCATGTGACACTTGAATTCAACAACACGAGATAGGTCATGATATGTGCCATGAAATTGACGCTAAGACAAGATTAGAAAGACAATAAATGATAGACGGGGCACGAAAGTAAATGGAACGTGTTTGGTAATGATAGCATTGTGGATGAGCTAGTCTCCCCACCAGTGCATAACAATGTACTGATAACCCCACAGTCTGCTTACAGGAAGCAAAAAAAGTCGGCGGGTACAGAGCTTTCCTCGAACGTGCTAAGGCGCGGAGCTATCTCTGGAGCCTTGGAGCGTTGCAAGGAGCTGGAGCAACGTATACAGGACATAACGTATCGGAACATCACCATGAATCATTCCATGTTGTAAGCCACTTGGCACGCCTTTTATGTTTCAGAGAGAGAGAGCTTGAGAGGCTTGTAAACTCGGCCTAGCGCCGCTTGTAAACTTCTTGAATATCAATAAAGAGTTTTAATTCGTTTTAACTTGCGTTCATTTACTTTCTGCTGCAAATGGGGACACTCTGTGCGACTCTGTGGCCTAGCTCAAATCGGCCGTTTCTGGACTTGGCCTTGTACGGGCACAACCTAGGCCCGTGCGGCATCACGCCTTAGCGAGGACAATGGCTCCTACGGGAGCGGGGCGTGACAGATTGGTATTAGAGCACGGCTTTACGTCCTTTGACTTCATTTCGATTTTCTCAGTTTTGAAAGCTCGTTATTGGAAAAAGAAAGTGTACGCTCTCTCTCATTGTGCCTTGGGATGTTCCATACAATAAGTCTAATATTTTCAAAAGATCGTTCAGGTGTTCAATCGAACACATTAGTAGGCTATTGCCGAATGTATCGGTAGGCCTTTGTGCCGAACGGTGTCAACTTGTCTTGAATGAAAACACGTGCTAAAGTTAACATGTCGCGTGCATGCCTAACTAGTCCTACGATGAGCCTAGCAATTGAGCATGCAAACTCGGAATATAGTCCGTACGAGATGGTTATACGGCACAACTTAGTCCGCGTGTCGCGCACCTCAACTTTTGGGTGCAATCGGGTTGCGAGCGATATCAAGTATCGCTCGATCGAGAACGGAGATACACTTTAAGTGTCTATCGATAGGAACGCTATCAAGTTAACGCTTAGGCATGCACGAAAGATTAACTTTGATTTTGAGGAAAATAATACGAATGACATAGTCCGTCGAAATGACACGAACGATTACGCTAGAGATTCGTCGAACGAATATGAAAGATATCTTAGCGCATGACGCGAACGTGATTGAGGACTAGATCGTATGGCTTGAATCAGAGTGGTATATGTGATAGGTTCGAAGAAGAATAAGAATGAGTGTCGACGACTAGTCGAGTGACTCGAACCCTGAGTGGTGTATGGACGTCATAGAAATTGTTCGAGCAAGACTAAAGGATTTACGGATCGTACAAGTATGTCGGTAAGCGATGCGATCGTGCAAAGCCTTAGAACGTGTCATGCTTAGTTGGCCGTGACTTCAAAAGTCCCGAACGAGATGTCGTTGGACAACTTGTCAATGGGCAACACGAGTTAAAAAATGGTTCGGAACGATGAATGAAAATGAATGGTCTTGATCGAGGAAACTTAGAGGATCACGCGTACAATTTTGGATTGATTCAAATGAATTGTGACTTGAGTTTGAACAATGATATTGAAACTAGCTTGAGGAATAGCAATCGAACTTGATCGTGAATTGAATTGAATGGAAATATAGTATATCCAGTTCGGACAATAGCATCAGTCGCACGACTCGAAATTGGTTGCAAAGGAAGATCGTCAGGTTACGCATTTCGTCGATGGTATTGAGGCATATCAAAGATCGATATGCGATAACTCGGGGGTACTCGGACTCGGCGAATGACGATCGTGCAAATGTCATTGTTCTGATGGAGGCTATACTCGGGATATTGAAACGTGTCGAGGAAAATATGGACGTGGCTCGAGGATTTTTCTTGTTGAATGAATGACGATCGGACTATTGAATAGAGATCTCGGCTTGGATGAAAATGAAATGTTTGGATTGCTTCGACGATAACCCCAACGTCAACATTCTTGTCTCATGCGAGCGCAACTCTAGTCTTGCACATGCGTCGCACCGGATTAAGACGATCACTCTGCGTGAGCGCTGATATGGTAATTCATACAACGGGAGTGATTGAACTTGGATGGCGTGGCAATTTGATTGCTTCGCCTTGTGGTTTGACGCGAAGGTATACTCGAGAATGAATCAGTGTGTATGATGATTGAACTTGAGGATTGAGTAGGTCCAATCTGCGTATCGAGAATGAGTTAGTCTAAACTCAAACAAGAGTTACGTCCCGATGAGAATGATTATTCCACAGGAGCGTTGCATGGTGATTCATGAACCACCGTGGATGATCGGACTCGCGTGAGATTGGGACACAATGTATTGTCGAGCTGGATGATCTTGTGATCGAATACATGAATTGGTTAGAATGGATATGTGAAGTATGTCGATTGGGTGATTTGAATAGATTCGAATATGCGCAACGAATACACTAATGCAAATAGGTGATCGTGCTCGATGTTTAGAAATCTGAGTGACGCGAGCTTGGGTAGAAAATCTTGTACTATCGACTTTGGTTTGACCCTAGGATTGGGGTCAGTATTGGCATTATTATTGGAGAACTATGATTCCAATCCTGACATTGACTTAGCCTTGAGAAATGGCCTAGCGGTTAGGCGAGACGCACCTGTTTCATGTGTTTGTAATCAAAAGATTGATCCTTGAGGATTGATATGGATGGATTGAATGATGCAAGAATAGGAAACCCAGCTCACGAGATTCGGCTGACATGCATATATTTCAGGGACGCCTGAGTATGTGCACGATGTGACTCGAGTGAGAATGACGAATTCTTTATCATGCGGCTTGGCTGAATGCATGTATTTTGGGGACGCCTGGAATGCGTGCACGATCCAGCCAAGTGATACGTTGAGTTCAAGCATGACTTGAGGAATGGAAGAGTGTCGAGAACTTGAAATCGTATTAAAACAAAAGAATGATACTAGTACGAGTGTGGCTCGGAATCAAGAAACGTGTAGGCAGAGTGTGCGTGAACGACGACGAGATTAGCCCTAAACAAGTGAATGGTATGGAATCGATATCGTGAAAGTAAAAGCTGGTATAACAAATTGAAACATTGATAGGAAGATATGCTCGACGATAGTGAAATACTTAGTCTTGAATTGGACGGAAATTACTTAGACTTGGTCGACCCCGCTAAGAAGAAATCATACTGATTTCGTGGACAAGAACGCTTGAAAAGCGAATCGGGTCATCTTGATGACCGAGATGAACGAAAAAAAGTTTGCCTCAGCCCACGACTCGCGCATTTGATGAATTACAACGTGCCTCGTATGACTATCTCAGTCCCACGACACGAAGAAATAGCAACCAAGTCGAAGAAACACGGCAATTGAATAAGTACCATCAACTCTAAAATGAATGAAAAGTTGTTCAATAAAATCGACCAAGCGTATACGACACGAAACTTGGAAAGATAACGAGTATAGTTCGATGCCATCGAACGATAGAGCCGTACGATAGACTTATCTAAGAAACACGATGACACGATTTAAGGAATGGTAGTATGACCTGTACTCAGGAAGTCTCGAGGACGAGACTTATTTTGAGTGGTATATTATGTAACGACCCAGTCTGCCCTAGCGGAGCGCCGATTCAAACGACAAGTGCAACGACTCGAACGAGCCATCGACCCGAAGAGTTGGCATCGACCTGATGAAGAATCGATACAAGGCTTACATTGGCCCGTCAAGATGAATCCAGACTTAGACTTTTAAAGGTGCGCTCGGAGTATAGCTCGGCCGATGCGAACATCGCTAAGGTTGGTGGCTCCGATGAACCCGTCTTTGCTTAGCCTAGACACATAACAATACGGACACTATCACGAGAATCGCTAGGCGATACCACCGTGCATGCTAATAAATGACTCAACGCACCTAGCAAAAGAAATAATCCCATCTTGCATGCTTATTTAGAACATGGAAAAGAACTCGACAAATATAGAAACTCTTGCACTGCGCTCTACGCTCGTGCTAAGGCACAAGCTTACGTTCAAGTCCCTTATGCGTTCAAACAATGAAACAATGAATGGTTTACAACAACGAAATGGGAAGACTATCAACATAGTCGTTCTGAGTAGAGTTTAGTAACATTGAAAGACTATGGGACCGATGGGTCGCCAAGGCGGCTCTCGCACTGGAAGTTGCGTAATGCTTGAATGAATGAATCAACGAATGAATGAATGAATAAATACGTGAATGAATCAATGAATGAACGAAAAAGTGAAAGAAAAAAAGAAAAGAAAGAATACATGAAAGATAAGAAAGGAAAGAATGGTTAGCGACAGGTGTGACGGGCACGTGCAACGGGGCTCGCTACCCGCGCTGTACGGACGCCAACTTGGTCGATAACGCATTATGGCTAAGGGTTAGCCTACGGCTCGGAGATAGCCGTTAAGTTAAAATGGCAAGATAATACGAAATGGTTGTGGACAAACGGCACGGGTGATGGGGGGAATACCATGGCCCTGTAGTGGAAGGATTCTGCGGCACGGGCGTTGTGTGGAGTATACCGTGGTCGGCCTAGGCGGAATCAAAAGCGGGGCTTACGGGCTGCCTGGGTGCGGGCTTGGGCACCAGGAGACGTAAGTGCGGAATATATTCAAGAGACTTAACGGGGTGTACCAGCCATCACCCTACGCTAAGTTGAGAATTACCAAAGGAAAATGTCCAAAATGGCTTGTCATGCCAGCGACCGGTACATATAGATTAAGTGGACTTTGCTGGTGGCTATCCACGTGCAAGTCCTTTCATTAAAATCAAAGTAGTCTAAGTTAAATAAACAAGCACCTACTGAACGGCTTGAAATGTATCACACCAAATAACAAAGAGTGTTTCATGCAAATGAGTTAAAAGAACGCACGCCTACGACGTGCTAGAATCTAAGGCAGGAACACGCCCTTGACACTGAATGCTTACGTGAATCATCTTAAGTTAGAATATGTGAACTGTTGTCTAACATGGTTTGCTTTGGACAGGGAAGGCCCGACGGTAAGTATGGGTAAGTCGTACATGCATTTCCAAGTGACACTTGAATTCAACAACACGGGATAGGTCATGATATGTGCCATAAAATTGACCCTAAGGCAAGATTAGAAAGACAATGAATGATAGACGGGGCACGAAAGTAAATGGAACATGTTTGGTAATGATAGTATTGTGGGTGAGCTAGCCTCCCCACTAGTGCATAATAATATACTGATAACCCCACAGTCTGCTTACAGGAAGCAGGAAACGTCGGAGGGTGCGGAGCTTTCCTCGAACGTGCTAAGGCGCGGAGCTATCTCTGGAGCCTTGGAGCGTTGCAATGAGCTAGAGCACCGTATATAGGACATAATGTATCGGAACATCGCCATGAATCATTCCATGTTGTAAGCCACTTGGCACACCTTTTATGTTTGAGAGAGAGAGAGAGCTTGAGAGACTTGTAAACTTGGCCTAGCGCCGGTTGTAAACTTCTTGAATATCAATAAAGAGTTTTAATTCGTTTTAACTTGCGTTCATTTACTTTCCGCTACAAATGGGGACACTCTGTGCAACTCTGTGGCCTAGCTCAAATCGGCCATTTTTGGACTTAGCCTTACACGGGCGCAACCTAGGCCCGTGCGGCATTACACCTTAGCGAGGACGATCGCTCCTACGGGGGCGGGGCATGACAAAGGAGAGGGCACCAGCAGAAGGACTATCGTCGACGACTAAAGTGTTGCTTCAATTGCGGTTCCAATGAGCATAAACTTCGAGATTGTCCCAACCGACATTCCACACACAGTTTAGCTCCAGCACCATCACAGCAACAGTTACGAGGGCCAAAAAGTCTTAGACCAGGTGCAGCACAACCACTTTCCTTAGAAGAATATCAGGAGGGACCAGCCTTAGAGGGCCAGACACTAGAGTATAGGCCTGCTGGAGAAGAGATGAATAATCTAAGACAAGGACAAGCATTCACCATGATAGAGCTAGACACCCTTCCCGATTGGACAGATACCACAGGTATTATTATAGTTAATACATTATTGGTGCACCTTCATTAGTGTCATATTCATGCATAGAGTAGTTATCTCGTTCTTCTTAAACACATTGGGATTAAGAGTTACCAACTGCATTGCAAGGTACTACCTACAAACACCTTTAGTAATCTCAGCAACCGTAGCATAGGCAGAATTGCTTAGAATAGCGATTAAGGATTGGTTAAAAAGGATTTCCAAGACAAGCCTTAGAGTTAGATACCTTTTTGTAGACCTTGTATATGTAAAATGGCCCATGTCCTCGGTTTGTATGTCATTATAGTGTTTCATGCCAGAAGGATTTCCCATGGGAACACAAGGATGACAGACACAATATTCTTCCATCTATTCGTGATCCCTTCCTCCTTGATTCATATCTACCGCATCATGTTATCTATTACCCTTTGATATCAAGTCAAGGTATGATACCACGACTTGGAATATTACTAACTTTATCAATCATAAATTTGTGCCTGGTTTTAATTTTGAGAGAGGAATTTCTGGGGATTATAGATTGAATGCCCTCTAGACTTCTTTTACCAATTGATTAGGATAAATTGGTTTCCATTAGAATGATAAATCATTGCCGTATGAAAATCCACTCTTTATTTTTGATCCTTGTGTGCTCCCTATCGTGACTTTGATATTTGGAGCACAACAATAGGCTTTTTGTTTCGTCCAATAAATTTCATAAACAAGACCTCTCCTGCTACCTTGATGAAACATGTTCAACATAGGAGCAATGTTAAGTATGTAATACCTAGGCTTCCTTTAGTCCGTGACTACAAACGTAAGTACCTCATACCCTCGTACATCTCTTTAGAATTTGTCCTCATTAACAGTCCTATTACTGTGCTTTCCACGATTACCCAACTTCTATAAGTTGGGTAGAGCTGAGAACTTCGTGAATTCTATCCCTTAGAAGAGTCATGTTGAACTAGGAGTTCGATGGTAGACTGTCCCTTCCATCCTTTCACATAGCCTTGGTATGGTTTAACTTACCTAACAGTTTTGTTGTTCGTAGCTTCATTGTCCTCGGATGTTAAGATTTATTTTAATTTCGAGGACAAAATTTTTATAAGTTGGGTAGAATGTAATCCCCCAAAAATTTTGGAGGATTATTTTAGTATTTATAATTTATTTTTATATTTTGTGTTGAAAGATTGTTATATATTCCAGCAGTGATTCTCGCTCTTCGTCTGTTAAACTTTTACTGACGAAGATGGGTTTTGGGGAAGATTTGCTGCCGAGGTCGACCTGGATAACCTCATCTTCAGTAGGAGGTTCCCTCAGTTCGAACCGCTTTTCCCATTGCGCATCCAACTGCTGGGCCCACGGCTCTAGCTCGAGGATTTCGGGGATGTCTTCGTCTTCTTCATAAGCATCGGCGAATGCCATGTTGACTGACAAGACTTGTATGAATACATCTCCGATGCTGGTATCAGAGTCAAAAGTTGGTGACCCGGTCAAATGTGAATGCCAGTCACATTCTTCATCTGAACTTTCAGGGGTCGTTGTGGGTGTTATATACCCAAATCCACATCGAGTCTTGCTATAGTAGTCCTGTGGTTTGCCAGCCGGGACCGGTGGCTTCAAAGGTAATCGTCATCTAGTACCGTAGTTCAAGCCCGGTATCGTTTCCAGATCATACCCCTATTTCTGTATGAGATATTTAGATTGGGGGCTATAAAGATACAGAGGTAGTCTCCTAGCATCCGATCCAAGGTCAACTTCTTCTATGGTGAAGGGATGCGGATCGTCCTTCTGGTCGAAGATGATTGGATGGTCCCCTCCCTCGATTATTCGGTAAGCGTCTTCTGCTGGAGTAAGCTGGATTGTGGTGTAGATATTTGTCACCTATGTGTGTAGGTGAGTGCCTATACCGTGTTCCATAGCGTACATTGTACAAAGCTTATTAAGTTCGAGATAGTTCAAAGATAGCCCTTTATTGATGAAGTAAGGTATCTTTTCTAGGAGGATTACATCATCTGCGGAGGAAACATTAGTATGGGCAGCCACATACTTGGCTAGCTCTGGTTCCTCTTCAGCTACCCCCTGTGTGAATGAAGACTGAGAGGACGACCTGGGGAGCTTGATCGTCAGCGGTTCAGTTGATGGAGCTGAGCGTGGAGTTGTTGGCAGACTAGCGACCCCCAGTTTGGTACTCGATGTGGGGCGAGGAGTGGCTGGTTCGCTAGAAGTGTCAGACCTTGTATCGGGGTGATGACCCTTCTTGGGAAGGCGTATCATCATCGACTTATCTAGAGGGATTGAGCTTTTCCGTCTGTGACAGGCCGGTTCTCGATAGCCTGATTGTCAGTGGCTCCGTTGTAGGTCTTGGTACTTGGCCAGACCTTGGCAGCCGAATTATCATTTGCTCTTCTTGTGCCGAGAGGCTGATTGCGTCCTTACGCAGAGTGGCGGTAAGGGGCGCAGACCTGCCCGGTTTACGAGCTTGGAGGTGGATCGTCAGAGGCACTTTTGATCCTGTGGCTGTCTCGGTACTTGTAATGCCTGTTGTTCGTATTACGTATTTGGAATACGTATACGTATTTTATCTTGTATTTGCATATCTCCTTGGTTTGGTTTGGCTTGGTTATTCGTGGTTCGGGTTGGCTTGGTTTGGTTTGGGATTGCTATTGGTTCATTATGAACCAAAGGGTGAACCCCCTACCTACCACCACCACTACCATTTATTAACCCCACTTCCTTCTCTCTCTTCATTACTCTCATTCTTCCCTCCATTAATTCTTCACCTACCAGGAGAGGGAGAGAGAGGTCTAGGCAAGTACAACTTGCTTCATGGAGGAACTCTAATTTTATTGCTTCATTCTCTTCCTTACAGCATTCTAACTTACTTTAGAACTTGGCATTTTCACTTTCCATGGCTAGATTCTTGTAGATCTATATTTACATTATTTTCGAATTTCTTGGGTTTTGATCTACTTAATATTGTTATTTTTGAGTTTTGATTGTTCCATGTTGTAGAGAATTTCGTTCTACCCCATTTTGACCTATGGAAGTTCGGATTTGGGCTCCTGATAATAGAGTTATGCAACTTGGAAGCCATGGCTTATGGTGTACTTCTTCTCGGAAATTTGGAGAAGAAGCACAGTCCCGAGCCGCATGGTAGCACTTGACCGCATGAACATTCATGCGGCAAGTCAGTTCCAACCGCATGCACTATTGCCTTGACTTGACCGCATGACAAGTTCATGCGGCAAGTATTCCTTCTAGCCGCATAAAGTCCTTCTTACTTACCCGCATGACTGAGCCTTCCCCTTAGCCGCATGGGACTCTGCCCACCCTGAACCGTATGAACTCAACACTTGCGAGCCGCATAGACCGCAGTCTCCCAGCCGCATGGGTTTGCTTCCCTTGACCGCATAGTCATTGCTTCCCGCAGCCGTATGGGTTGTTCCTCTCCAGCCGCATGTACATGATTGGTCAGCCAGTCGCATGGACCCATCCCCTGCTAGCCGCATGAGTTTCCTATCCTCCTGGCCACATATGTCTTGCCTTTATCAGCCGCATGACTGAGTGGATCTCCGAGCAGCATATGACTGATACCCCTTTGACCGCATAAGCCTTTTCCTTTTTAGCCGCATGCGCCTGACCCTGTTCAGCCGCATGGACTGTTCTCTTCTAGCCGCATGAGATCATTCCTGGCCGCATATGCCTTAGCCGCATGGCTCTCCTATAGCCCTGTGTATTGATATTTTATTAGATATTTTACGTCCATTTTATATCCTTATGCCTTTTGTCATGAACTTGATAATCACGAATTTACTTGATATGTTTGGATATGATAATTGTGCCTGACATGATAGTGACCCGTAGTGGTGCACTCCTGACATGACTAACCTGACATGACCTGATAGTGGCCCGTCGTTGCGTACTCTTGACCAGTATACTTGACATGAAAACCTGACATGATTTTCTTGATAAGATGTTGCGACGGCTACCTGACATGACATGACCTGTATAATTAATCTGGACACCGTGGGCGATTGTGTTTGTACAAATAATCCAGTCCTGTCTTGCATCATGTCTAGGAGGGGACTCTTGAGTACCACGGTCAGGAGTACCTACTGAAATGGACTAAGGCTAATAACTAGATTAATACATTAGTCATAAAGAGATCTTCCAGCTACAGGCAATCCCGTTACCTGGGCACGCCTTAGGATCTGTAGCCTGCCGTCGAGTGGGCACATTTCTAGCACACTGTCATGTGTTGCACCCTTCAAGCTACCTAAGGGTACATGCGTTTCCTGGATGATGTACCCACCTGACTTCAACCCTAATCTTTCAATCCGGGTAACCTGGATGGTTTGCAGGACTTGTGGCTGTGGAATAATCTCACTACATCTTGTTAGTAATTAGGCTTGTGACAACCCTAGTTAGTTAAAGTATCAAGCCATAATTCTTGCTTGGCCGTGAATTGATTGGATGGAGTCTAACCAGTCTAGTCTTGCCATGATCCTGATTACTGTATGACCAGAATGCTTGTATTTATTTTACCGATAAATGGTGAGAATTCCAAGTTCTGTTCAGACGAAGGGTTACAATACCGGTCCTTGTTTGGTTTACGGGTTGTAACCTGGTTATATGAATAGCTCATGGTTATCTCGTCGTATATCATCCTGATGTATTTTCTTATTTCCAGTTCTTAACTTATTTATACTCTTGTGCTGATTGCTGGTTTTAGTTCCTAAGTGAAGCTTCTTTGTGGCTCTTGCTCTTTCTAGGGTCTGACCCAGCTGATTTTGTATAGCCAAATTTTGGAGCAGCTCCAGAGGATCTACCGACTTTCCAGGCAGATGGTGGCCACTAGACGGAACCCTGGCAACGAGTGGGTTATTTTTGGCTCTCCTACTCTATTGTAAAAATATTCTTTTGAGGCATTTAGCCGACGAGCACCTGTTTAGCTCGATTACAATTACTTACTGTCTGCCTACGGGCTGTAACATGATTAACAGATCCTAGGGTTGATCATGTATGACTAAACTCTTGCTAGTCCTGACATTTTGTAACGACTAGCTTCATGATCAACTGAATATGTAATGTTTGGGACGCCTTACTAGTGTATATTTAATGATCATACATCTTGTGACTTTTACTTACTTGCTTGTGATTGAGACAATAGGCTTGTTCATGACCTTAAGAGACTGCTGGCTTGTAGATAAACCCTCATATATCTAGACAGCCGTGACCGTATAGAGAGATGGATCCCATTTCATATAAGTAGCTGGCTTTGTCTGCCTCCGCTCTCCAGTATTCTGGTTCTGGGGCGTGACTTGGTTTAAGTGGTGGCCCATTCAGGTCTTGTAAATCAAGATATATGTGGATTTACCGAATAGATGTCTCAATCAGTATTCGCCTTGATCTCTGCTCGTATCTTCTGAATCGCTGGATTCTTGTCCTGACCATATGCTTGTATCGTTGATGGAGAGCCACCAGTCCAGCCAGTTCAGCCTGCCGAGCCTGATGATAGCACTTTGGTAGGTCTTGTCAGGACCTTGATAGCTTTTCAAGATCGTCGTGGAGATGCCTTGCACCAGGCAGTGGCAGATGATTTAACCAGAGGCGGTCATCCAGGGAATAGCATGGCCAACAGCTTTAAGCGCCTAAACCCTCTATTCTTTGACGATAGTGAAGATGCTATCATCGCAGATGCTTGGCTTCAGGATACTGAAGTGATTCTCGAAGTAGCCAGGACCCCAGAGAACGAGAAGGTAGCCATGGTGCACCTGTAGTTGCTAGATCTTGCCCGCAGCTGGTGGGCAGCTCAGACCGTTGGATTAGCAGCACCTATTGCTTGGGCGGTGTTCAGAGAGAGATTCCATACCAAGTATTTTGACGCTATAGCTCGGTATGACCTACAGACGAGGTTCACCAATCTGAAGCAAGGAAGCAGGACGGTCGACGGATATGCGGCCGAGTTTTCCAGACTCAGTCGGTTCACTCCCACTTTGGTGGCAACCGAGTATGATCGAGCCCAGCGGTTCCATCAGGGACTTCACCTGGAGATCTTGTTGGCAGTCGAGCAGTTTGAGCATCAGACTTTTGATGCAGTCTTGAGAGCAGCCCGGAGGCATGAGTATACCTCCCAGAAGATCGTGGATAGGGCCGGGGGTCGGAAGAGATCTCACGGCCAGATAAATCAGTCTTCAACACCAGCCCCGGCAGCCAGGGCCTTGACTATTAGAGCTCCGAGGCGAGCGACCTCAGTGACATCGGTCCAGCATTCCACTCTGACGTACCCTCAACATCAGCAGCAGAAGTAGAAGCGGTCTTCTGCAGTGTGATGTTCTCATTGTGGGAAGCCAGGCCACGTGGTGGCAGAATATCGCAGGGCGCAAGGATTGTGCCTGGCTTGTGGAGCACCAGACCATAGGGTTGGGTCCTGCCCGAATAGGTGTAGTTCATCATCGTCCAACCTTTTTAGCTCTTCGGTAAGAGGACCAGCACCGGTCCAGCAGCAGCAACAGCAGTACCCATTGCCGAGGCCCTTGCCGCCTCAAACCCAAGTATTCCAGCAGCAGAACCCCCAACAGTATGCTCAAGCCCAAGTCCAGAGTCAGAATAGGCAGCGAGGATTTCAGCAGAGGGGACCAACACCCCGAGGGCATGGTCAGGCTATGGCGATGACCGCAGAGGAAGAATTAGCACCAGGAGAGGTAGTAGCAGGTACTATTCTCGTCAACTCCTTTCCAGCTTCAGCTTTATTTGATTTTGGTGCGTCATATTCTTTTATGTCTGCACGATTCGTGACACGGGTAGGATTGGAGCCCGAGTCATTATCAGTAAGGCTCAATATACTTACTGGTAACGGACTTGTGGGAGTGTATAGAGTGTTTTTCTCGTGTCGGATCGTAGTTAGCGGTAGAGAATTCCCTGCTAGATTGATAAAATTTCCAATGGCCGACTATGATGTGGTCTTAGGGATGGATTGAGGAGCCAGTATTCTAGGATAGACTGTTACATTGGCAGGGTTGTTTTTAGCATTACAGGCGAGCCAGAGTTTTCCTTTTCCCGAGGTAAATTTGAGTCTTCTCCTTCGATATTGCGGATGGCAGTAGCAGCAGTTCAATTGCCCAAGGTAGTCGACGAGTTCCCAGATGTTTTTCTAGAAGAGCTTCCAGGTATGCCGTCGGAGCAGGAGATCGAGTTCACTATAGACTAGATTTTCGGGATAGCCCCAGTGTCAGAGAGAGTATACAGGATGGCGCCGTCAGAATTGGAAATATTGTACAAGATGATTGAAAAACTTCGAGCCAAGGGATTCATTCGTGCTAGTGGATCGCCTTGGGGAGCCCTGATGCTTCTTATGAAAAAGAAGGATGGTACGTCCAGGTTATGTGTTGATTATCGTGCCTTGAATTCAGTGACAATCAAGAACAGATATCCTCTCCCGAGGATAGATGACATGTTTAATCAACTCAAAGGGGCAGCAGTATTCTCGAAGATCGACTTGCGCTCAAGATATCATCAGATCAGAGTCAGAGAGCAGGACATCCCGAAGACAGCTTTTAGATCGAGATATGGACATTGGGAGTTCCTTGTTATGCCTTTTGGAGTGACCAATGTGCCGACAGTATTCATGGACCTCATGAATCGCATCTTCATGCCCTACTTGGATTAGTTTATGATTGTGTTCTTGGACAATATCCTGGTCTACAACAAGAGTGAGGCGGAGCATGAGCAGCATCTCCATGTAGTTCTTCAGATTCTCAGGGAGCACCAGTTATATGCCAAGTTCAGTAAATGCGAGTTCTGGCTCGATCGTATTTCGTACTTGGGTCATATCATTACCAGAGGAGGAGTAGAAATGGATCCCCAGAAGATTGTGGCTATTGAGTCATGGCCGGTGCCCAGCACAGTTGCAGAAGTTTACAGTTTTCTTGGATTGGCCGGCTACTACCGACGGTTTATTTCAGATTTTGCTCGAATTTCAGCGCCATTGACCCAGTTGACCCACAAGAATGCGCAGTTTGCTTGGACAGCAGAGTGTCAGAATTCTTTGAACAGTTGAAGCGAGGATTTATAACGGCTTCTATTCTCACGCTTCCAGATGGAACCGGAGGATTCTCAGTGTATTGTGATGCTTCAGACAGAGGCTTAGGGTGTGTTCTGATACAGCATGGGAAGGTAATAGCTTATGCTTCACGACAACTTCGTGATCATGAGAGGAAATATCCAACCCATGACTTGGAGCTGGCAGCAGTAGTGTTTGCACTTAAGTTGTGGAGGCACTACTTGTATGGAGATAGGATGAAGATTTTTACTGACCACAAGAGCCTAAAGTATGTTTTCACTCAGAAGGATCTTAACATGCGTCAGAGGAGATGGCTGGAGCTGCTTGTGGATTATGATATCAACCTGCAGTATCATCCTGGAAAGGCCAACGTCATAGCAGATGCATTAAGCAGGAGGACCAGAGCTTATTTCCTAATAGCGCAACCAGAGTTGTTAGCAGATCTCCAGAAGATGGGTATAGAAGTTGTTCTCCCTTCCAGTGTGGCATTGATGGCCAACATGCAAGTTCAGTCAACTATAGTCGAGAGGATCCGGATGGCGCAGTCAACAGATTCCAAGCTTCTGCGGCTCGAAGCAGATTATGAGGTAGGACAAAGACCAGAGTTATGTATTCATGAGGATGGTACACTTCGACATGGTAAGTGTCTTTGTGTACTCAGTAGAGATATCAGACGGGAGATCATGTCAGAAGCGCACAGTTCTCAGTATTCCATCCATCCTGGCAGTACGAAGATGTACCGCAATATCCGTCAACACTTCTGGTGGAATGGCATGAAGCAGAAGATAGCTCGGTTTGTCTCTCGATGTTTGGTTTGCCAACAAGTTAAGGCCGAACATCAGAGACCGGCTGAACTTCTTCAGCCTTTGCCCATTCCAGAGTGGAAGTAGGAGCATGTGACCATAGATTTTGTGACTGGATTACCTAGATCCCTAGCTGGTAGAGATGTTATCTGGGTTATAGTTGATCGGCTCACGAAGGTAGCTCACTTTCTCTCATTCAGAGTTGGCCAGTCGACGGCTCAGTTAGCAGAGATGTACCTCAGACAGATTGTCAGGTTACACGGAGTGCCAGTTAGTATCACCTCGGACCAGGATTCAAGATTCACGTCGCACTTTTGGCGTAGCCTGCAAGAGAGTTTGGGAGCCCATCTCCAGTTCAGTTCAGCATATCATCCGCAGACAGATGGCCAGTCGGAGCGCACGATCCAGACTCTTGAAGATATGTTGCGGTCATATACACTTGACTTCGGTGGTTCATGGGAAGATCACCTGCACCTGGTAGAATTCTCGTACAACAACATTTTCCAGGCCAGTATCCAGATGGCACCATTCGAGGTACTGTATGGCAGGAAGTGCAGATCCCCGTTAGCCTGGGATGATGTTAGAGAGAGACAGATGCTCGGTCCAGAAATGATTGCCCAGATAGTTGAAGTGGTCAGAAGGGTCAGAGATCATCTTCGAATTGCCTAAGATCACTAGCGTCATTGGGCCGATTCTCATCGGCGCCCTCTCGAGTTTTCGGCCGGCGATCATGTATCCCTGAGGATTTCACCTAACTGTGGCGTCATTCGTTTTGGCGTCCGGGGAAAGCTTAGCCCTAGGTATATAGGACCGTTCGATATTCTGAAGCGAGTAGGAGATGTATCCTATTGTCTCGCTCTTCCGCCGTCGCTAAGCGAGGTACATGACGTATTCCATGTATCACAATTACGACGGTATATCCCAGACCCGAGCCACGTCCTGGATCATTCAGAATTGGTTTTCGGTACCAACCTTTCGTATGAGGAGCGGCCCGTGTCTATATTGGACCGGAGAGAGAAGATCCTTAAGAATAAGACTATCAAGTTAGTCCGAGTTGTTTGGGGTCATCACTCTTTGGGTGAGTCAACGTGGGAGCATGAGGATGATATCCGATCGCGATATCTCGACTTGTTTGACTCGTGAGGTATGATGTCCTTCTTATGCCTCATGCCTTCGATTCCTTGCTTGCATGATTGATTGCTTGATTGCTTGTCTAGTATAGCTTGCCTGTGATTAGTGTAGCTTGTTCTTGTCTCTCTAGCCTCTTAATTAAAATTCGAGGACAGAATTCTTTTAAGGTGGATAGATTTATAATGCCTGTTGTTCGTATTACGTATTTGGAATACGTATACATATTTTATCTTGTATTTGCATACCTCCTTGGTTTGGTTTGGTTTGGCTTGGTTATTCTTGGTTCGGGTTGGCTTGGTTCGGTTTAGGATTGCTATTGGTTCATTATGAACCAAAGGGTGAACCCCCTACCTACCACCACCACTACCATTTTTTAACCCCACTTCCTTCTCTCTCTTCATTACTCTCCTTCTTCCCTCCATTAATTCTTCACCTACCAGGAGAGGGAGAGAGAGGTCTAGGCAAGTGCAACTTGCTTCATGGAGGAACTCCAATTTTATTGCTTCATTCTCTTCCTTACAACATTCTAACTTACTTTAGAACTTGGTATTTTCATTTTCCATGGCTAGATTCTTGTAGATCTATATTTACATTATTTTTGGATATCTTGGGTTTTGATCTACTTAATATTGTTATTTTTGAGTTTTGATGGTTCCATGTTGTAGAGAATTTTGTTCTACCCTATTTTGACCTATGGAAGTTCGGATTTGGGCTCCGGAAGATAGAGTTATGCAACTTGGAATCCATGGCTTATGGTGTACTTCTTCTCAGAAATTTGGAGAAGAAGCACAGTCCCGAGCCGCATGGTAGCACTTGACCGCATGAACATTCATGCGGCAAGTCAGTTCCAACCGCATGCACTATTGCCTTGACTTGACCGCATGACAAGTTCATGCGGCAAGTTTTCCTTCTAGCCGCATGAAGTCCTTCTTACTTACCCGCATGACTGAGCCTTCCCCTTAGCCGCATGGGACTTTGCCCACCCTAAGCCGCATGAACTCAACACTCGCGAGCCGCATATACCGCAGTCTCCCAGCCGTATGGGTTTGCTTCCCTTGACCGCATAGTCATTTCTCCCCGCAGCCGCATGGGTTGTTCCTTTCCGGCCGCATGTACATGATTGGTCAGCCAGCCGCATGGACCCATTCCCCGCTAGCCGCTAGTTCCCTATCCTCCTAGCCACATATGTCTTGCCTTTATCAGTCGCATGACTGAGTGGATCTTCGAGCCGCATATGACTGATACCCCTTTGACCGCATAAGCCTTTTCCTTTTTAGCCGCATGCGCCTAACCCTGTTCAGCCGCATGGGCTGTTCTCTTCCAGCCGCATGAGATCATTCCTGGCCGCATATGCCTTAGCTGCATGGCTCTCCTATAGCCCTGTGTATTGATAATTTATTAGATATTTTATGTCCATTTTATATCCTTATGCCTTTTGTCATGAACTTGATAATCACGAATTTACTTGATATGTTTGGACATGATAATTGAGCCTGACATGACAGTGACCCGTAGTGGTGCACTCCTGACATGACTTGATAGTGGCCCGTCGTGGCGCACTCTTGACCAGTATACTTGACATGAAAACCTGACATGATTTTCTTGATAAGCTGTTGCGACGGCTACCTGACATGACATGAGCTGTATAATTAATCTGGACACCGTAGGCGATTGTGCTTGTACAAATAATCCAGTCTTGTCTTGCATCATGTCTAGGAGGAGACTTCTGAGTACCACGGTCAGGAGTACCTACTGAAATGGACTAAGGCTAATAACTAGATTAATACATTAGTCATAAAGAGATCTCCCAGCTACAGGCAATCCCGTTACCTGGGCACGCCTTGGGATCTGTAGCCTGCCGTCGAGTAGGAAAAATTTCCAGCACACTGTCATGTGTTGCACCCTTCAAGCTACCTAAGGATACATGCGTATCCTGGACGATGTACCTACCTGAATTCAACCCTAATCTTTCAACCCGGGTAACCTGGATAGTCTGCAGGGCTTGTGGCTGTGGAATAATCTCACTGCATCTTGTTAGTAATTAGGCTTGTGACAACCCTAGTTAGTTAAAGTATCAAGCCGTAATTCTTGCTTGGCCGTGAATTGATTGGATGGAGTCCAACCAGTCTAGTCTTGCCCTGATCCTGATTACTGTATGACCAGAATGCTTGTATTTATTTTACCGATAAATGGTGAGAATTCCAAGTTCTGTTCAGACGAAGGGTTACAACCCCGATCCTTGTTTGGTTTACGGGTTGTAACCTGGTTATCTGAATAGCTCCATGGTTATCTCGTCGTATATCATCCTGATGTATTTTCTTATTTCTAGTTCTTACCTTATTTATACTCTTATGCTGATTGCTGGTTTTAGTTTTTAAGTGAAGCTTCCTTTATGGTACTTGCTCTTTCTGGGGTCTAACCCAGCTGGTTTTGTATGGCCAGATTTCGGAGCAGCTCCAGAGGATCTACCGACTTTCCAGCCTGATGGTGGCCACTAGACGGAACCCTGGCAACGAATGGGTTATTTTTGGCTCTCCCACTCTATTGTAAAAATATTCTTTTGAGGCGTTTAGCCGGCGAGCACCTGTTTAGCTCGATTGCAATTACTTACTGTATGCCTACGGGCTGTAACATGATTAACAGATCCTAGGGTTGATCATGTATGACTAAACTCTTGCTAGTCCTGATATTTTGTAACGACTAGCTTCATGATCAACTGAATATGTAATATTCGGGACGCCTTACTATTGTATATTTAATGATCATACATCTTGTGACTTTTACTTACTTGCTTGTGATTGAGACAATAGACTTGTTCATGACCTTAAGAGACTGCTGGCTTGTAGATAAACCCTCATGTATCTAGACAGCCGTGACCGTATAGCGAGATGGATCCCATTTCATATATGTAGCTGGCTATGTCTGCCCCCGCTCTCCAATATTCTGGTTCTGGGGCGTGACAGTACTAGCTTGCACATCTCCTTCACCAAGATGCTTCTTCAATTTTTCGTACATGCAGGAGTCTGAGTAGTAAGATTCGACCCCTTTGAAGGGATCAATATCAGCAAATTTCGTCTTCACGAAGTCGTGTTTGTCGACATATTTAAAGCACTGGTGCAGCGTGGAAGGCACGATCATATAATCGTGTATCTACGGGCGCCCCAAGAGGATGTTGTAAGAAGAGTCTGCATCTATGACATAGCAGGTGACTTCGGATTGAAGGTCGCCAATTTGATATTTCAGACGAATCTTCCCAATAGGGTAGCTCCTGCCCGAATTAAAACCGCTGATGGCGGTGCTTGTAGGCGTCAGACGATGCATTGGGATGCGGAGATGATGTAGCAGACCCTTCGGGATAATGCTTATGGAAGAGCCAGGATCAATGTGCATCCGATCCACCTTTACGTCGCTGATGTATCCAGTGTAGTATAGTGGGCGATCGTGCAGATTAGTTTTGATGAGCATGTCCTGCGGAGTGAAGACGATGTTGGGCATTGCTCCCGTGCAGGCGCTGTCTTGGAGATCTGCAGGCGGGTTTTCTCCCGTGAGATTAACTTGAGCCAGGTATGCGTCGGCGTTTTGGAGTGCATCACTCAAAGCCGCACGAACATCCTTGGAGAGTCTCAGGAGCTCGTATAATGACAACTTGGACGGTGTGTTGGCCAATTATGCCAAGATGTCGAAGTTGTAGGGCTTCTCCAATCCTTGGGCGGCCTCTTTTCGGAGGGATTTGTCGAAGCGAGTCTCCCTCGGCCTAGGCTTGTCGGTCGTCGGAGGCTGAGCCGGTCCCGGAGCATCAGTTGTAGTGGGATGATGATCTTCAGCTGGATTGTCAACCACGGGTTGGGATTGTGCCCCAGACCGCGTGACGACGGCTGTAGCTTCTTCGATGTCTGCCAAGATTGTGCGGCAGGATCTAATTTTTCCATCTTTTTCTTACAGATAGAAGACGATGTGGGTCGAGTCACTTCCGATACCAAGTCTGGATGGATCCACATGACCTCCCCTCGTGATGTGGTGAGGGGAACTAGACCAGCAGCCTGATCTCGGGGAGGTGGAAGATTAGCAATATTTATTGTCGCCAGAGGAATGGGGACCACCCCGTCTTGAGTTTCCGTCGGAAGGAAGCTGTCTAATTGTACGGACACCATATTGGCTGCCACAGTTACCTCTTCGAAATCGATAGCCAGAGCATTCGAATCGATGAGATTTTGGATGTACCGTTTTAGCTGGTAGCAGTCGTGTGTAGCATGGTGGACGTAGCGATGATAATGGCAGTACTTTGGGTTCTCCATCTTTGCCGGCCGTGGTTCCCGTCTTGGTGGAGGAAGCTGAATTCTGTCCCCTTGTATGAGCATGTCCAAGATGGGCTTGACGTGACCGTCTTCGAAGGAGTAAGTGATTTGCGGCCATTATTTGTCTGCCGGCTTTGGCTCAAGTTTTTGTGCCGTGTCGGCCACCATAGCCTGCTTGCCCCTGCCGTCCCGATTGTTGGAGGGACTACCCCCATTGTCATTATTGGTGTTAGGACGCTTGCCCTTGTTCTCTCCGTCCGAGATGTACAATCCCAGCTGGCGAGCCTTCTTCAATCGTTCTTCGGCGCTTGTGGCGCTGATGATGAACGTCTTCCAGTCCTTGAATTAACTTTCTCCCATCCAGAGACTGATTGTTGGAAGCAGTCTCTTTTGGCAAATTTCAATCAAGGAGGAATCCGGGTTTCCAGACGACAACTTCATTGCGGTTTGGCAAAACCGCTCGATGTAGTTCCTTGTCAGCTCTTTCTCCCCTTGGACGACGTCCATGAGGGTGGACATGGTGATCTCCTGCCCTACTTCGTAGAATCTCTCCAAGAACATGCACTTGAAGCCGGCGAAGGAGTGGATGCAGTTGTCCGACAGATTGCGATACCAGTCAAAGGCGACTCCTTCTAATGCCCCGATGAATAATCGTGTGAGAATGGCATCGTCATGGTGAAGATGGTCGGTGGTGACCTCGAAGTAAGTGATGTACCGACTTGTTGAGGTCTTGCCATCATAAGGATTGATATTGAACGGCTTATATCTTGGTGGGAATGGAACATCCCTCCATGCAGCAGGATATGGTTGCCGTATTCTGAGGTCTTGAGAGTTTTTTCGAGCGTGGAACATGGCTCGGAGCTTCTGGACCTCTCTTCTCACTTCGCGTGCTTTGTCCATGGCGGTGGGGGCCGTTGTTTCCGGAGGATTGTTGCCCGGGTTCGGTGCCGCTGAGTTCGAGTCCGCATTAACCGCGGGACCCGCACTTGTTTGGCCAGACGTCCCTCCTTGGAGATTTGGAAGGGCCGCTTTGATCTTGTTTACAGACTTGACCAAGGCATGTAGTATGGCCTCCAGAGTGTCGATGCGTTGGCGATCACTGGAACCACCTTGGTTGCTGTCTGTCATGAATACCGTCTTCCCATGAAGAGAGATAGACGGAGCGGTGGAGGAAGCGCCCGATGAATCGTATCCCTGTAGTGAGAAGTCATCGGGGTATGTGGGTATATTCCCTTCTGACTCAGACTCGGAAGGAATAGTACCCCCAGTCTCCGAGTTCGCCTCGTCATGGGAGTTGTGGACGTCCTCGGGGACGTCAAGGTTTGCTACATCCAATGGGAGAGTTGTCTCCCCCGGCTCGTCTTCTTGGAACATCGGGTTGCTGTGGAGGCTCGGAGGGGTGCTACCCACAGCCCCAGCAACCCCCTGCGTTATGGACGACGAATCTCCCACTGTAGCAGATTTCGTCTTAGAGCGAGTACCTTAGAAAACTCCGGTGGTGGGCACCCGCTTAGACGACGGTCTTTTAGTCGCAGTGGTTGAGATCTTCGGGCTAGGAACATTCGTCTTCTTCCCTCTTCCATCAGCGAGGACTTTCCGAGCAGAGTTGCAGGAGACGACGGGTAGTGCCTCGTCTTCTGAAGGTGGCTATTGCAGTCTTTGAAAAACAGATTGCCTGTCTTCTCGCATCGTCGCGCTATTGCAGCAGCAGTTGACGATGACTTGAGTGCAGTGACGTCCGTGGGAGGACTCTTTGTACCCCGATGCATCTTCTCTTTCCTTATGTTTGTGGAGGATGGCCTCACGCAAGTCAGATGGGTCTCGACCGACCATATTCGCTCTCGGGATTTTGGAAGACTTTTGTGAACCTCTCTGTCCGTCTGCCGCCGGGAGCTGGACTCGAGTGGTTCTGTACAACTTCCCATCCAAGGCCCGCGTAATAGTATGCGGAACGCTCAGATGATCAGAGGTCAGATCAGCGGACCGAACTTGCCAGGCTCGCGCTGCTTTAGACTTCTTCGCTCTAGTGCGTAAGGGCACATAGTAGGAAGAGTCTAAGTGATACTTGAGAGAGTCAGACATATCTTCTTGGGAGCACAAGAGATCAGGACCGTACGAGAGGCGGTCGAACACAGAGCCGCGTGGAGTAGGCGTCATGCGGCTGTCATCGTTGGTCCTTATGCGGCTGCACGACGTAGCCGCATAGGCTTTCTTCAAACGGCTGGGCGTCTCAGCCGCATGGGTCTTCTTTATGCGGCTGGATGATCTGGCCGCATGGATATTCTTCATGCGGCTGGAAGATCTACCCGCATGAGCCTCCTGCATGTGGTTGGCAGATTTGGCGACAGGAGTGCTCGGCTTCTTCTTAGGGCGCATAGAGTCGCTCTTTGTCCCTGCAAGTCCAGCATCGTAGTGCTTTCCTTTGCCGGTCTTGGGGACAGCAAAGTTATCTATGGCTCGAAGTGGAGACGCACGAGAATCGTCCTCGCCGTCTTGGATAGCAAAGAGTACCCCGTCCAGAGCTTGTGGGGGAGCAAATGATTTTGGCCTCCACTCGCAGCGACCTTTCTTTGTGCATGTTCGCTTCTGGATCGGACCAGCACTTCCTTCAGAGAGCATCTCTTCGAACGCCTATTGGCCGAAGCGGACGACCATCTTCTGTTGCGTGGAGCCAAGATTGGTTGCATCCGACTGCATCACCAACTCCTCAGCCATGGAGAAGTTTGTCCCCAGCAGAGTCGCCATCGTGTTTGCCATAAAATATAAAAGGACAGAACAATTATCGGAGGACTGGACTTTTACTTCACGTTACAAACTCGCTTGTACAAAGAAAGCCTAGGTACAGCAGTCTAAGTACAATTGTTTATTTTAGATTCTGGGGGGTGACGATAGAGGCTCGGAAAAGCTACGGCAGCTCTGCCTTACTCCTTGGACGATCGGTATGCAGCCTTGGCTCTAGAATATTGTTCCGCATTGGAAGAAATATTTCCTTTGCTCTCTTTCTGCTCTTCTCTATAAGTACTCTGGTGCTCTCTCTGATATCAAAAAGTGCTCATGCGTATGCCTCTCTCTGTATGTGTGTGTATCTCTTTGTAAAGGAATGGCACCCTGCTATTTATAGAAATAGGGTATGATCATTAGGGTTGCAAATGATTGCTTCTCGGAGATGGCGGCGGCATGTGGATTGGTTAATCTAGGCCATTAGTTTTGATTATGATGGATCTGGACCATTAAGTATAGATTACACCAAATCTCATCAGCAATTAATACTGATTGGAATAAATCTTCCTCATAATGATCTTCTGATGTCCGTGAATAAATTTGATTTATTCTCCTGCAACGTGTCCCAGATTATTGAGATTTGACCCAATCTCTGATTGTAATAAATCTGGGAGATTGATCGGCTTAGGACACGTGTCCTAGGAGCCACTGGGGGGATCTAAACCGCATGAAGATTGAGCCGTATAAGACTTGGGCCGCATAAGGTTCGGGCCACGTGTCAGGGCTGCTTGGGTAGTGGCTCCCACTCGAACTTTTGAACCGCATGGAGGTGATTATTGCGAGCCGCATAAGGATTCATCCGCCTGAGCCGCATGGAAATGGTCCGCTCGAGCCGCATGGGAAGGCCTCCGTTTGAGCCGCATGAGACTGTTTCGGCCTGAGCCGTATAGGACGGCTTCATTCTGAACCGCATGGGAAGTCTTCGCTCGAGCCGCATATGATCATCCACGTGTCAGGGCCACGTGGCATTTTCTGGATTTTGGAAGATTGTGTCAGAGATCTCCTTCACTTCCCTAGGGGTCTGTCATTATGACAGAGTCATAATTACCACTTTTGTGTCAGGACGGCCACTTTTTCAGAGTTGTCAGCCGTCACAGTAATTAATGCAGGAGGGGAGAACTATTTTTCAAGCGACGTGTCTCCTGTTCTGAGCCGTATAGGACGTCTTGAGCCGCATAGCCCCTCGTGCCGTATGAATCTGTGAGCAGCATGGGCGTCCTGAGCCGCATGGAGTTTCCTGGCCGTATGGATCCTTCATTAATATTTTCCATGCTTCTACATGGACGAAGGTTACCCTTATTATTGTCGGTCCCGGCTGGGAAACCACGAGATTACTACAACAAAATCAGATGTGGGCTAGGTTAAGTTACTCCTGCAATGACCCCTGAAAGCTCAGACGAGGAATGCGACTGGCATTCACACTCAACCGGATCACCCACCTCCGATTCGGATGTTAGCATCGGGGACATGTTCAGGCAAGATGGCATTTGCCGACGCCTATGAAGAAGATGAAGACATTCCTGAACTTCTTGAGTTAGAGCCGTGGGCACAACAACTAGATGCAAAACGGGAGAAGCGGTTCGAACAAAGAGAGCCTCCCACCGAAGATGAGGTTGTACAAGTTGATCTCGGTGATGAGTCCTCTCCAAAGCCCATCTTCGTCAGCAAGAATCTGACAGACGAAGAGCGGGAATCGCTACTGCAACTCGTCAGAGAATATATCGATGTGTTCGCCTGGAGCTACGAAGACATGCCAGGACTGAACCCCGAAGTTGCACTTCACAAAATCGGTCAAGCAACAGCAACGACGGTTCCGTCCCGACATCATGAATGCCATTGAAGCTGAGGTCAATAAACTAATAGCTAGCGGCTTCATCCGCGAGGAACAGCACCCATACTGGGTCGCTAACATAGTACCAGTCCTCAAAAAGAACGGAAAGATCCGAATATGCATCGACTTCCGGAACCTAAATAAGGCGTGTCCTAAGGATGAGTTCCCCCTCCCTATCACAGACATCATGATTGACAACACCTACGACTTCGAGCGTATGTCATTCATGGATGGTTTCTCGGGGTACAACCAAATCAAGATGTTCCCTGATGACGAAAAGCATACATCATTTCGAACACCAATTGTCACATACTGCTACACAGTCATACCTTTCGGTTTAAAGAATGATGGCACCACCTATCAAAGAGCTATTAGCATCATCTTTAGAGACCACCTGTGCAAGACAGTGGAATGCTATATCGACGACATCACCGTCAAAAGCCGCTCTAAGGAAGATCATCTGCATGATCTGAGGACAGTGTTCGTCCTGATGCAAGCGCACAATTTGAAGATGAATCCCATAAAATCCTTCTTGGGCGTATCCAGCGGGATGTTCTTGGGTTTCATCATTACTTCCCAGGGTATCCACATAGACCCTAAGAAGACGAAGGCAATCATGGAGATGGGTCCCCCGAGAAATCTCCGTGAACTCTGAAGCCTTCAAGGGAGGCTGGCCTACATCAGGAGGTTTATTTCTAACCTCTCCGAACGATGTCAGCCATTCACCCACCTCATGGAAATGGGCATTTCATTCGTATGGGATGAAGAATGTCAGCGCGCCTTCGACAACATTAAGAATATTTGTCGAACCCTCTAGTCCTGGTGGCCCCGGTTGCTGGAAAACTATTCCTGCTCTATGTGCGAGCAATGGAGCATTCTCTCGGTGCCTTACTAGCATAAAATAATGATACAGGCCATGAGCAGGCTATATATTACCTCAGCCGAATGATGATGGGGCCGGAGCACCGATACACTGCCGTAGAAAAGGAATGCCTTGCTCTGGTGTCCGCCATTCAAAAGACGCGATACTACGACACGGGACAAACCATCCATGTCGTATCAAGAGTTAACCCCCTCAGGGTCCTCATGACTAAGCCTGGCGCCCTCATCTCTCGCCTCGCTACCTGGGCGATATTACTGTCCCCATACCACATGATCTTTGTCCCACAGAAAGCAGTTAAAGGTCAAGCTCTGGCAGACTTTTTAGCAGCTCATCCAGGTTCGGAGTCAACCAGGATAGACGAAGAGATTCCAGATGAGGTCGCCAATTCAAATACAGTTTTCCATGATGCCATCTGGCGAATGTTCTTCGACGGCGCTTCCAAAACTAGGCCCAAAGGCAACATCGTCGCTGGAGTCGGAGTAGTGTTGATCTCTCCCTCTGGGCTGGTGATCAATCGGGCCTACTCCCTTACGGAGCCCTGTTCAAACAATATGGCTGAGTGCAATGCTTTAGTCATTGGCCTCCGACTCGCAAAAGAGCTGGGGGTAGAGTATATAGAAGCATACGGTGATTCATAGCTAATCGTTAACCAGATCCGAGGCTCATACGAAGTTCGTCATGAAGACATGATCCCCTATCACCAAATAGCAATGGACATCATCTCATCCTTGGAAGGGTTCTTCATAGAACACGTTCCCAGGCCCCAGAATATTGAAGCCGATGTCCTAGCAGGCCTTACCGCTTCCTTAGCAGTTCTGAATCATGTTCACCACTTGGTTGACATAATAGGCCGTGAATTGGTCTGTCCCAAGAATAATGTTCAATGTGTGGAGAGTTACTCCGCTCTGACTGTTGAGGAAGCACCAGACTGGAGACAGCCAATCATTGACTTCGTAGTCTACGACATCTTGCCGGAGAACCCGAAAGAAGCCACTTCCATCAGAAGGCGTTTCCTCAGGTTCTTCTACGATACAGAGACGAAAATGCTGTATCGGTAATCATACGATGGATTAATTCTTCGGTGTCTGTCAAATACAGAAGCCAAAAAAGCTGTACGCGAAGCTCACGGCCGCATCTGCGGGGCCCATCAGCCTGGCCCAAAATTACAAGACCGCCCATAATGGTTGCGGATGCAATAGATTATGCACGAAAGTGCAAAGCCTGTCAAGTCCACGCAGATTTCATCCATCAACCATCCGAGTTTCTATATCCAACGGTGGCATCCTGGTCATTCGAAGCATGGGAAATGGACATCATTGGTCTGATCACTCCGCCTTCATCCCGAGGACATCGCTTTATACTCGCAATCACAAATTAGTTCTCCAAATAGGCGGAGGTTATTCTACTGGCAGAAGTCAAGACTTCAAACGTGATCAGCTTCCTCAAGCATCACGTCATCTATCGCTTTGGACTTCCCCGAAGGATCATCAACGACAACGGTCCGCACTTCGCAAGCCACGCCTTCTATCGATTCTGCGACAAATACCGGATCCAGAATGTTGCTTCAACGCCGTATAATCCGACAGCGAATGGGTTAGCAGAAGCGTTTAATAAAAGTATAATCAAGCTGCTCAAGAAATTTGTGTCTTCCAACAAACACGATTGGAATGAGAAGCTTGGCGAATGCGTATGGGCGTACCGTACTACAGTACGGACGGCCACTGGGAACACACCATTCTCTCTGGTATATAGAAGTGTGGCAGTTCTTCCATTAGAGACTCAAATCCCCTCACTCCGTGTTGCTCTCACCTACCGACTAACGACGGATGATAATCACCATCGTCGACTACAAGAGTTGCAGGCCCTAGATGAGAAGCGTCTATTAGCTCAACAACGAATCGAGCTATACCAAGCACGTATCTTGAGAGCTTTCAATAAGATGGTTAAAATCAGAACATTCCAAGTGGGCGATCTCGTTCTGGCAGTTTGGAGGTCGATGGTTATGACTCACAAAACCGTCGGCAATTTCCAGCCAAAGTGGGAAGGCCAATTCATCATCGAGGCTGTATTCTCCAATGGAGCTTATCGCCTCGCGAAACAAAATAGAGACTTGCTCATGTTGCCCATCAACGACAAGTTCCTAAAGAAGTATTATGTCTGAAACGACATCCTCTAAATCTCCCAGGGTGTTGAGTTATGTACCCTATGGTACCGTTGAACTCACATTTCGACCCCAAATTTCCCAGAATGATGAGTTACGTACCCTCTGGTACCGCTGAACTTACATTCTAAACTCCAAATCTCCCAGGGTGTTGAGGTATGTACCCCCTGGTACCGCTGAACTCACATTTCGACTCCAAATTTCCCATAATGATAAGTTATGTACCCTCTGGTACCGCTGAACTTACATTCTAAACCTCAGATCTTCCAGTTTGTTGAGTCATGTACCCTCTGGTACCGCTGAACCAACATTCCAATCCCAAATTTCCCAGATTATTGAGTTATGTACCCGCAAGTACCGCTAAACTCACACTCTGGTCACTATAGATGAATATATATCGCATCTTTTAAGTAGTAAGTCATGTATGATCATACCTCTGAACTTTCCTCCTAAAAGAGCTCCCTCCTCATGATCCAATACTTGCACTTTCAGTGCATAAACAGGGTAACAGATCCACAAATTTCCTGAAACAACCATGTCGATGTTACCTCTGAGTTGTTTTCCTTCCATCAAAAAGAAACCGCCCCTCACGTAGAACTTCCATGTCCTCATTACCTCTGAGTTGTTCTATATACCCTTCATGGAGCCCACTCCTACCATGTCCTTATTACATCTGGGTGGGAAGGCTCCATCGAAGAAACTCTCATATTTACCACGTCCTCATTACCTCTGAGTAAGTATGTTGGTTTTTCTCTCGACTTATTATCCGTACCCAAGACCGGCGTACGCCAAGGATAATAGGTCCACAAATGTCCTCTGTTGACCACAAATGTCCGCAGCTGACCACAAATGCCGTACTAGGTCCCCTAGTACATCCCTATCTTTTCTCATCATCACATGCTTTTGGAGCCCAGCTGTTCCATAGCATTCTTTCACCTAATACGTAGAACTTCCACGTTGATATCACCTCTGAGTTGTTCTATGTATCCTCATTCGAGTTCACTCCTACCACGTCCTCATTACCTCTGAGTAGGAAGGCTTTACTTTAGACCCATATTTATCACGTCCTCATCACCTCTGAGTAAATATGATGGTTCCCTCTCTCAACTTATTATTCGTACCTAAAACCAAGGTACGCCAAGGATGATAAGTCCACATAAAATCTCCAGTAGAAGTACCCAAATCTATCACGTCCATGCTACCTCTGATAGGATTGTCGCACCTAAACAACTCTACTTTCCATGCTTCTTATTCAAAGTATTCCAAATTTGCAATTTGGAAACTTTGAAGGGGGTCTTGTAGAAGCATGGAAAATATTGCTTTTAGTCCCACATCAGAAAGGAGAAAAAAGAAAGGGCTCACTCCATTCTATAAATAGAGCCACCATGCCTCCTTTGAAAAGGGCACCAACTTCTCTTCCCTCCTTCCAAACTTGGACTCTCCTACTACGTACCTTCGGGTGCTAATTCGAAGAAGTCTAGGGCAGCGCGGGCTCGTCGAGCTCAGTCAGCTGTACCAACCTCTGACCATTAGAGCGTCATGCTAAGCGGACCTCTATAGAAAGTTGTACAGAACCACCCGTGTCCAGTCCCCGGCAGCAAACAGACAGGGTGATTCTCAAGAGTCTTCCAACAATGATCAAGGGCAAGTACTTTTACTAGTCCCGTATCAGGGAGCAAACAAAATAGATACGCACTCGTGTGCTCGGGATACCTAGGCCCACAAAGCGAGTGTAAAGGTTGATCGAGATGTCCTTGACTTGCGAGATGTGATCCTTCACAACCGCAAGGAAAGAAAGGGATTCTCTATGCGGCTCAAAATCAACATGGAGTCTCATGCGGCTGAAAATCCAAAAAGCTCCATGCGGCCCATGAGGATTTTATGCGGCTCAAAATTCAGAATGCTTCATGCGGCTCAGAAAGCTTCATACGGCCCAAAAGGAGCAGGGGGGCCTTATGTAGCCCAAAATCAAACATGAAACTCCATGCGGCTCAAAAACTGTGGAGTTTCATGCCGCTCAGAACTTGGGGGGTCTCATGCAGCTCAAAAATCCCTCAGAGCGCCATGCGGCTCAGAAAGCTTTATGCGGCTCAGAAGGAGCCACGTGGCCTTATGCGGCTCAAAACAGACCGATGACAGCTGGCCATAATTACTTCATGCAGCTGGCCATTTAATGCTCTGACACAACAAGGCGGCTCTGACATAAAGAAGAACTGACAGCTCTGACATAAAGCTGCAATGATGACTCTGACATAAAGGCGTGCTCCTAGGGAAACAAAGAAAATCTCTATAGCTAGCACAAATCCACCAATTCCAAAGCTCATTATGCGGCTACCATCTCCATGCGGCCGCCATCCCCATGCGGATGCCACTCTCATGCGGTCGTCACCCCCATGCGGCTGCTACTCCTATGCGGCTCAGATCATGGGGCCACCCCCATGCGGCCGCTACTCTCATACGGCTCGGATCATGGGGACCATCTCCATGCGGCTCAAATACTGAGAGGCCACGTCCATGCAGCCTTGACACATGGCCAGCCTTATGCGGTTCAGTTGGAAGCCTTCCTTATGCGGCTCAGATTTCGGAGGCCATACCTATGCGGCTGCCAACTTCATACGGTTAAAATCCTAAGAAGCCACCCTCATGCGGCTCTGTCAAGACACCCTGTCCCTGTGGCTCACGGTTAGGACACGTGGCAGAGGATCAGTTCCCACCGGCTCGCAGCATAATGATGGTGGGACACGTGGCACCAAATCAATCAAGATTTATCCACCCAGATTTGTTACTATCAACAACCAGATTTAGTGCAATCATCATAATTATCCGGATCAAATCAGATTTATTACAATCAAGCAGATTGAACACGTGGCGAGAGATCCGAGCTTATCAAAACAAATCATAAAGATTCGTGGCAATCAACATTAATTGCCCATACGAATTTGACGTAATCAACATTAACTGTCCATATTTGTTGCAATCAAGATTAACGGCCCAGATTAATTGCCAACAAAGCAGGATCAAGGAAAATGGTAATTAATCCCCAAACCGCCAACTTTTCAAGAGAAAATTATTACAAACCCTAATGATCATACCCCACTCCTATAAATAGCAAGGTACCATTCCCTTGCAGAAGAGAGAGAAAAACCCGGCTGGACACACAGAGAGAAAAAGGTACACACAGAAGTGTCTTCCCACACATTCCGAGAGCATTTCTTCATCAGAGCCAAGGCTACGTCCGATCGTCCAAGAAGTAAGGCAGAGCTGTTGTCGCTTTCCCGAGCCTCTATTGTCACGCCCCGCTCCCGGATAATCGGGTACGGGTCGATGCATGCCCGACCTACACTGTCGTTGACAGCGGTAGTGAGCCATCTAGTCATATAAATACAAGAGTATCTCATCACAGCATCTAATCACGGAAACTATACTAACCATCACAGCAATCCACTATATAATTATTACAACTTATACATGAATGTCCGGGTACAAAGTCGGTAAAATATAAATGATACAACAACATGTAAATAAATACACTCAATCAATCTCCTATACATGAAACTAATGTCTCGATATCAAGCGAGCTCCAATGCCAATCATGAATGATAATCTATGATCCATCTCGCCTATAATCAACGATCCAGTCAGGAAAGAGGCAAAGTACAATATAAATCAATAAAACTCACCATGGAAGATCAATGGAATGGTACAATATAGCATGTAGAACTGAACAGAGAAACAATGGAATATAATATAAATATGCACTAACTATGTGTACATGTGCAATTGGACGTTATCAACATATGGAAACTAATATAATCAGGCATATAAAATATATATGCTATCAGTCACGAATAATTAGGCATGTCTAATGACAATGCTATCAGTCACGCAATAATCAGGCATGTTTGACGACAATGCTATCAGTCACGCACGAAATGGACTCAGGCATACAGAGTATGCTATCAGGCAATGTTTGTCCAATATTAGTCATCACATGTTTCTAGAACGTCCCCCACCCGACACGAGAACAATGCAAGCAATCAATCAATCGAGAACGAGTAAAATAATGACACGATAACAAGTGTAAGTGCAATACATGCAATGATGGTAATACTGAGTACATGTCCTTGCCTTGATTCCGGGGTTTTGTCCGAGTCTTCTAGATCACCTAGAATAAAGAAATGATATTTAGGCAATAATATAAGAATTCTTAATCTAGCAATAATGACTATTCTATTGACTAATCTTCTACTAATTGCTTCCTAATCCTAATGATTAGAAAACCTCATTTTAGTATAATGGCCACTAACCTATATAGCCCACTCAGCCCATAATCATGCATTGAGTCTACCATGTTTACTTATAACTGGACAACATCCTTTCTGATAATAACTGGTCCGAAGTTTAACCCATTAGTTAACCTCACTAGTAATATATATCAAATCAAGCTATAATTAATCCTAACGATTCTTTAGTGGACTAGCTAGCTCAACATATATTATCATGTTCAAATATTAGCCAAATCCTCAGAGCCTAATAGCTAATCCCCAACGCAGAAGCCCAACTCTATCACCTGTAATCTTACTCCAACGGTCAATTTATTCAAATTCTGCTATATTAACAATTATCGAAACTGATACTACACAGTATAGAATCCCATACTAATTTTCCTCAATACAAGCACCGTGTCCATAATATCAGTTAGCCCGTGTCCAATGTCGAGAACACTTGTGTCAACTGCTGATCCGATACAGAGTCGTGAACGCTTGTGTCTATCAGTGTCGACTGAGTAACCCTGACACGGAGTCTGCTCTAATCCTTCGTGTCATGTCCTTAGAATAGGTGGTTTAGTGCCACCCAAAACTTAATGAAGTATGCTGTATAGAAAAAGGCATTATACCTGTCCAAGTATGCACCTGACCCTGTTCTTAGTGTCCGACACGGCTCTCCTGAGTCCAATATGCTCACTCCCGTGTACGATACGGACCGAAACAGATAGCACTAATGACCTAGGCATTTCACCGAACACTAGATATGTACAAAAGGAAGGTAGTAGTATTAGTCATATTTGTATTGAATTGACTCCAGATTGGAGAAATCACCAGAATCAGATCAAGAAGACATCACAATCCTTCAATCAATTCCCAGAAAATGAGAAGAACCGATCAAATTACTCAGGAATCGATCCTTGATTACTAAAATCATCAGGCTTATATCGATCACCAATTGATCAAAATACTCAAGAATTCGAAGAGAGGAAGTAGACGAAGAAGACGACGACACTCACCAGTGTCGGATCGGAGTATGCCGCTCACCGCACGGCCACGAGATGGATCGAACGCTCTGCCGCGACCGTCGAGGAAGAAGAAGGCCTCGGCCTCACCGCCAGTTCGTCGTCGCCGTCGAGATCGCCATGGCCGGAGCTTGCTAGACGGATCGAGGAAGAAGAAGCGAAGGAAGAAGAACGGACGGAAGGAAATTCCGACAGGGCTTCGCAGGGCTAGGATTGGTGAGGAAGGAGGGGACTGGGGTTCTATTTATAGACGGTGGTGCAAGAAGGTCGTTACGATCGAACGGCTCTCCTCCGCCTGCCACGTCGATGGCCGCTCGCCGACGGTGGGGTTGAAGTCGACGGTTAGAAAGTTTGTTAGAATCGAACGGCTAGGGTGAAATTGGCGGTAGAGAATCTACGGTCGAGATGATTGGGAAGCTTCTGGAAGAGGCTAGATTTTTCTCGTCGTCGCCGGCGTCGCCGTTCCGTCATCGTCGTCTTTGTTTCCGCAGCAGAGCAGAGGACTGAGGAGGAATGAACTGAATTCAAAAATAAACAATCATACTTAGATTGATGTACCTAGGTTTTCATCAACTCTATCGTCAACCCCAGAATCAAAAATAAACAATCATACTTAGATTGATGTACCTAGGTTTTCATTCCTAGGCTTTCTTTGTACGAGCGAGTTTGTATTATGAGTCTAAGTTCAGTCCTCCTATAAAATTATTCTACACTTTTACAATCAATGGCAAACAAACTTAATATTATTAGAAAATTTTAATTTCTCGAAAATAGGAAAGTGGAGTTACACAGTAGCCAAGTATCTCCCCCTTTCAAATATTATAATGCCTGGCCTCTTCTCGAAGGGTGTAATGAGGTTGTAGTCGAAGGGTGGAGCACGCTCTCTACAGGATTCAGTCAGTTTCGTCTTGTAAACAATCTCAAGGAGGTCAAAAGTTGACTCAAGCGTTGGCACTCTATGTCTCTATTGGATGATACTAAGAAAGAGTTTGATGATATTCAAACCTCTAATCAAAGCACCTCCTCTAGTGACAGTTTGCTCAGGGAGAAGAAGTTGAAGGAGATGGTTATCAGACTTTCGATGATAGAGGAGATAAAACTTAAGCAAAAATCTAAGTATGATTGCTTAAGGAAGGAGGACAGCTGAACTAAGTTTTTCTACATCATTGTGAAAGGTAGGTATAGCCGCAACCACATCGTACAGCTTATCGATTCCAACGGCAGAAGGATTGTTAATCCCAAGCGACATCGAGTCTGAAGTCGTAAACTACTTCTCCAAGCTCTATAATAGTGAGGATATGACACTCGAGCTTCAGCCAGTTATTTGTAAAAGAGTGGTGAAAGACGAGGGCAATGTGATCCTCCATGACCCCATCACACTCAAAGAAGTGGAGGAGATTGTGCTGTCTTCTTGCACTAATAAATCCCTAAGTCCAGATGCATGGGTTTTCTGCTAAATTCTTCATCACGCACTGGGATATGGTAAAGATTCTCGTACTCGAAGCGATTCTTGACTTCTTCCGTATAGGTAAGCTTCTGAAGCAACTCAATCATACCTTTATTACTTTGATTCCGAAGAAGATGGGGGCCTCCTTCCTGAGCGACTTCAGACCGATCTCATGTTGTAATTTCATACATAAAGTGATCACCCAACTCATGTGCCGGCGTATGGTGTTAGGGCCCTAATTTTTAGGATTTTTTAATTTTATTTTATATGAATTCTATTTATTAGATTATATTTTATATTTAATTATGACTATAGACGTACTTTTTCGTAGCTTTGACTTTTGGAGCACAAGAAGCACCAATCTTTCGAAATATCCTTCATGAGTTTTGAAGTAGACAAGTCTACCTTCAATTTGATATATCATGTCCTACCCAAACTTATCCCCTAACATTCTTTTGACTTCGCACAACTTTAGGCTAATTTAGGCTATTAGATCGTTTACCGTAATTCTGGACCTAACTTCCAACAGGAGTTTGGAACTCGACATAAATCAAAACCATTTGACCCAATATATAGTTTTGACCCATTTTGAGCCTACGACACACATGCCAAGGGTGTGTCACTCAATTGAGTTCCCATGTGCTATTTATTTGTGAATGGCACAAGAGACTCATTGGTTGAGCTTTCGAGTCCGATTTGATTAGAAAATACATTTGGACCCTTACCTAGCCAACCCCACTGGTAGAGCCATATTAGGTTAACATGACTTAGCAGATTTATTTTGAATTTATATTTGGGCCAAATAGAGTTATAAACAATTTTATATCTAGATGATTATATTTATAATAGCCTAATACTATATATAAATATGGCATTATTCATGGTTAAGTTTGAGATGCATATCAACTAGGAATTTTGGCTCGGCTAGTATAATGGTGTGATTTGACTAATATTTTGGCCATGCTTGGGAAAACCTAGCCATAGCAGTGTCCCTACTAGGAAAACCAATCAAAGTTGTGACTTGATCCCAATAAATGATTTAATTAATTAATTATTAAGCCTTTTGACTTTTATGAGACCCGGTTGCACCAAACTAGCCCAGATGGGACCCGGGCCAAACCCAAACCCATGTAGATATATAGCATGTCCAGAGACGTCCATGTCAATATATATTTTATGCAGATATGACGTACTTTATTTTAATAATCTAATAAATATATTTTCTAAGAATTTGTTATATATATATATATATATATATATATATATATATATATATATATATATATATATATATATATAATATAGATATCAATTTATTTGACATCCAATGATATTTTATTTAAAAATATGATAACTAATTTCCTTTATCTTTGTATATTTCATGGTTTTTTGGCTGTAAATATATTTGTATACATACCTGTATATATGTGTATTTATCATATAGAGATTTTTATAAATTTTATTTTTTAAAATAAAATTCTTGGAGAACGTAGAAATATATTTTTATCTTATCTTATTGTTTAGAGAAAATATTATATACATGCACTATATAGAATTTTATTATAAAAGGGTCTTACTTTTGATATTTAATATGCTACATAAATAGTTCTCATAATATACTTGTATTATTTGAAATAATGAATGATATTTTAATACGTGTCTAAATATTTAAATAGATCGATGTATAATCTTTAAAGTAATTTTTTTATATAATTTCATAATTTTTTTTGATTTAATTAAGGGTATAGAAAAAAAGGAGATGTACATGTATACACACACACACACACACACACACATATATATATATATATATATATATATATATATATATATATAAAATATACATATATATATATATATAATATATATATATATATATATATATATATATATATATATATATATATATATATAAAATATATATATATATATATATATAAATAAAAAAATAAAATATATATATATATATATATATATAAAATATATATATATATATATATATATATAGAAACCTATATATAAAATAATCTGTAAAGAAAATAAGAAAAAAACTTTCCTCCCCCTTCTACTAGCGCGTTCAGTGCCAGCACCATGGTCGCGATGGCAGCGACGGCAACCACCAATGCACTACCCCTTGTCTGTGCTACCACCCGTCTACCAGCTCCGCCGGTCACCACGCGGCTAGGCATGCGGCCAGCACCAGCCGCAGTAGCTCGGGTGCGACAGCACATAACAGAAGTAGCGGCTGCAGCAACACCACTTCGCCATGAGTTTTATTCCTCCATGAGCCATCGTTTCACAAACGATTTCTCAGATACAATAACAACCTAACCATCTTTAATACCCATTAGGTAGAATTATATAGTTCGTGTTGAACGCGATGAAAATCGAGTTCCTAAATCAAGAAAAACTTGTTTTTTTTGCCGTTAGAAATTGTCCCAAAATCCCCTGTCTGCAGTCGATTTGCGACCAGATTATCGTAATTTTTAGAAAACCACTTGAAAAAAATTGTAGATAACATAACCTAGATCCAAAACTATTAATTAGTTTATTTTATTACTTATTGTATTTTGTTTAAAATTAGCTTGAACTTGGCAAAAAATTTATTTTTAAAATCCAAAAAACCCCAATACGTAGTCCGTTCCGACAATTTGAGCGACTTGGTCGCGAACCACTTGCATCGAAAGATGCGTATGGACTTCGTGCACATGTGGGATTTTAAGGAACTCGAATTGGTTGCGTGTGCGCGACGAATTCGATACGTATCCGTCAAAAATTGTCGTATCGACCACATTGCAAAAACTCCAATTACTTTGTGCACGTTCGTCACAGTGCGACAAAACTTGCACCACTGGCCTCGTGTCATTGTTTTTGTCCTATGATCCAAGTTTGGTCTGATTCTGAGAAGGTCGATCGGAACGCTATTTTGGCAGATCCGAGACCCGATCCAACGGGCAAATTTATGCACGGCCCACCGAAATACAACTTTGAATATACGGTTGGATTCATATCGTTAAACCGGACCCGTAAACATATACTTTGATGACTTTAGAGACCGTAGGTGTCGGCACACTATTCAGTGTAAAGCGAGTCCAACGACGAAGATCGTTTTGACCCAAATTTATCGTTTTGTCCCTGTGTCCGAAATTGAACTTTTGGGCAAGTAAACTTAGGCATTTCTTTTCTGACAAGAATGTTGGTGATGTCTGTTTCAGCTTTTGCAGTCGTTTGCGGGGGTTTGACTTTTGCGGCTCTTTGAGCGACTTGATATTGTTAGTTCTACGTGCAACCACCAGGAAAGTACACCTTGCAAACTTGTATAGTATCTACATGCATGCTCTTATTATCCGTTCTTGTTCATTTCTCCTTTTATTTTCTATATTTTCTATCTTGCTATGAGTTATTGTAAAACCCCTAAATTTCTACTATATTTTTTTTTATTTAAAATTAGTACCGATTTAAATTTTGTATTGTACGTCGCGTAGTCGTATTATACGTCGCGCAAGACCTTTTATTTCTTTTTTCGAATTTGCTCGACGAGTGCGAATATGTGCGAGCGTACATATTGTAGAAAAACAATTTTTCTATTTTATTACACTTTCAAAATATTATATAGAATTATTATTCTTGCTACGAAAAGTCTATTATTTTTAGCAGTTATTAATAATAAAATTCTTCGTGCAAAAATATTTATTTCATAAATATTTTATTAAGTTTATTTTAAAATAATAATGTATTTTGAAATTAATTATTATAGTATTTTTGAAAAACATATTTTTGAAATATTTGTGACAATTTAAATTTTTATTTGATTCCATGGATACATTTAAATAGATTAAGTTAATATCTATAATTGGAATTTGATTTATTGATTTGATTTGATTTTAAACTAAGGGAATTTAATTTGATTTAAATTAGATTTGATTTAAGATTAGATTTATTGAATTATTTAAATTAAGTATTGAATCATCTATTTTGGTGTTTAAATTATTCCTAATCCATATCCAATTGGGAATTCCCACATCCTATAAATAGGCAGGTACTCCTCCATTATTTCTCCATAAATTTCTCCCATAAATTTCTTCACAAATCTACGTGCATCGTGTCTGTGCCATCCAAATTCTTACTCCAATCTTGTTTACATTTACAATTATCCTTCCGTGTCGACAACACCGACACAAATGAAACCCTAACCCTACTTCTAAACTAATCCCTCGACTAACATCCACGCTACCACTGCCCTACCAACACCATCATCACCACCCTATCCCACGACCACCGCCACAGCGTCCCCGTCGACCACCCCGACCTTCCCCATAAATCCTGGCCAAACTGGTACCAGCACCATGACGACCATAAATCACAGCCACCACTGTCACCAAAACTACCACCGCCCATCCGTCACTCACCCGACCGACCTTGGCAAATTTCGACCATCACAGCCACCACCATCGCCAAATTCCGACCATCACAGCCACCACCGGCTCCGGCCAACGTCCCAACCACCACAACCCAAACAGAAACCACCACGAAGGAGGAGAGGAAAAAAATTCTCACCTGACCTCAGCCACGCCCCGGCGACCGCCGCGAGCTTGTGTCTCCAGCTGTTCTCCTCAAGAACCGCTGCCTTAGACACCCGAGCGTCGCACTCCTTCCTCTTCCCGCGCGCGGCTGCCCTCTTGTCGCCGGCCGACGACTCGACCCCGCAGCCGCTACGCACAGCCCCACCGGAAACCCCTCTCTCTTCCGCCCCTTTCTCTCTGACTTCCGACCCGTGTCCGCTCACCGAGCTCGCCGCCATCCTCCGGCACTGTGCCGCCCCACCGTGAGCGCGCGTCGCCCGATCGGACTGCCTCTGCCCTGCTTCTTCCTCCACCGCTCCTCTTTTCCCCTTATCTCACGCCGCCCGACCGGACCACCGAGTCTCACCGCCTCCGCCGTCGGATCCCGACCGCGCCTCCCCTCTCCCTTCATCCACCGCCGGCCGCCTCGCCCAGCGCGCTACGCCGGCCGAGACCATCCCGAAACCCTCCGCTCACCCGATCTCCAACGCCCCCTTCTCCGCCGTACTCGGAGATCTCATCGTTGGAGACCAAGCCGACGTTTCTCGATTCCCCGTATCCTTCTTTCTCTCTTTTTTTTGTTTTGTTTTTCCATTCGGTTTCCACTATTTCGAAGAGACAACAGTACATATGTACTGTTGTTTACTTTTTTATTATTATTTATTTATTATTATTATTATTTTATTATTGTTAACTACTACTACTACTATTATTATTATTATTATTATTTTATTATTGTTAACTACTACTACTACTATTATTATTATTATTATTATTATTATTATTATTATTATTTCTTTTATTTCAGATATACTGATTTCATTATTATTATTACTATTATTATTATTATGGTTAATATTTTTGTTATTATTATTAATCAAAATGATTCATATTTTGGAAATAGTAGTAGATTAATACTTACTATCATTAGTGTTATTATTATTTTGACAATATATATCTATACTATTTTTCCAAAATTATTTAGTAACAAAAATATATGATTTAGGGCTTGAGCCCTACACTGATTTTCAAATTGGGTTTTGGCCAGCAATATTGATTAGTTTTATAACAAGTATATTGCTTTTGATTTATACATATTTTTATTTTATTTTCTAAAAAGCTTATTATTTTATAATCTGAATACATATATTTCTTGACTTTGATTATAAGTATAATTTTAAAAGGATTTACAAAATATATTTTATGTCTCCAAAATATTTTTAAATATTGTGATTGGTAAAATCATAGTTTACAACCATTTTAAATAATTTTCTAAGACTCGTAAATATAAAATATTTATTTATCCATTATTCCTTGATTTTTTTCATGTCCGTATCCAAGTCCTATTGTTCCCATTCCTTCGCCCATTTCGAGACTTCCTTTTGTCCACCCTAACCAATTTGACCCTTCTGGACCCAATGAAACTGTCCATGCCACCATCCGAGGTCACCATGTATATTTGTTGTACCGAAGTTGCAGATTGTGCCACCTTGATCATCACCGCACACCAGGCGCCCTACCAGGCAAGATACCTTGCCATTTGTTGTTTACTTATTTTAGCTCATATTTCATGCATTTTTATTTTCTTTATGTAAAATAAACTGTAATACATGGCATAACCTGTTAGAACTTACTGTTCATTTATATTTCCTGCTATGTATTATTTTTCTCACATTATACCTAGATTTAAGGGACCACCTTGTGTGTTGCATTCATTGGCCTTGACACGTTGTAACATGAAGTTGTGTGTCGCATGTAGAATACGAAAGTGCGTGATTGGCTGGCCACCAGTACGTACAAGCCGTGCGATAGGAATAACTGCTAATAGAGGTTGCATGCTAGTTTGACTTAGCGGTTATAGTGGTTTGTGTTGTGGATACAACACAGTAGGCATTGGGCGGGGAGGACAATTCCTTAGCGTATGGGCTTCGATGCACTTTCCCTTTTGTAACCCGTGAGCTCCCCGGAGATGCGGGTCAGATTACCCATGATTACTGACGGCCACTGACGATTCTGCGGAACGTCATGCTCTTACTGATGGGGCCTCTAGTGCCCAAGGGGGACTACGTCGATCCTATTTAGCCAGGGCCCATGCGTAGGAAGGATTGTTCTTAACTACATTTCACTTAGAACGGTTAGGTACCTTTATCCATTAGGTACGAGTACTTTTGGTTTGGGTACTTGTATCTGACCGTGGCTTGGAACAATAACTTGTCGCGGATTAGTTTGTCACATCTTGTCCTTGTTTGGTTGTAGGTGTGACTCACTACTCCGATGAGAAGGTATTGAACCTTGTTGGGGTCCGGATACCATATTGGATTCATAGCATGGAAGATACGTTACCGTGAATTAGTTTACCATCTCCTGTCCTTGTTTGGTTGGGGGGATGGTACGCTCGTTCAGTAGGTGCGTATTGGACTATGTTATAAATTCGATTGACTTATTTATTTGAGCAATATTTATTCAGTTTATATGGCATGATATTATGTGTCTTGTTACGTCCCTCTGAGGACCTGGTTATCTCTCCAGGTGTGTGCTATTGTCTTTCGCAGGTGCTCTAGCTTTAGCCGTGATCATCGCTACTTCTTCGAGGATGATTGCATTTGGATCGTCTTCGTTTCGCTCGCCAAATTTATTTCTTTTCTCATGTATTTTTCCTTTACTTGTTGGTAGTGGATTTGTCTCCGCCCAACATATTTGTATCAAGACAAATTCATTCACATTATATGATATCTTATAATCATTTATTCTGTGTGGATGAGATTAGTTATGGTTCTACTACATTTTAAAGCTTATGTATTTATACGAGGCTTCCATATATTGGAGTATACTTCGTATGAATACAGCTGGCATGTCTACGTTCCTAGTTCTACGTATTTTGGGACTAGGGCGTTACATAGTTTTGTGGTAGCCCATGCAGACCAAGATAAATTGTTTGGTTACTTTACCGTACCAAGCAAGCCTGCGAATAGGATTAGAAGTTTAGGATCTCATCCACATACTTTGTCACGTCCCAGAACCAGAATACTAGAGAGCGGGGGCGAACATAGCCAGCTACATATATTGAAATGAAGTCCATCTCTCTATACGGTCACGGCTGTCTAGATATGAGGGTTTACTACAAGCCAACAGTCTCTTAAGGTCAAGCCTACTGTCTTAATCTCAAGCAAGTAATACAATTACAAGATGTTTGATCACCAAATATATAATAAAAGGCATCCCAAGTATTACATATCAGCTGATCATGAAGCTAGTCGTACAAAATGCAAGGACTAGCAAGAGTTAAGTCATACATGATCAACCCTAGGATTTGTTAATCATGCTTACAGCCCGTAGGCAGACAGTAAGTAAATGTGCATCGAGATAACAGGTGCTCGTCGGCTAAACGCCTCAAAAGAATAATTTACAATAGAGTGAGCGAAACAAAATAGAAAACCCACTCGTAGCCCGGGTTCTTTCTAGTCGCCACCATCGGGCTGGAGGTTCGGTAGATCCTCGGGTGCTGCTCCGAAATCTGGCCACACAAAACCAGCTGGGTCAAATCCCAGAAAGAGCAAGTGCCACAAAGGAGGCCACGAAATAAGAACAAAAGCCAGCATATCAGAACGTAAGAAAATGGAAGAAAAGTACAAGTAATAAAGAGTATAACAGGACAATAAACGGCTAGTGACGTGGAACCATTCCGGGAGCCGGGTTACAACCCTTAAACCAAACAAGGACCGGGGTTGTAACCCTCGCCTGAATAGCACTCTGTCTCCTCCCATTTATTGTTGAATAATAAGTAAAACAGTCAAGTTCAAGAGTAGTCAGGTACTGGTACTAGACAAGACTTAGACAAGGCTAGACATCATCCATTCACAAGCGGCCAAGCAAGTTCTACGGCTTACTACTTAACTAACTAGGATTATCACAAGCCTAATTACTAACAAGTTGCAAGTGAGAAATTCCCAGTCCCATGCCTTGCAGACCATCTAGTTATCCTTCCGCGGGTTGAGAGTTTGGCTGGGTACATCGCCCAGGAGACGATATACCCTTAGGTGACTTCGAGGGTGCGACACATGACAGTGCGCTGGAAATGTGCTCTACTCGTCGGCAAGCTACAAGTCCAATTAAGAGCGCCCAGATAACGAGATTGCTTGTGACTGGAAATTCTTCATGAACTATAGTTTGATCTATTCATTAGCCTAATCCATATTCAGTATGAATCCCTGACCGTGGGAACCAGGGAGTCACGTCCTAGACATGATGCAAGACAAGACAGGTAGATTGTACAAGCAAGCAAGCAGGAACACCCATGATGTCAAGTTGATTATACGAGTCAAGTTAGCCGTCGCAACAACATCAAGATAAATCATGCCAGGGTACTTGTCAGGAGTGCGCCACGACGGGCCACTATCATGTCAGGTTGGTCATGTCAGGAGTGTACCACTACGGGTCACTGTCGTGTTATGCTAGTTCCTTGTCATACCAAGCCATGTACAATAGTCATTCCAAGCATATTAAGTAAAATCAAGTTCATGACAAGAGGCGTAAGGATATAAAATGGGCGTAAAATATCTAATAAAATATCAATATACAGGGCTATAGAAGAGCCAAGCTTAGAGAAATAAAACCAAAACTCCAAGAGCCAATGGTTTGCACAAGGGGGGTCAGGGGTTGGATTGTGCAGGGTGTCAGCTGCGCAGGGTGCCAAGTGCGCAGGGGCACAGGACGCAGGGGCAGATGGCGCATGGGCCAAGTGCGCAGGAGTGAACTGCGCTGGAGTGGATTGCGCAGGAGCAGACTGCGCAGGAATGAACTCGCAGGGGTGGATTGCGCAAGAGCAGACTGCGCAGGAATAAACTGCGCAGGGGTAGATTGCGCAGGAATGGTTGGCGCATAGGGCTGAGCGCAGTTCGCCAAGGGGCAAGCAGCGCGGTCGACGCTGCGCTAAAGAGCGCAGGCCGAGAGGGGGTGCGCAGTCCAGCACTGCGCTAAAGAGCGCAGGCTGCAGCCTGCTACTCCAGGCCGAGAAGAACACCAAGAACACCAAGAAATTCAAATTTTCATATCTTTGTCAAATCAAAGCCAAATCTGGATTTTCAATGTTCTAACCTGAATAAAATTGAGTTCTCTTCCACATGGAAGCATCAAAATCCCCAAAAACACAACCAAAATAGATCAAAACCATGTAAATCCAAAAATAGTAAAAACTTAGATCTAAAACAATGGAGACTCCAAATCACAAAATGTCAAGTACTAATGTTGATCATCATGGCCTAATCTAGCTAATGAACAAATAAAATGTGGTTCTCATGTGGTGGCAAGGTGCACTTGCCTATGGTATTTGGTGTTGTGTAGAGGAAGGAAGAAGAAGGAGATGGAGAAAATAAATAAAGAGTAAAGAGGAGAAAGAAAAGTAGGTGGAGATAATAAAGAGGTTGGATTGTGGTGGAATGAGGGTTGAACATAGGCTAAGGTGTTCCAATGCATGTTAAACCAAACCAAACCAAATCAAACCAATTCTCCTCCATAAAATAAACCAAGCCAGGTAAAACCCAATTACGAGAAATCCAAAATCCGCAAGTCAAGTCAATTACAAGTACATGCCAAAATCCGAAAAAATAAATACAGGTCTGAAATACATGAAAGCTTGACAAAAATACGTATCCAAAATATGGGTGTTACAACTCTACCCACCTTAAAAGAATTTCGTCTTCGGAATTTAATTAAGAGGCTAGAGAGAAAAGGACAAGCTATATTAATCACAGGCAAGCTATAACCAGGCAAGCAATCAGACAATCATACATGCAAGCAAGGGATGGAAAACATAAGGCATAAGGAAGACATTATACCTTACGAGTCAAACAGGTAGGGATATCGCGATCGGATATCATCCTCACGCTTCCACGTTGACTCACCTAGAGAGTGATGACCCCAAGCAACACGGACTAAGCTAATAGTCTTGTTCTTGAGTATCTTCTCTCTCCGGTCCAATATAGACACGGGCCTCTCCTCATACGAAAGGTTGGTACCAACAACCAGTTCCGAATGGTCTAGGATACGGCTCGGGTCCGGGACGTACCGTCGCAATTGGCACACATGGAATACATCATGCACCTCACTTAGCGACGGCGAAAGAGCAAGACGATAGGATACATCTCCTACTCGCTCCAGGATATCGAACGGCCCTATATACCTAGGACTAAGCTTTCTCCGCACGCCAAAGCGAATGACGTCGCGGTTAGGCGAGATCCTAAGGAATACATGGTCGCCGATAGCAAACTCCAAGGGACGTCGATGAGCATCGGCCCAATGCCGCTGGCGATCTTGGGCAACTCGAAGACGATCTTTGATCCTTCTGACCACTTCAACTGTTTGGGCAATCATCTCTGGACCGAGCATCTGCCTCTCTCCAACATCATCCTATGCTAGCGGGGATCTGCACTTCCTACCATACAGAGCCTCGAACGGAGCCATCTGGATACTGGCCTGGAAGCTATTGTTGTACGAGAATTCCACAAGATGCAGGTGATCTTCCCACGAACCACCGAAGTCGAGGGTGTAAGACCTCAACCACTACAAAAAAAGTGACCTTTTGGGACAACAAAAAACCGTCTTAAAAACTGCAATTACCGTCCCAACAAATATTTGGGACGGCCTTTGGGACGGGAATGGACGGTCCCATTAGGGTGGCGTGGCAAAAACTTTAGGGACGGATATTGGCGTCCTAATTACTGTTAAAGGACGGTTAGGCAAAACGTCTCAAAAGTTTTCAAATTTATGCTTTTGTGTGACGGTTTATTAATTTGTCCCAAAAAATAAGTTTTTGTAACAGATATATTTCGTCCTAATAAATAAGGGACGAAATTTTAGAAAGTACTGTAATCGTGTGAAAAAACTTAACAATTGTTTAAATTATTATAGAATTACTAAATTCTTGTTTATATATAAAATATATAATTGAATTTTATATACAACAAAAATTCATACAGAACTATTTTATTTAATCGGAAATGCATATGGTAGCCGCAACATTAACAAAGCGTAGCCACAACATTAACAAAACGATTTCTATAAAACATATTTAAAGGTAATATCCCATTGTTCACAAAATGAAATCCAAGTCTTACATCACTTAGAGTGTTCCCATCAAGTTTTACATCAGTAAGCATTCACTTAATTTACAAAATAAAATCTACGAGTTTTTACACAAGTCCCAAAACATATATATTTGATTTCCCACATCCATTGACAAACCGATCCACACATCCATGGCTGCCAGCAGCATTGCCTACCTGGAAACACATGAATAAGCCAAAAATATGGTTAGTTATAAGTAATTGGAACCCTTGGTACATGAATAAGCCAGAAATATGGTTTAATTAACAATTAGAAGGTTAAGCAACACTAACCAAAATTGCACAACATACCATTTTAAGATACATATGATTACTACTAATTTATAGTTGCTACTGCTTTATAGCTTTTTATGAAAATTTATCAATATAGGTATAACTTACACATAGGTGCATTCATCATATAGATTTGCTAATGTTCGAGGAGTTCATTAAAGTGATTTATTAATGTTCGAGGAGTTAAAGCAGACTATGCTAAAAGTATTTGGTCTATTAGAGCACCATTGCCACATCTTTCTTTGACTAGTGCATATATCACAATGCCCTGAGATTTACTGACATACATACTACTTCTTCCGCGACCGATACTAGCATGCATTAATAGAAAACAAAAAATGAGCTTCCCCTACAAATGCTTGAGTATTGACATCTCTTATTTTAAAGTTTGAGTATTGTAGTCTTATTCATGAGCTTCCCCTACAAATACTATGATACCAATGACAAATGTTATATTAAGCAATTTTCTTTATGCACCCGGATCATGGCTCATTACAAACTAATTGGATGATGTTTGCAGTAGTATTTCCTACCATTGTCACTAAAATTAAGATGTTGAAAAATATATAAACTGTACATAATAACACTTACCTGGCCATACGCAAACATTCAACTATTGTATCCAGACATACAACTTTCAACCATTGGCAAACTGGCCACCCGAAAAAGCTCCTGACAATATATTACAAAAAATGAATCATATCATAAAAGCTAAGTCAAATCCAATACTTCATGGATCCATTTTCTTCCCTATCCTTTTCATTCTTTACCAAGAAAAAGTTCTTCAGATGATACATTATTAAAGGTTTTAACCTCAAATTTCTCCAGCAATTCCAACACAACCATCAAAAAAATTTAGGGTTACAATTCAACTATAAAATCCTTGTAAACTGGATTGTGTGAACAAGAGCTATATGAAATGCATAGCACTTTCCCAGGTCATATTGGCGAAGAAATCAAAATTAAGCTGCTAATGAAGTTCAAAATAATGACTAGGTGATGTTCAAGTATGAGTGTACCACAAATAATTAATACAAAATATAAAAGCAATCATCCAAACAAGTAAATTTACACAAGGCAGAAGAAATTGTTTACGGAGAGGGCTGAAGGTTTCAACTGGCTACATGGAAAGATGGTGCCACTCAGATTTTATTTTCAGGAATTTTGCCATGGCCACTCAGATTTTAGATGTTTCTTCATTAACCTTATAAATTTCTCCTCTAGTTCTTAGTATCATGGTTAACAAAAATAAGATGCACCTAGTGATGCAGTATACTGCTTTTATAATTGCTTCTGAGATACCTTAAATCATGGTAAATAAAAGGAGGAAAGGAGAAAACCAGCAAACCATGGCTTCTATAATTGCTTCTGAGATACAATTTAACATGAAAAGACATAACATACAGTAAAAAGTAAAGTGGGGAAGAGTTCACTAGCAAAAAAACCATGGCATTGTCCCTATGTTACCTCTAGGACTATTGTAACTACCAGACTGGAAATAGAGCCTGCACTAGGTTTTTCCACCATCCTCCATCCATGTATGCCTAGCATGTCCCCTGAAAACAAAGTCAGGAAGGAAAACCAAATAAGGACATTTAAAACATATAAGACAATTATGAATATAAAAAATATAAGTATTAACAAAACCTTTTTCCCTACAAGCTGCTCAGAAATACATGTTAATAATATCAACATGCCTTGGTCCAAGTATCATCAGAACATGTAGTACATCTATAAGACTAAAAAGCAAGAAAATGCCCCCCAATCATTCCGTAAATAGTATTGATCATCTTTCACTAATATGATTTTATTTTATTTCAAATATATACATAGTAAAATGTTCAGGATGAATCAGAACTAAAATGTTGTTTCTAAAGCAGAGAAAAGATGCCTCACCCATCCATAAAGACCAAAGGGAAGAAAATAAACAAGTGGCACATCTGACAATTCAAATTCACTCATGAGATCCAAACAGAAAGAAGAGGCTTTATATTATGTTTTTTCTTATTGTGAAAAAATGGACTTTATCCATTATACACAGAGTTGACAGTTTATTTCCTTTTTTTATTTGAACACTCCTTGTTGTTCAATGTGCTTACAAATGGGAAGAGGGAAAGGAGAATTCTACTCCCCTTCAAATTTTCTGAGCAAAGTTTGAAAAGAAAAGAAAAATTAATGGCATCGGTAAAAGTAATAACTATACTGCAAACAATGAAATATATGAAACATTGCCAAGAACATAAAGTCGAGAGATGAACAAGATGAAGATTATAATGAAACAAATCATAGATTATTGTTGATACCTCATAGAACCTCTTTTATAGGAGCAAGTGTTTTGAACAAGATCTGGCACTTTACAGGTATCCTCGCAGTTGGGGCCTCCTCAATTGGGAACGACACAGACAAGTAATAAGCTTGCCAACACACAACAAAGCAAAGCATGTTGCCGATCAACAAAAAACAATGGTTGTTACAGGAACAATATTCCAGGACAAGAATAACGTATATTGATATTGTATATTGCCAAGCATCCGTTGTGAAGTTTTCAGATGTAATCAATGAAAGACAAGGGTAGAAAGCTTATAAATTTAAAATATGCAAGCCTCCACTTTAAATACGAAGAGATGTAAAAACTACAATATTCAATTCATAACGAAAAATGGAAGGATTACCTGGAGGGGTTGTTCCTCTTGCATCATTTGCTTGTCAGATGCTAAATCCCATTGGCTAGGAGCAGCCAAACCAGTGTTAGACTCTTTGATTCTTGTATGTTATATTTGGGGAGTTATGTATAGGATGCATAAAACGAGGAAATCAATAGCCAGTCACAAATATATCCATCAAATTATATATGGAGAACCTCGAGAGCTTCAGTTCAAGGTGTTATCTGGAAAGGAGCTCAAGTCTTTGTATACGTTGACAAATTCTTCAATTGTTTTAACCACAGAAGCGAGTATGCTAGCCTTTTCAGTGGAGATCCAAAATAGAAATAAGAAAGTAAATGTTACTGACCTCTCATTATTAGGAAATAAATAGAAAGGACTTACTTGAAATTATCAGATGCAAAGAAAGGAGAGTCCGCTTCCATGCCCATTATAGTTAGGAAATTCATAGGTTCTACCTCACTGAAATTATCAGATGCAAAGAAAGGAGAGTCCGCTTCCATGGCCCTTATAGTTAGGAAATTCATAGGTTCTACTTCACTCACTTAATCACATACGGAGCCATGGTTTTGTTGTTTGCTACTCACTTGATCACATACGGAGCCATGGTTTTGTTGTTTGTAACTCTATTAAATCGTAACCCTGTTATAAGGGTATATTGTTAGGCATCTATAAAATGTACAACCAAATTAGATGACAGCTGATAACCATAAAGTTCAAAGCTCCTCCAGCAATATATACAAATTACAATAGGTACCTGATATTTTTTTTGCAATTTTGGTTCCATCTTCCTGCTGGATATTAGAAGAGTTTGCAGAAAGATGATAGACTCATGGCAGAACTTATGAGATTGCTTAGCAACCTATAAGTTCAAAATGAAACCAGACATTCAAGTGCAATGATGAGAACAGTAGGCATTGGCTTCTTCCCATAATAGATTGTGATGACGAATTCAAAAAATATATATATACAATAGCACATCAGAACTTTCTATAAAATGCATTCATGGCACAGACAATTGGCTCATGAAAACAAGAGTCCAAACGACAACCAAGTGCTACGACCTACGAGGCTCCCACAATGCAGGGCTTAGGAAGGATCAAGATGCGAGGTGTGGTGTCTTACCCCCATTTATGGAGGGCTGTTTCCATGAGAAAAAATAGATTTTGAAGCTTTAATTTGTAGATAGCAAATGAGTATAATTCCCACTGTAGGAAAATATAAGCTTTCATCTCAGACCCAACAAACATCTCAAATCAATAGTAATTATAGGCTAGGGTACACACTATTGGTACTCCAGGAAAGATTTTCTCATGAAAATCAGGCATAGAAGCCCCTGTCCATGTCACTGATGGTCCTTACATATGAGCAATTTGCAAAAACAGTTGTGTATAACAGTAATCTACAAACATCTACAATTCTATTATATACTAATAAAAAATAGAAACCGTGCAAACAATGCACTAACCCTTCTGAGACGCCAGAGGCAAAGCATGTTGAAGAACACATAAATATGAGTCGGACGAGGAAGTATCTTGTGTGCAAGTTCGTTGGGGATACAGGAAAGAAGATTAAGACCAAACCAGCTCTTGATATACTTTGAGGTTATCAACAACTGTTCATCTACTAAAAGATAAGTAGCTCTGTTAAGATACACCACGTGGAAGGTCAAGCAGATGTAAATGAAGAAAAATCCATTTACAATGTTGTATGCAATGGCCAGAGCCCCCTTGGTTTATTGATGAAGCTAACTCGAAATAAGAAACCTGGGCAATATATGCCACCAAAAATACCAGAAATGTTTCCCAGGCTCTATGTTACAACAAAATAAAAGATAACAACTGAAGTCAACAACCAAACAATACCAGTCTGGCCATTACAACAATGATGTCAATAAGAATTGATAAATCTGCAACTATTTGTCCCAAAAGCACCAAATTAGATTACCATTAAAACATAGTAGTATAGAATGAACAAAAGTATGAAGAAAATGATCAGTTAAGGTTCTAGTTAGAAACATGACACTCAATACAACACTAAAGCCTTTATCGTAAAAATTAGCAAAAAATTTGGGTCGGTTATTTCTATATTTTTCTTCCATTAGCTTTTTAAGAGCTATGTTGCACGAATATGGAGTAAGGGCGTAATACCAATATGACAATAGGAATTTTGTGGTTCCGAGGGCCCTATCACCTCCTCATCATCATGGTCGTCCATCCTTTTGACTGCCACATGTGCAACGACCACCAAGATCCATCATGTCCATGCAATGAAGTCTACGACAATCATCCATATGCAATCTATACATTAACACACTAATAAATCATAGAGCTCTATGAACTTATACGCAATAAGATCAAAAAGTACCTCTATAGAAACAAAAAAATTCAACTTTCATCCAATCCCGAGTAGTCTGTTAACATAAATGAACTTATACGCAATAAGATCAAAAAGTACCTCTATAGAAACAAAAAAAAATTCAACTTTCCTCCAATCCTAAGTAGTCCGTTAACCAATTTATGACCAAAATTCTCACTTACTAGCCATGTCCACAAAAGCAACTCGTTAAAAGAAAATCAAACTATACACAGAAACAACAAATTGGCACCTCTATTTTAATTTGTAGACAAAGAAAGTTGCCAGCTTTCTTCAATCCTCGGCAAAACTAGCCAAACAAAGAAAAATCATGGTTAAAAACATAAACAAATGTTTTTTGATGAAAATTTGGTACTTTTGATCATACCCACAAAGGAAAATCAGTAATTTATTTACCAAATATGAAGACAAGTTGTAATAATTTAAGGGTTTCTTAAGGTTTTCCTGTATTGGCCAGTAAAGGAGGTGAGTGTAGAAGCATGGAAAATATTAGAATAATGATCCATGCGGCTCGGAGTAAGAAGCTTATGCGGCTCACACAGGAGCGGCCCTATGCGGTTCAAAGAAGACTCTCAATCGTATGCGGCTCGGGAGCGTATGCGGTTCAGCAAGGCATATGCGGCTCGATGGATGCCATGTGTGATCCTTCCCTACAGCTGGTCGTTTGGGGGTGGCTTCATTTAATGCTCTGACACGACTTGGCGACTGTGACTGCTTTGACATAAAGTGTCATAATGGCTCTGCCATAATGACAGACTTTTCGGGAAAGGAAGAAGATCTCTGACCCGAACCGTCAGAAATCCTAGGTTGCCACGTGGCAACTCTCATGCGGCTTAAATGGAAAACAGCTCCATGCGGCTCACGAAGAAGTCACTCTATATGGTTAGCAGAAATTAGCCATATGCGGGCTACCGAGAGCTCAATCCCTGCGACTCAATACAATGCTAGCTCATGCGGCTCGCAAAGACTATGCATATGCGGCTCACGGAAGGTTTGTCCCCTGCGGCTCGATGAGGCATTGTCTCATGCGGCTCAGGAAGAGTATCTCTTTGCGGTTCAAGGATAGTCAATCCTATGCGGCTCTGACAGGACTCACAATTAAGACACGTGGCATGGGATCAATAAGAGATTTAACCGAATCTCAACAAATATATTTGACATCATCGTCATAATTACTGAGATCAGGGCATATCATTTATCATCAAGCTAATAGGACACGTGGCGAGCAATCTGACATTAGCATAATCAATCACGAGGATTTAAAGCAGCTAGCATTAATTGCTCATGGGATACGATGCTATCCGCATTAATGGCCGAGATTCACTATAATCAGGATCAAGGGTTCAGATAGAATGAAGTAGCGCCGACATTCCAAACAGATAATCATTAGCAAACCCTAATGATCACCCCCCCACTCTTATAAATAGCCAGCATCATTCCCTTGTGAAAAAAAAAGAGGAGAAGAAGAAGAGAGAGAGAGGTCGGCACCAAAAGAAATAAGAAGAGAGAGATCTACACAGAGAGAGCTCCCCCTTCCCTCTTGATAATCACAGAGAGAGAGAGAAGTCAGGAGAGCAATCCGAGGAGAGCAAGAAGAGCGTTTCTTCGTCAACGCCAAGCAGATCTTCCCCGAGCCAAGGCTGCATACTGATCGTCCAAGGAGTAAGGCAGAGCGGCCGTCGCTTTCCCGAGCCTCTATCGTCACCCTCCAGAATCAAAAATAAACAATCGTACTTAGTCTGCTGTACCTAGGTTTTCGTCCCTAGGCTTTCTTTGTACGAGCGAGTTTGTATTGTGAGTCTAAGTTCAGTCCTCCGATAATTGTTCTGTTCTTTTACAATCAATGGCAAACACGATGGCGACTCTGCTAGGGACTAACTTCTCCACGGCTGAGGAGTTGGTGACGCAATCAGATGCAGCCAAACTTGGCTCCACACAAAAGAAGATGGTCGTCCGCTTCGACCAACAGGCGTTCGAAGAGATGCTCTCTGAAGGCAGCGCTGGCCCGGTCCAGAAGCGCACCCGCACCATAAAGGCTCGCAAAGAATGGAGACCGAAGTCATTTGCTCCTCCTCAAGCCCTCGATGGGATGCCCTCTGCTGCTCAAGACGGTGAAAACGATTCTCCTGCGGTCCTACTTCAGATCGTAGACAACTCTGCTGTCCCCAAGTCCGGCAGAAGAAAACATTATGATGCTGGACTTGCAGGGACAAAGAGGGACTCTACGCGGACCGAACCGCAGAAGAGCATTAGCCGCAAGGAGAAAGCCCATGCGGCTACATCCGCCAACCGCAAGGAGAAAGCCCATGCGGCTACATCCGCCAACCGCATGAAGAAAACTCATGCGACTACTTCTGTCAGCCGCATAACTTATGCGACTACAGTTCCCGACAGCATGGATGAGACTCATGCGGCCAGTAAAGTCAATTGTTTGCAGAAAACCCATGCGGCCACAGATGCCAACCGCATGCGGCCAGCCTGCACGGTCGTGATCCCTAGCCGCATAAGAATTCGTCCGACGACAGGAGACAACCGCATGCAGACAGCCCGTACAGTTTCTGCTCCCAGCCGCATAGCATCTGCTCCATGCTCCTCTCGATCAGTTTTCGACCGTCTCTCGTACGGTCCGAACCCTGATGACTCTCTGGATGCTAAGCCAGACTCTGTGATGCTCAACTTGGACTCTTCCTATTATGCATCCACAAGTGCTAGAAAGAAGAAGTCTAGGGAAGAGCGGGCTCATCAAGCCCAGACAGCTGCCCCAACCTCTGACTATCAGGGCGTCCCGCTGATTATCACGCGGGCCTCTGATGGGAAGTTGTACAGAACCGCTCAAGTCCAATCCCCGACGGCGAACGGACAGAGTGGTTCCTCTGACCTGCGTAAGGCGATCCTCCACAAATGCAAGGAAAGAGAAGGGGCCTCGGCGTGCAAAGAATCCTCACATAGACGTCACTGCACCCAGATCATCGTCAACTGCTACTGCAACAACGCAGCTGTGACGGAAGATCGTCCGTCCGTCTTCCACAGACTACAGCACCCGAACTCAGAAGATGAGGCACATCCTGTTGTCTCCTGCAATTCCGCTCAGAAGGTCCCCGCCGAGGAGAGAGGGAAGAAGACAAGCATCTCCAGTCCAAAGATATCAGCCACTACAGCTAAGAAGTTGTCGGCTAAACGGTTACCCTCCACCGGAGTATACCAACACACCCGTTCGAAGACAAAATCTGCTACAACAGGAGACTCATCGTCCCCGACCCTGGGGGTTGTAGGAGCTGGGGGTAGTACTCCTCCGAACATCCACAATAATCCAACGTTTCAAGGAGACGAACCCCGAAAAACAACCCTCCCATCGGGTACAATAGATGCTGATGTCCCCGAGGACATCCATGATTCTCGAGACGAAGCAAGCTCCGAAGCTGGGGGTAGTGTTCCTTCCGAGTCCGAACCTGAAGAGAACATCCCCACATATCCAGATGATTTCTCGACGCATGGGTACGACTCGGAGGGTACATCCTCCACCACTCCCTCCGTCACTCCTTATGTGAAGACGGTATTCATGACAGACAGCAATCAAGGTGGTTCCAGCGATCGCCAGCACATCGACACGTTGGAGGCCATATTGCATGCCTTGGTCAAGTCTGTAGACGAGATCAAAGCGGCACTTCCTACTCTGTAGGGAGTGACACCTGGCCAAACAAGCATGGGTCCCGCAATCAACGTAGATTCAAATTCAGCAGCGCCAAACCAGGGCAATAATCCTCCCGAGATAACGGCCCCTACCGCGACAGATGAGGCCCAAGAAGTAAGAAGAGAGGTTCAGGAGCTCCGAGCAATGTTCCACGCCCGAGAAAACTCTCAAGACCTCAGAATACGGCAACCATATCCTGCTGAATGGAGAGATGTTCCCTTTCCGCCAAGATATAAGCCGTTCAATATCAACCCATATGATGGCAAGACTTCAGCAAGTCGATACATCACTTACTTTGAGGTCACTACCGACCATCTGCCCCATGATGACGCTATCCTCACGCGGTTATTCATTGGGGCATTGGAAGGAGTCGCCTTCGATTGGTACCGCAACCTGCCAGACAATTGCATCCACTCCTTCGTTGGCTTCAAACGCTTGTTCTTGGAGAGGTTCTATGAGGTAGGACAGGACGTGACGATGTCTACCCTCATGGACGTCGTTCAAGGAGAGAAAGAACTGACAAGAAATTACATTGAGCGGTTTCGTCAAACCGCAATGAAGTTACCATCTGGCAACCCGGACTCTTCTTTGATTGAAATTTGCCAAAAGAGACTACTCCCAATAATTAGTCTCTGGATGGGCGAAAGTCAGTTCAAGGATTGGAAGGCTTTTATCATCAGTGCTACAAGTGCTGAAGAACGAATGAAGAAGGCTCGCCAACTGGGATTGCATATCTCGGAGGGAGAGAACAAGAGCAAGCGTCCCAACACCAGCAACGACAATGGGGGTAGCCCCTCCAACAACCGGGACAACAAAGACAAGCAGGCTATGGTGACCGATACAGCCCAGAAGCCCGAGCCACAGCCAGCAGACAAACAATGGCCTCAAATCACTTATTTCTTTGAAGACGGCCACTTCAAGCCTATCTTGGACATGCTTATACAAGGAGATAGGATTCAGCTTCCTCCACCAAGATGGGAGCCTCGATCGGCTGATCTGGAGAACCCAAAGTTCTGCCATTACCATCGCTACGTCCACCATGCTACACACGACTACTACCAACTGAAACGGTATATCCAAAACCTCATCGATTCGAACGCCCTGGCCATCGATTTCGAAGAGGTAACCGTGGCAGCCAACATGGTGTCCGTATAATTCGGCAGCTTCCCTCCAACAGAGACTCAGGACGGGGTTATACCCGTCCCTCTGGCAACAATGGAGATTGCTAATCTGCCGCCTGCTCGCGATCAAGCCGCTGGTCTAGTACCCCTCACCACATCACGAGGGGAAATCATGTGGGTCCATCCGGACCTAGTCCACGAGGTAACTCAGCCCTCTCCACCTTCTAAAAGGAAAAGTGAAAAAGTCAGATCCTGCCGTACTGCCTCGGCGGAAGAAGAGGAAGTTTCGGCCATCACTACTCGATCCGGAACACAAGCCCAACCGGTGACCGAAAGCGCGACTGATGATCATCCGCCCACTACCAATGATGCTCCGGGACCGGCTCAGCCTTCGACGACCGACAAGCCTAGGCCGAAGGAGACTCGCTTCGACAAATCCCTCCGGAAGGAGACACCTCAGGGGCTGGAGAGGCCCTACAACTTCGATATCTTAGCGCAATTGGCTAACACCCCGGCCAAATTGTCCTTATATGAACTCCTCAGGCTCTCAAAGGATGTCCGCACGGCTTTAAGTGAGGCGCTCCAAAATGCCGACGCATACTTGGCTCAGGTCAACCTCACGGGAGATAACCAACCTGCAGAGCTCCAAGATAGTGCGTATACGGAAGCAATGCCCAATATCGTCTTCTCTTCGCAAGATATGCTCATCAAAACTAACCTCCATGATCGCCCGCTATACTACACTGGATACATCGGCGACGTAAAGGTGGACCGAATGCACATTGATCCTGGGTCCTCTATAAGCATCATTCCGAAGGGTCTGCTACATCATCTTTGCATCCCGATGCATCGCCTGACACCTACAAGCACCGCCATTAGCGGTTTCAATTCGGGCAGGAGCTACCCAATAGGGAAGATCCGTTTGAAGTGTCAGATCGGCGATCTCCAATCAGAAGTCACCTGTTATGTCATAGATGCCGACAACTTCTTACAATATCCTTCTGGGACGGCCTTGAATACACGATTACATGATCGTGCCTTCCACACTACACCAGTGCTTCAAATATGTCGATAAGTACGGCTTCGTGAGGACAGAGTTTGCCGATATCGATCCCTTCAAGGGGGTCGAATCTTATTACTCAGACTCCTGTCTATACGAGAAATCAAAGAAGCATCTGGTCGAAGAAGATGTGCAAACTCACAACAAGACGGCTACAGGATCAGAAGAACCTCTAACGATCCACCTTCAGGCTCGCAAACCGGGCAATTCCGCACCCCTTACGGCCACTCTGCATAAGGACGCAATCAGTCTCTTCGCACAAGAAGAACAGATGAGAATCCGGCTGCCAAAGTCCGGCCAAGCGTCGAGACCCATAACAGGGCCACTTACCATCAGACTACCGAGAGTCGGTCAGCTCCAAACGGAGAAGCCCAATCCCTCCGACAGACCGCTCACAATACGCCTTCCCAAGAAGGTTCTTCACCCCGATGCGAGGTCTGACACTTCTAGCGAACCAGCCACCCCTCGCCTCACATCAAGTACCAAACTGGGGGTTGCTAGTTTACCAACAACTCCATGATCTGCTCCGTCAGTTGAGCCTCTGAAGATCAAGCTGACTAGGTCGTCCTCCCAGTCTTCATTTATACAGGGGGTGGCCGAAGAAGAACCAAAATTGGCCAAGTATGTGGCTGCCCACTCCGATACCCCCTCCGCAGATGATGTAATCCCTATAGAAAAGATACCTTACTTCATCAATAAAGGGTTATCTTTGAACTACACCGAGCTCAATAAGCTATGTACAATATACGCTATGGAACACGGTATAGGCACTCACCTACATACACAGGTGACAAACATGTACACCGCCATCCGACTTACTCCAGTAGAAGACACTTACCGAATAGTCGAGGGAGGGGACCACCCGATCATCTTCGGCCGGATGAACAACCTACATCCCCCCGCTATGGAAGAAGTCAACTTCGGGTCAGATGCCGGAAGACTGCCTCTGTATCTCTATAGCCCTCAATCCAAATATCTCATGCAGAAACAGGGGTATGATCTAGAGACAACGCCAGGACTGAACTACGGCACTGGACGACGATTACCTTTGAAGACGCCAGCCCCGGCGGGCAAACCACGGAACTACTATAACAAAACCCGATGCGGTTTAGGGTATGTAACGCCTACTACGACCCCTGAAAGCTCAGATGAAGAATGCGACTGGCAGTCACATTCAACCGGATCACCGACTTCCGACTCAGATACCAGCATCGGAGATGTGTTCAGACAAATCATGTCAGTCAACATGGCGTTCGCTGACGCTTACGAGGAAGACGAAGACATCCCCGAAATCCTTGAGCTAGAACCATGGGCCCAGCAATTAGACGTGCAATGGGAAAAACGGTTCGAACTGAGAGAACCTCCTACTGAAGATGAGGTCATACAAGTGGATCTCGGCAGCGAATCTTCCCCAAAACCGATCTTTATCAGTAAAAGCCTGACAAACGAAGAACGAGAATCGCTGCTAAAACTCGTCAGAGAATATATCGACGTGTTCGCATGGACTTACGAGGACATGCCGGGGCTAGACCCCGATATCGCTCTTCACAAACTCAACATACGGCTAGATGCAAAGCCAGTCAAACAGCAACAACGACGCTTCCGCCCAGGCGTCATGGACGCAATTGAAGCCGAAGTCAACAAGCTAATAGCCAGCGGTTTCATTCGTGAAGAGCAACATCCTGATTGGGTCGCCAACATAGTGCCGGTCCTTAAGAAAAATGGGAAGATCCGAATCTGTATCGACTTCCGTAATCTGAATGAGGCATGTCCGAAGGACGAGTTTCCCCTCCCCATCACAGACATCATGATCGACAACACATGCGGCTTTGAACGTATGTCATTCATGGATGGATTCTCGGGGTACAATCAAATCAAGATGTCTCCCGACGACGAAAAGCACACATCATTTCGAACGCCGATTGGTACATACTGCTACACAGTCATGCCATTCGATCTAAAGAATGCTGGCGCTACATATCAGCGGGCCATGAGTATCATTTTCTGAGAACATTTACGTAAAACAGTAGAATGCTATGTCGACGACATTGTCGTCAAGAGTCGCCATAAGGAAGATCATCTGCAAGACCTGAGAACGGTATTCGACCTGATGAGAGCCCACAACCTGAAGATGAACCCTACGAAATCATTCTTGGGCGTATCCAGCAGGAAATTCTTAGGCTTCATCATCACGGCACGGGGCATCCACGTAGACCCTGAGAAGACGAAGGCAATCATGGAGATGGGTCCCCCGAAAAATCTCCGTGAACTCAGAGGCCTCCAAGGGAGGCTAGCTTACATCAGGAGGTTCATTTCCAACCTCTCCGGGCGATGCCGACCGTTCACACACCTCATGAAGAAGGGAGTCTCATTCGTATGGGACGAGGAATGCCAGCGTGCTTTCGACGACATCAAAGAATATTTGTCGAATCCCCCAGTCCTGGTGGCCCCGGTCCTCGGAAAACCATTCCTGCTCTACGTACGAGCGATGGAACACTCCCTTGGTGCCCTGCTAGCACAAAATAATGATGCAGGCCACGAGCAGGCCATATATTATCTCAGCCGAATGATGATCGGGCCAGAACATCGATACACCGCCGTAGAGAAGGAGTGTCTCGCCCTGGTATTCGCTATTCAAAAGACACGGCACTATGTCACAGGACAAACCATACATGTGATCTCGCGAGTCAACCCCCTCAGAGTCCTCATGACTAAACCAGGGGCCCTCAGCTCTCGTCTCACCAAATGGGCAATATTGCTGTCCCCCTATCATATGATTTTCGTCCCGCAAAAGGCTGTTAAGGGTCAAGCCCTAGCAGACTTTTTGGCAGCCCACCCAGGATCGGAGTCATCCAGAATCTATGAAGAGATCCTAGATGAGGTCGTCGATTCGAATACAGCCATCCACGATAACATATGGCGAATGTTCTTCGATGGCGCCTCAAGGACCGGACCCAAGGGAAACATCGTCGTCGGGGTCGGAGTGGTATTAATTTTTCCTACTGGGCTGGTGATCAATCGCGCCTACTCCCTCACGGAACCCTGCTCCAACAATGTGGCCGAATATAACGCTCTGGTCATTGGCCTCCAACTTACAAAAGAGCTGGGGGTAGAATACCTTGAAGCATACGGTGACTCCCAACTAATCGTCAATCAGATCAGGGGCTCGTACGAGGTTCGCCATGAAGACATGATCCCCTACCATCAAATTACGATCAACATTATCTCATCATTCGAGGGATTCTTCATCGAACACGTCTCCAGACTCCAAAATATCGAAGCCGATGCCCTAGCAGGCCTTGCCGCTTCCTTAGCAGTGCCGAACCTAGCTCATCATTCGGTTGACGTAATAGGCCACGAACTGGTCTGTCCCAAGAACAACATTCAAGCCATGGCAAGTTATTCTGCCCAGACGGTCGACGACACATCGGACTGGAGACAGCCGTTCATCGACTTCGTCGTATACGACATCCTCCCAGAGAATCCAAAGGAAGCTACCTCTATCAGACGGTGCTCTCTCAGATTCTTCTACGATACAGAGACGAAAATATTGTATCGCCGCTCCTACGACGGATTATTGCTCCGGTGTTTGTCGAACGCGGAAGCTACAGAAGCTGTACGAGAAGCTCACGACGGTGTCTGTGGGGCCCATCAACCCGGCCCTAAGCTACAGGACCGCCTTCGTCGGATGGGCTACTACTGGCCCACAATGGTGGCAGATGCGATAGATTATACCAGAAAATGCAAGGCCTCCCAAGTCCACGCGGATTTCATTCATCAACCATCCGAGTTTCTGCATCCAACGGTGGCATCCTGGCCATTCGAAGCATGGAGAATGGATATCATTGGTCCAATCACCCCACCTTCCTCCCGAGGACACCGCTTTATACTTGCGATTACTGATTATTTCTCCAAGTGGGCGGAGGCTGTCCCACTCGAAGAAGTTAAAACTTCAAACGTGATCAGCTTCCTTAAGCATCACGTTATCTACCGCTTCGGACTACCACGAAGAATTATCCATGATAATGGTCCACAGTTTATAAGCCATGCATTCTACCGATTCTGCGACAAGCACCGCATTCAGAATGTCGCTTCGACACCATACAACCCGGCAGCAAACGGGTTGGCAGAGGCATTCAACAAAACAATCATCAAACTCCTCAAGAAGTTCATCTCCTCCAACAAACACGACTGGAACGAGAAGCTCGGCGAGTGCTTATAGGCTTATCGTACCACGGTTCGAACAGCCACCGGGAATACACCATTCTCTCTGGTGTACGGGAGCGAGGCAGTCCTCCCTTTGGAGACTCAGATCCCCTCACTCCGCGTCGCCCTCACTTATCAATTGACGACAGATGATAACTACCGACAACGACTACAAGAGTTGGAGGCTTTAGATGAAAAGCGCCTCCTAGCTCAGCAAAGGATCGAGCTATACCAAGCACGCATCTCAGGAGCCTTCAACAAAAAAGTTAAAATCAGAACATTCCAAGTGGGTGATCTTGTTCTGGCAGTCCGGAGACCGATGGTCATGACTCACAAGACCACCGGTAAGTTCCAGCCAAAATGGGAAGGTCCATTTGTCATCGAGACCGTGTTCTCCAACGGCGCCTACCGCCTCGCTAAGCCGAATGGAGATTTGCTCATGTTGCCCGTCAACGGCAAGTTCCTGAAGAAATACTATGTTTGAACATCATTCTCCAGATTATCGAGTCATGTACTCCTTTAGTACCACTGAACTCCCATCCATCATTCCCCAGATTATCGAGTCATGTACCCCTTTAGTACCACTTAACTCTCATCCACCCTATTTCAGATTATCGAGTCATGCACCCGCTGGTGCCGCTGTACTCTCACTCCCTCAATAGTCCAAATTACCAAGTTATGTACCAGCTGGTGCCTCTGAACTTATATTTCAGTCACTCTTTCAGATAGTAAGTCAAGTATGATTATACCTCTGAACTTTCTTCCTGGCAGAGATCCTCCCTCAAGGATTCACTACCCGCACTCCCAGTGCACAAAAAGGGAAGTCGATCCACCAATTTCCGAAACGACCATGTCCTCATTACCTCTGAGTCGTCTTCACTTCCACCAAAAACAAACCGCCCCCTCGCATAGAACTTCCACGTTCTCCTACCTCTGAGTCGTTCTATGTACCCAATCTTCATTGAGCCCACTCCTGCCATGTCCTCACTACCTCTGAGTGGAAAGGCTCCGTCGAAGAAATCGTCATATTTGCCATGTCCATATTACCTCTGAGCAAGTATGTCGATCCCCTTTTAACCTATTGTCTGTACCCACAACCGGAGCACGACAAGGATAATAGGTCCACAAATGTCCCCTGTTGACCACAAATGTCCTCTGTTGACCACAAATGTCCTCTGTTGACCACAAATGTCCTCTGTTGACCACAAATGTCCTCTGTTGACCACAAATAGCTTCCGTAAAGTCTCTCCTGCCATGTTCTCATTACCTCTTAGCAGGAAGATTTCATGATAAAACCTTCATGTTTGCCATGTCATCATAACCTCTGAGCAAATGTGATTGGTTTCCTTTCATCCCATTATCCGTATCCTGAACCAGGGTACGCCAAGGATAATAGGCCCACAAATATCCCTTGCTAAGCTTCTTAGCATAAATCCACCATCTTACCATGCTCCGGGAGCCCAGCTGCTCTACGGCATTCCTTCCCCCAATACCGAGAACATCTATGACCATTTTGCCGTGGCTGTCCCGGACATCCTAATCAAACTTGTTATCCATACCTAAAACCAAGGTACGCCTAGGGTAACAGGTCCACAAATAATCTCCCAGTAAATCCGGTTCCATAAACACCGCAAGTACAAGAAAGAAAAGATGAGTTGAAACATGCTCATTTATTCAAAAATCAAAGGGCTACATCAGCGGGGATCACATCCCTTACAAAAATTAAAAGAGAAAAGAGAAAAAAAAAGAGGACAGAGGACGGATCACTGCTCTGGAGCACATAACGCCATGAGACGGTCCTTTAACAAGGCAACCGACCGCTCAAGCCTCTGTTTGGCTCGACGCTCTGCCTCCTGGTTCAGCACAGCCGCATCCTCCAGATGAGCATGGGCTTGCCAGTTGTCCTCAAACTTCTTGAAGGCCCGCTCCAGGTTGACAGAAGATCGGGAAACCCTCTCGGCCTCCCGAGCAATCGACTCCTGTTCTGCATGAGCAGCCTCCCGCTCTGACTCTAAGAAGGCCAACTCCTTCTGGAGTGCGAGAATCCGCTCCTTCGTGTCAGCTATTCCACGAGAGGCAGATTCTTTCCGGGCCCTACAAGCCTGACTTCGACGACCCAGTCGGTCATAGGAGACGGAGAACTTGTCAAGATCCGCCTGCACAGCCGGCCCGACAGTTTCTCGAGCGAGCTTGATCCTGTCCCGAGCAGCTACCAGGAAGCCCCGCTCTCGTTCGATTGCAGCAGGCAAACCAGCCTGCCGTACTGCCAGCAGTTGGGTCACAAGCTGGTCAGCCTCTCAGCTTAGGCTCCAGGAACGCGGCTAATCCCACCCCGCCAGGAAGACCCTTCAGAGTGTCGATTTGACCCCGAGAGCCCCGCAGAGACAGAGAAAAAGGGATCCCCCGTTCCACGGCAGCGTTTACACCCCTTCCTAAGTGGCGATAGAAACTGTCAACCACATCCTGCGCTACCTCGTTCAGAGCCTCCGAGGAAACCGGTGTCAACGGGAGTGTGGCTGGTAGCACAGAAGAAGACGCGACGGAATCTGCCGCTCCTGCCACAAGAGAAACCAACTCCGCATGGAAAGACGCTTGAACATCGGTCAATTCCTCTTCAGCGGCCCGCAGAATTTGGATGCTCGACAGGTTCGAGAAGTCAATCTCCGGAGCCGTATAAGCAGCCGAAGACGAGGCCGGGGCCAGCACCAACTCCATCCCCATCTGCCCAGAGCTGGCAGGATGTCCCTCAACATGCGATGACGAAGGAGAGAAAACGCTCCTTTCCCCCAAATTACGGTAGACCGGGCCTTCCCCAAGAACATCAGCGACAGGAGATAAAGGGTCAGGACCTGCACGGCCAAGGCAACCATGAATCGACTTGACCTGAAGGATATGCTGATAGAGCAAATAAGCCCCCTCGGTGGTCAATATGTGGCTCAGCTTACCAGTGGAGGAATGTGGAGGCTGAGGTTTGCCTACAGCCATCACAACCTCTTCACCAACAGCCTCTGAGTCAGGAATAAAGGACTCATCTGCTCTTGCATCCTCGGGAGGGGATGCACCGAGGATGGCGTCATCTCGTTGAAATTCAGAAATCTCGTCACCCTGGGCTGGGGCCTCAGCAGCTTGGGAGTCCTTAGTCGCCGCTGAGAGAGCCCCCGCAGAGAGGACCGCGGCACACGTGTCGCTAAGCAAAGCGGCAAGGGCCGGATCAACTACTGAAGCAGCAGATGGTTCAGAAGAGCCTGGTTCGTCAGACGCCTACAAAGAAAAATGATCAAGTCATATCCCCGAGAGGAAAGAAAGCTACAACAAAGATAGAACTCCGACTTGGACTTACCTCCGGAACATCGTCTGCACCTTCACCCTTCTCCGTAATAAGCAGCCTACGGGGACCGACAGCCGCTCTCTTTACAGAAAAAGTTACCTCTCCGCCGGTAGGCTCATGCCTGCCTCGCTTACGCGAAGGACCAGGCATGGCGGGCGATAGATCTACCCGTGCCTCCTCCGACGCAGACGGTAACGGGCCCACTGCTTCGTCAAATATGGCCGACGGTTGTCCCGTCGCCATCTCAGCCGCCATAACGGGAGGCTGACCCGCCATTATCCCATCACCCGAAGAAAAGGAGTCTTCGCCGTCCCGTTCATTATTTTCCTCAATTATATCGAAGGATTCGGAATCGGGCGAGGGAACCCTATTCGTCCTTTTCTTCTTTGTTCTCGACGTCATAGCCTTCTCCGCTAGGCGAGTGTCCACAATGAAGCTAGTCCTCAAGTCAAAATCGAGGGGAGGAGGATTCACCGTGACATGATACAGGGCTGCCATATGCAGGATTTCATCCGTCACATTTGCGGCAGGGACCAAGAAGCTAGTCCGAGTATGACAGGTGTCATAGTAGCTCCATGCTCTGATACCATCAAGAATGCTGCCTTCAAATCCCAGGTGAGAACTGGGGCGCTCGAGGAATAGCTGACTATACCCAAATTGACGGGCAAACCTACTAGGCAAGTAGGGCTCCAAATACACAGTGGTGCGATTCCGGTAAACTAGATGCGCCGGACGAATGTTGCGCAGCCAGAAACGCATCTTTTCAGGCAAGAAATGAGGAGGTCCGACCCCATCAACATGAACACTCCTCACCTTTTGATCAGTGAAACGAGGAACGGATACGAAAAAATTGTACCCATCCACCCTCGCCAGCATCCTCCGACACGCCGGCATGGTACTACATTCCCAAGGCTGGTAGTGATACTTGAAAAGAAACGCGTCATCACCTGTAACGCCATCTCCCGTCCCGGGTCTCATCAAGGATTGATAATGCAGCAATGGCCATCCCAGCAAGTAATGGTAAGGCAATTCTACACGTTCAAAATCTATTGCCACGTCACGAACAATGACCTTGGACGAGAAGGCACGAAGACCATGTTGAATACTTCACACCATGGCAGGAAGAAGGGCCAGCCTGACCCCAAAGGCCAACTTTACGGCAGGAAGAATGAAGTGGCGACTGATCCTCTCAATAGAGCCTGCCCCTCCTGAGACCACGCAATTGCGCAGCCACACCATTAAAAATCCGGCCAAGAGTGCCTTCTCGGACAACCGTCGAGTTCCATAACGAAAGTAGCTAAAGGAGTCAATCTGGCTCCCGAACCTGTCACTTTGAGACTTCGACCTCCGGGCAGTCGACATCAAGACCTCCACTTCTTTAGGAGTTAAACGATCTCGGAAAGTAACCCGGCCAGCCGCGCTAAATTTGAAAAGGTATGCAACCCAAGATTTAGTATAGGGAGAGTCCCCCTCCGAGCTATCATTTTTCTGGATAGTCGTCCGGTGACAGGTGCTATGATGGCATAATAATTCTTGATACACGGTGACGAAACCGGGGAATCACTGATCCAAATCTTGGAGCTCCTCATTCGTCGGCGTATACACTTCGAAGGGTTCGTCCCCCCAGGGGAGCTTGGAGACAGCATACATCTCGTGAAGAGCGAGCCCTAATTCTCTAACAGGGGTAAAAAAGGTCCCCGTTCGATGATTGTACATCTCCAAAAGGGCCATGAACAGTGGCTTATTAACGGTCAACCCGTGGCTGGTACCCCGTATAGCTTCATAAAGGTTGACTCCCCGCAAAAACTCTTCATACTTTCGTAGGATCCATGAGGACAGATTAGCCTACGGAGGAATGGGGTGTATCCAGCTCGGCAGGACCAACCAACCAATAGGATAGGACCCTTTGCGAGCAAGCTGACTCAGGAAGGTATCAGCCTGGAAGAATGAAAAGTTAGGACTAGGGGTGTTAATGAAGGTACCTGGAACTAACCCCATCACGGACCGACTGGCCGGATCTTTGACTGCGCGTACTGACCCAGTGGCTCTGTTATAACGGATATTACCAACAAACATCCCCGGTCTGGTTGGAGTGAGGGTGTCCGGCATCTGCCTATCCAGAACGATCATATTGAACCACTCAATAGGGAAATGGCGCTTCATAATAGGGATATGAATCGGCATCCCGTCCAGGTCAAAATCCCAACTCTCCGAAACATCCAACACTCGGGAGTTTTCTACAACCAACGCATCCCCAAAGAGGAAGACCAGTTTCAGATATTTCCCGTCAGACTGCCCAGAGCTTATCATATCAACAAGGAACTGAAAGGATTGAACCCTGATGGCATTTAGTCGCTCCAGAGGTTCATCAACAAGTAGCTGTTCGGACACTTGACGAACTAAGTCATCCCGATGAACGCCCGAGACAAACTGACGCGAGCCTACCATAAGTTCCCCAGCAGGATTCACGGGCAGAGTCACTGAAGAAAGGCAAAAGAAATAAGGTCAAAATGATAGCTGAAACGACAAAAACACATGATGCTTATGCGGCTCAGCATAGGTGCGGCTCGGTTTATACAGGTCAATTCAAATGAGCCTATACGGCTCAGTTTGAAACAGCCCATGCGGTCCAAGTAAAATCATGCGGTTCCGTTCGAAGGGAACTCATGCGACTCAGTACGGAGGAACTTATGCGGTCCAAAAGGAGTATGTTCGGCCCGAAAACGTTTATGCGGCCCTGCAAGGATGAGCTTATGCAGTACAGCGAGGATGAGCTTCTGCGGCCCTGTTAAAGAAGTAGTTACGCAACCACTTCCATGCGGCTCAAACCTGGGTCATACCCCATGCGGCCCAGACATGAGTCGGACACACAGTGTACTTTGGAATATAGGCTCGCGCATAAAATATGCGACGTAGCCATGGCAGTTCATATTAAGGGACCCTTACCAGCGATAGGCGGGTGGACGTCGGGGTGAAAAACGGGTACATCAGTCAACGGAGGAGCCGCCATGTTCGCCGTCGCAGTCGATGAAGACGCGGCTTTCTTGCCCTTCGCTGCCGCAGAAGATGAGGCGGCCTTCGATGCTGCAGCCTTCTTGGGAGCCATTGTCGGTTGCTAAAAGACGAAGAGCAAAGACAGCAAATAGAGATTCAGAGCAAAGAGAGAAGGTAAAGAAAAAACCCCAAGAGGCTTAAGACTCCTATTTATAGGCAAAAGAGACCCACGAAACGAACAGACGTCTCGGAGTATGCCTCGGATTACGCGCCGCCCCCAAAGAATAAAGGCAAAATGCTTCGGTCAAGGCAAAACCGACTCTTGGGATCCTCCCCCAAAAGGCGGTGTTAAATCAAATCAAAGGCACTTAATGAAGATTTGCACACGTGTTCAGGACACGTGGCAACCAGTTTATGCGGCCAGATGAATTTATGCGGCTAAGGCACTTATGCGGCTAGGAAGGTCAGGCAGACAGAAAAATCCTATGCGGCATGAACGGGGCCATGCTTCTTGTTCAAAGTATTCCAATTTTTACAAATTGAAAACTTTGAAGGGGGTCCTGTAGAAGCATGGAAAATATTAGAATAATGATCCATGCGGCTCGGAGTAAGAAGCTTATGCGGCTCACACAGGAGCGGCCCTATGCGGTTCAAAGAAGACTCTCAATCGTATGCGGCTCGGGAGCGTATGTGGTTCAGCAAGGCATATGCGGCTCGATGGATGCCATGTGTGATCCTTCCCTACAGCTGGTCGTTTGGGGGTGGCCTCATTTAATACTCTGACACGAATTGGTGACTGTGACTGCTCTGACATAAAGTGTCATAATGGCTCTGCCATAATGACAGACTTTTCGGGAAAGGAAGAAGATCTCTGACCCGAACCGTCAGAAATCCTAGGTTGCCACGTGGCAACTCTCATGCGGCTTAAATGGAAAACAGCTCCATACGGCTCACGAAGAAGTCACTCTATATGGTTAGCAGAAATCAGCCATATGCGGGCCACCGAGAGCTCAATCCCTGCGACTCAATACAATGCTAGCTCATGCGGCTCGCAAAGACTATGCATATACGGCTCACGGAAGGTTCGTCCCCTGCGGCTCGATGAGGCATTGTCTCATGCGGCTCAGGAAGAGTATCTCTCTGCGGTTCGAGGATAGTCAATCCTATGCGGCTCTGACAGGACTCACAATTAAGACACGTGGCATGGGATCAATAAGAGATTTAACCGAATCTCAACAAATATATTTGACATCATCGTCATAATTACTGAGATCAGGGCATATCATTTATCATCAAGCTAATGGGACACGTGGCGAGCAATCAGACATTAGCATAATCAATCACGAGGATTTAAAGCAGCTAGCATTAATTGCTCATGGGATACGATGCTATCCGCATTAATGGCCGAGATTCACTATAATCAGGATCAAGGGTTCAGATAGAATGAAGGAGCGCCGACATTCCAAACAGATAATCATTAGCAAACCCTAATGATCACCCCCCCACTCTTATAAATAGCCAGCATCATTCCCTTGTGAAAAAAAAGAGGAGAAGAAGAAGAGAGAGAGAGGCCGGCACCAAAAGAAATAAGAAGAGAGAGATCTACACAGAGAGAGCTCCCACTTCCCTCTTGATAATCACAGAGAGAGAGAGAAGTCAGGAGAGCAATCCGAGGAGAGCAAGAAAAGCGTTTCTTCGTCAACGCCAAGCAGATCTTCCCCGAGCCAAGGCTGCATACTGATCGTCCAAGGAGTAAGGCAGAGCGGCCGTCGCTTTCCCGAGCCTCTATCGTCACCCCCCAGAATCAAAAATAAACAATCGTACTTAGTCTGCTGTACCTAGATTTTCGTCCCTAGGCTTTCTTTGTACGAGCGAGTTTGTATTGTGAGTCTAAGTTCAGTCCTCCGATAATTGTTCTGTTCTTTTACAATCAATGGCAAACAGTGAGGACTTGGATGGCAACGGTGATGGCGGTGCCGACGACGTCAGCTCGGCCTGCCGTGAACCGAGAGGGAGAAACGTGTGTCCCTTGCCGTCGTGAATAGAGATCCTTCCCTGATGATGCCTCGAGATGGTGGTGTGGTACTGGTGATAGCGCCGGTGAGGTCGTGAGGGTGGTGGTGGTGGATGCGGCGTGAGGGTGTGGTGGGAGTGAGGAGAGAGGGATTGAGAAGGGGAAGTATGCAGGTTTGGGGGTTTTGAGAAAATGGTTCCAGCTAATGGGCGCAGGATTTTAGAGAGCCAAAATTTTCAATGGTTTTCTTATACTCCAGGAGCACACGGAAAAACTTTTGGGGGGAACTCTGAAAAATTTTGGGGGGAACAAAATTTATTTGGAACGAAAATTATTAATAGTTCCAAATAAGAGATCCATTTTTCAATCTGTCACCAATAAATTCATTTTTTGTTACAAAAAATATAGCAGTCCCAAATAATAATTTTTTAGGACGTTTAAAACTAGAGTTCTTAAAAGTGTTGTTCCAAAAGCCAACTTTTTTTGTAGTGACATGTCTTCAAGAGTCTGGATAGTGCGCTCTGACTGGCCATCTGTCTGCGGATGATATGCCGAACTGAACTGGAGACGAGTTCCCAAACTCTCTTGCAAGCTACGCCAAAAGTGTAACATAAACCTTGAATCTCGGTCCGAGGTGATACTGACGGGCACACCGTGAAGCCAGATAATCTGCCTGAGGTACATCTCTGCCAACTGAGCCGTTGACTGTCCAACTCTAAATGGAAGAAAATGAGCTACCTTCGTGAGCCGGTCAACTATAACCCAAATAGCATCTCGACCAGCTGGGGATCTAGGCAATCCAGTCACAAAATCCATGGTCACATGCTCCCACTTCTATTCTGGAATCGGCAAGGGCTGAAGAAGTCCAGCAGGCCTCTGATGTTCAGCTTTAACCTGCTGGAAAACCAAACACCGAGAGACAAACTGGGCTATCTTCCTCTTCATGCCATTCCACCAGAAGTGCTGACGGATATCACGGTACATCTTCGTGCCACCGGGATGAATAGAATACTGCGAACTGTGAGCTTCTGCCATGACTTCCTGTCTGATATCTCCACTGGGTACACAAAGACGAGAGCCGTGTCGAAGTGTACCTTCTTCATGAATGCACAACTCTGGCCTTCTTCCTGCCTCATACTATGCTCTGAGCCGCTAAAGCTTGGAATCTGTAGACTGTGCCACTCGGATCCTCTCAACTATGCTGGACTGAACCTGTAGACTGGTCATCAATGCCACGTTGGAAGGAAGAACCACTTCAATTCCCATATTCTGAAAATCTGCCAATAACTCTGGTTGTGCCGTTAAAAAATAAACTCCGGCTCAACGCATCTGCTACAACATTGGCCTTCCCTGGGTGATACTGCAAATCCACATCGTAGTCCACCAATAGCTCAAGCCATCTTCTCTGCCGCATATTAAGGTCCTTCTGGGTGAAAACATACTTCAGGCTCTTGTGATCAGTAAATATCTCTACTCTATCTCCGTACAAATAGTGCCTCCACAACTTAAGTGCAAATACTACTGCTGCTAGCTCCAAGTCGTGGGTCGGGTAATTCTTCTCATGGTCACGAAGTTGGCGTGATGCATAAGATATTACCTTCCCATGCTGCATCAAGACACACCCCAATCCTCTACCTGAAGCGTCGCAATAAACTGTGAATCCTCCGGTCCCATCTGGAAGCATGAGAATGGGAGCCGTTATCAATCCTCGCTTCAACTTCTTTAATAATTCCTGGCACTCTGCTGTCCAAGCAAACTGCACATTCTTGCGGGTCAACTGGGTCATCGGCGCTGAAATCCTTACAAAATCTGAAACAAATCGTCGATAGTAGCCGGCTAATCCAAGGAAGCTACGAACTTCTGCCACTGAGCTGGGTACTTGCCAAGTCTCGATAGCCACAATCTTCTGGGGATCCACTTCCACTCCTTCTCGAGTAATGATGTGACCCAAGTACGAAATACGATTGAGCCAGAACTCGTATTTACTGAACTTAGCGTACAACTGGTGCTCCCTAAGCGTCTGAAGGACGACTCTAAGATGCTGCTCATGCTCTGCTTCGATCTTGCTATAGACCAGGATATCATCTAGGAACACGATCACGAACTGATCCAGGTAAGGCATGAAAATGCGATTCATGAGGTCCATGAATACGGCCGGCGCATTGGTCGCTCCAAAGGGCATAACAAAGAACTCCCAATGCACATATCTCGATCTAAATGCTGTCTTCGGGATGTCCTGTTCTCTGACTCTGATCTGGTGGTATCCTGACCGTAAGTCTATCTTCGAGAACACTGAAGCCCCCTTGAGTTGATCAAACAAGTCATCTATCCTCGGGAGAGGGTATCTGTTCTTGATTGTCACTGAGTTCAAGGTATGATAATCTACACATAACCTGGACGTACCATCCTTCTTTTTCACAAGAAGCATCGGGGCTCCCCAAGGCGATCCACTTGTACGAATGAATCCCTTGGTCCTGAGTTCTTCAATCATCTTGTACAAAATCTCCAACTCTAAAGGTGCCATTCTGTAGACTCGCTCTGATACTGGTGCTGTCCCGGGGATCAAGTCTATAGTGAACTCGATCTCCCTCTCTGGCGGCATCCCTGGAAGTTCATCTGGGAAGACATCTGGAAACTCTTCAACTATCCGGGGCAACTGCACTGCTGCTACTGCCATCCGCAACACTGGGGAGGATGGCTCCACCGCGCCTCTGGAAAATGAAAACTCTGGCTCGCCTTGAATACTAAAGATAACCCTGCCAACATGGCAGTCTATCCTAGCATACTGGTTCCTCAACCAATCTATGCCTAAGACTACATCATAGTCTGCCATAGGGAATTCTATGAATCTAGCGGGAAACTCTCCACCGCTAACTACGATCCGACACGAGAAAAATACTTGATCTACCCCCACAAGACCATTACCAGTAAGTATATTGAGTCTTACTGATAATGACTCTGGCTCCAATCCTATCCGTGTCACGAATTGTGCAGACATGAATGAATGCGATGCACCAGAATCAAATAATACCAATGCTGGAGAGGAGTTGACGAGAATAGTACCTGCTACTACCTCACCTGGTGTAACTTCTTCTTCCATAGCCATCATCATGGCCTGACCTCTAGCTGCGGGTCCCCTCTTCTGGAAACCTCTCTGCCTGCTCTGCACTTGGGCTTGGGTATACTGCAGCTGGTTTTGCTGATGAAATGCCTGGGCCTGAGGCAACAATGGCCTTAGGTACTGCTGCTGCTGCACCGGTGCTGGCCCCCTAACCGATGGACTGGTTAGGTTGGAAGAGGATGAACTACCCCTATTCGGGCAAGCTCCTATCTTGTGATCTGCCGCTCCACAAGCTAGGCACAATCCTTGCACCCTACGATAATCTGCCACTACATGGCCTGGCTTCCCACAATGAGAACATCCCATCGCGAAAGTCTGCTTCTGCTTCTGCTACTGCGGGTACGTCGGGGTCGAATGCTGAACCGACGTTACTGAGGCCGCCCGCCTCGGAGTTCCAATGGTCAAACTTCTAGCTGCCGGGGCTGGAGCTGGTGATTGGTGCATCTGACAGTGGGACCGCTTCCTGTCTCCGGTCCTATCTACGATCCGTTAGGAGGTGTACTCATGCCTCCTAGCAGCTCTCAATACTGCATCGAACTTCTGGTGCTCAAACTGCTCGACTGCCAATAAGATCTCAAAATACAGTCCTTGCTGGAACCGCTGGGCCCTATCAAACTCGATCGCCAACAAGGTGGGGGCAAACCTACTGAGTCTAGAAAACTCCGATGCATAACTGTCGACTGTTCTGCCTCCTTGCTTCAAGTTGGTAAATCTGGTCTGTAGGTGGTACCGAGCCACAGCATCGAAATACTTCGTCTGAAATCTCTCTCTAAACACTGCCCAAGCAATGGGTGCCACTAAACCCATAGCTTGCGCTGCCCACCAACTGCGAGCTAAGTCCAACAACTGCAGGCGTACCACCGCCACCTTCTCATTCTCAGGTGTCCTAGCTGCTTCCAGAATCACCTCGGTATCCTGAAGCCAAGCGTCCGCGGCAATCGCATCTTCACTGCCGTCGAAGAAGGTAGGGTTCAGGCGCTTGAACCTGTTGGCCGCGTTGTTTCCTGGATGACCGCCTCTGTTCAAAGCATCTGCCACTACCTGGTGCAAGGCGTCTCCTCGACGATCCTGGAAAGCTATCAAGGTCCTTATGAGACCTACCAAGGTGCCATCATCCGGCTCAGCAGGCTAAACAGGCTGAACTGGGGGCTCTCCTCCAGAAGGTACAACTCTGGAGGTGACTCCAGAATGCTGGGCTTGATCTCCGGGTTGCTGGTCAACGGGAGGTGCTCCACCTTGCTGATCGGCGGGGTCAGGTACAGTGCCGCTGAAGAATACGACACAGGAAAAATAATAAGGAAGGACCAGGACAGATCAATGATACAAGAATGTGATCAGGTCAAGATTCCCAGGTATTCAGAGGATATGAACGGAGATCAAGGACGAATAATGATTGAGACATCTATCGGTAAACCCTCACATTTCTTGATTGACAAGACCTGCATGGGCTACCACTTAAACCATGTCACGCCTCAGAACCAGAATACTGGAGAGCGGGGGCGAACATAGCCAGCTACGTATATTGAAATGAAGTCCATCTCTCTATACGGTCACGGCTGTCTAGATATGAGGGTTTACAACAAGCCAACAGTCTCTTAAGGTCAATCCTACTGTCTCAATCTCAAGCAAGTAATACAATTACAAGATGTTTGATCACGAAATATACAATAAAAGGCATCCCAAGTATTACATATCAGCTGTTCATGAAGCTAGTCGTACAAAATACAAGGACTAGCAAGAGTTAAGTCATACATGATCAACCCTAGGATTTGTTAATCATGTTTACAGCCTGTAGGCAGACAGTAAGTAAATGTGCATCGAGCTAACAGGTGCTCGTCGGCTAAACGCCTCAAAAGAATAATTTACAATAGAGTGAGCAAAACAAAATAGAAAACCCACTCGTAGCCCGGGTTCCTTCTAGTCGCCACCATCGGGCTGGAGGTTCGGTAGATTCTCGGGTGCTGCTCCGAAATCTGGCCACACAAAACCAGCTGGGTCAAACCCCAGAAAGAGCAAGTGCCACAAAGGAGGCCACGAAATAAGAACAAAAGCCAGCATATCAGAACGTAAGAAAATTGAAGAAAAGTACAAGTAATAAAGAGTACAACAGGACAATAAACGGCTAGTGACGTGGAACCATTCCGGGAGCCGGGCTACAACCCTTAAACCAAACAAGGTCCGGGGTTGTAACCCTTCGCCTGAATAGCACTCTGTCTCCTCCCATTTATTGTTGAATAATAAGTAAAACAGTCAAGTTCAAGAGTAGTCAGGTACTGGTACTAGACAAGACTTAGACAAGGCTAGACATCATCCATTCACAAGCGGCCAAGCAAGTTCTACGGCTTACTACTTAACTAACTAGGGTTATTACAAGCCTAATTACTAACAAGATGCAAGTAAGAATTTCCCAGTCCCAAGCCATGCAGACCATCCAGTTATACTTCCGCGGGTTGAGAGTATGGCTGGGTACATCGCCCAGGAGATGATATACCCTTAGGTGACTTAGAGGGTGCGACACATGACAGTGCGCTAGAAATGTGCTCTACTCGTCGGCAAGCTACAAGTCCAATTAAGAGCGCCCAGATAACGAGATTGCTTGTGACTGGAAATTCTCCATGAACTATAGTTTGATCTATTCATTAGCCTAATCCATATTCAGTATGAATCCCTGACCGTGGGAACCAGGAAGTCACATCCTAGACATGATGCAAGATAAGACAGGTGGATTGTACAAGCAAGCAAGCAGGAACACCCATGGTGTCAAGTTGATTATACGAGTCAAGTTAGCCGTCGCAACAGCATCAAGATAAATTATGCCAGGGTACTTGTCAGGAGTGCGCCACGACGGGCCACTATCATGTCAGGTTGGTCATGTCAGGAGTGTACCACTACGAGTCACTGTCGTGTTATGTTAGTTTCTTGTCATACCAAGCCATGTACAATAGTCATTCCAAGCATATTAAGTAAAATCAAGTTCATGACAAGAGGCGTAAGGATATAAAATGGGCGTAAATATCTAATAAAATAGCAATATATAGGGCTATAGAAGAGCCAAGCTTAGAGAAATAAAACCAAAACTCCAAGAGCCAATGGTTTGCGCAAGGGGGGTCAGGGGTTGGATTGCGTAGGGTGTCAGCTGCGCAGGATGCCAAGTGCACAGGGGCACAGGGCGCAGGGGCAGATGGCGCATGGGCCAAGTGCGCAGGAGTGAACTGCGCAGGGGTGGATTGTGCAGGAGCAGACTGCGCAGGAAAAACTGCGCAGGGGTGGATTGCGCAAGAGCAGACTGCGCAGGAATGAACTGCACAGGGGTGGATTGCACAGGAATAGTTGGCGCATGGGGCTGAGCGCAGTTCGCCAAGGGACAAGCATCGCGGTCGGTGCTGCGCTAAAGAGCGCAGGCCGTGATGGGGTGCGCAGTCCAGCACTGCGCTAAAGAGCGCAGGCTGCAGCTTGCTACTCCATGCCAAGAATAACACCAAGAACACCAAGAAATTCAAATTTTTATATCTTTGCCAAATCTAGATTTTCAATGTTCTAACCTGAATAAAATTGAGTTCTCTTCCACATGGAAGGATCAAAATCCCCAAAAATACAACCAAAATAGATCAAAACCATGTAAATCCAAAAATAGTAAAAACCTAGATCTAGAACAATGGAGACTCCAAATCACAAAATGTCAAGCACTAATGTTGATCATCATGGCCTAATCTAGCTAATGAACAAATAAAATATGGTTCTCATGTGGTGGCAAGGTGCACTTGCCTATGGTGTTTGGTGTTGTGTAGAGGAAGGAAGAAGAAGGAGATGGAGAAAATAAATGAAAGAGTAAAGAGGAGAAAGAAAAGTAGGTGGAGATAATAAAGAGGTTGGGTTGTGGTGGAATGAGGGTTAAACATAGGCTAAGGTGTTTCAATGCATGTTAAACCAAACCAAACCAAATCAAACCAATTCTCCTCCACAAAATAAACCAAGCCAGGTAAAACCCAATTACGAGAAATCCAAAATCCGCAAGTCAAGTCAATTACAAGTACATGCCAAAATCCGAGAAAATAAATACAGGTCTGAAATACATGCAAGCTTGACAAAAATACGTATCCAGAATATGGGTGTTACATACTTGACCTCTTTCCTTGATTTTATCTACCGTTGTACTCATCAATTACATCTTGCTTGCTTCCTTCCATCCCTATTCTTACCTTTCCTTCGTGCTTGCTAGAGATTGACCCTACCAGTTAGTTGTCCCAAAACACCATTAGTTTAATTCTTTAAGTTGGGTAGAATAACTTATGTCCTAGCAACCCCTTTGACCTAGTGACCTATATTAGAAAGCTTATTTAGATCCTAGAATCTAGAGGACCTAACCCGTCTAGCCAACCAAGGACTTGGATAGGAAGACTATAGGACGACTGTATGACTTAGAATCATTCTGCCTTCTTTTAATCTAAATATCTCGTGCCTATGTTTTTTTACCACTTTGACTAATGTTGCAACTATAATCTAGTTTTACAAACTCATCCATTTATCGAGTTTGTTCATGACTTATGCTATTGAGCGCGCTCACTAACATATTGTCTAATCAGAACCGGTGCATGATGGTCTGATCAACCAAGTGCACTTTGGTTCGCTTTTGTCTATTATTCTACGTGGATGGGGACATAGCTAAACTTGTCCTTTAGAGTCCCATCCACGACTGCCTTGACAATTCCTTTAAAATTATTCGGTCACCTTTGAACCACGTATTCGTATTAACCTCCTTAGAACTCTATATTGCTTTCGCCTTCACCTATTTTAGGAGGACGAAGGCGTTATACTAGAACCTTCTATCTACTATGACCATTCTCACTCGATGTTGTTATATCTTCATCCTAAGCTACTCATCCTTCTCTCGGCCCTATCAAGACCCTCTAATCGCTTAATTTAAGTGGATCTTTTTTTTGTTCTATTAATCGCGACCCTCATTCATTACCCGTGACCAAACCGTATTATTTTTTTCTATGATCTAGATCGTGATTTCTTACGACATGATTTGTATTCGATTGTTCCCATCGATACCCCCTTGTGTCTTCTCACCACCCCCTACTAATTCTTAATTTCGAGGACAAAATTCTTTGGATAGGATGTAAAACCCCTAAATTTCTACTATATTTTTTTTATTTAAAATTAGTACCGATTTAAATTTTGTATTGTACGTCGCGTAGTCATATTATACGTCGCGCACGACTTTTTATTTCTTTTTTTTGAATTTGCTCGACGAGTGCGAATATGTGCGAGCGTACATATTGTAGAAAAACAATTTTTCTATTTTATTACACTTTTAAAATATTATATAGAATTATTATTCTTGCTACGAAAAGTCTGTTGTTTTTAGCAGTTATTAATAATAAAATTCTTCGTACAAAAATATTTATTTCATAAATATTTTATTAAGTTTATTTTAAAATAATAATGTATTTTCGAAATTAATTATTATAGTATTTTGGAAAACATATTTTTGAAATATTTGTGACAATTTAAATTTTTATTTGATTCCATGGATACATTTAAATAGATTAAGTTAATATCTATAATTGGAATTTGATTTATTGATTTGATTTGATTTTAAACTAAGGGAATTTAATTTGATTTAAATTGGATTTGATTTGAGATTAAATTTATTGAATTATTTAAATTAAGTATTGAATTATCTATTTTGGGGTTTAAATTATTTCTAATCCATATCCAATTGGGAATTTTCACATCCTATAAATAGGCAGGTACTCCTCCATTATTTCTCCACAAATTTCTCCTACAAATTTCTCCACATATCTACGTGCATCGTGTCTGTGCCATCCAAATTCTTATTCCAATCTTGTTTACATTTACAATTATCCTTTCTTGTCGACAACACCGACACAAATCAAACCCTAACCCTACTTCTAAACTAATCCCTCGACTAACAGCCACGCTACCACCGCCCTACCAACACCATCATCACCACCCTATCCCACGACCACCGCCACAGCGTCCCCGTCGACCACCCCGACCTTCCCCACAAATCTCGGCCAAACTGGCACCAGCACCATAACGACCACAAATCACAGCCACCACCGTCACCAAAACTACCACCGTCCATCCGTCACTCACCCGACCGACCTTGGCAAATTCTGACCATCACAGCCACCACCATCCCAAAATTCCGACCATCACAGCCACTACCGGCTCCGGCCAACGTCCCAACCACCACAACCCAAACAGAAACCACCACGAAGGA
>JANAVB010029069.1:0-39598 GCA_029216955.1 Iris pallida | reverse complement strand
GGGGTAGCACTCGTCCAAACATCCATGACAATCCAACATTCCAGGAAGACGGACTGGAGGATGCAATTCCCCCGACAGATACCGACGTCCCCGAGGACATCCTAGACGAAGCAAGCTCCAAAGCTGGGGGTACTGTTCCTTCCGAGTCCGAACCTGAAGAGAACATCCCCACATATCCTGATGATTTCTCGATGCATGGGTACAACTCGGAGGGTACATCCTCCACCACTCCTTCCGTCACTCCTCATATGAAGACGGTATTCATGACAGACAGCAACAAGGCAGTTCCAGTGATCGCCAGCGCATCGACACTTTGGAGGCCATATTGCATGCCTTGGTCAAGTCTGTAGACGAGATCAAAGCGGCACTTCCCACTCGGCAGGGAATGACACCTGGCCAGACAAGCACGGGTCCCGCAATCAACGTAGATTCAAATTCAGCGGCACCGAACCCGAGCAATAATCTTCCCGAGATAACGGCCCCTACCGCGACAGATGAGGCCCGAGAAGTAAGGAGAGAGGTTCAGGAGCTCCGAGCAATGTTCTACGCCCGAGAAAACACTCCAGACCTCAGAATACGGCAACCATATCCTGCTGAATGGAGGGATGTTCCCTTTCTACCAAGATATAGCCGTTCAACATCAACCCATATAATGGAAAGACTTCAGCAAGTCGGTACATCACTTACTTTGAGGTTACTACCGACCATCTGCCCCATGATGACGCTATTCTTACGCGGTTATTTATTAGGGCATTGGAAGGAGTCGCCTTCGATTGGTACCGCAACCTGCCAGACAATTGCATCCACTCCTTCGCTGGCTTCAAACGCCTGTTTTTAGAGAGGTTCTATGAGATAGGGCAGGACGTCAAGATGTCTACCCTCATGGACGTCGTTTAAGGAGGAAAGAGCTGACGAGGAATTATATTGAGCAGTTTCGTCAAACCGCAATGAAGTTACCATCTGGCAACCCGGACTCTTCCTTGATCAAAATTTGCCAAAAGAGACTACTCCCAACAATTAGTCTCTGGATGGGCGAGAGTCAATTCAAGGACTGGAAGGCTTTTATCATCAGTGCTACAAGTGTCGAAGAACGATTGAAGAAGGCTCGCCAACTGGGATTACATATCTCAGAGGGAGAGAACAAGGGCAAGCGTCCCAGCACCATCAACGACAATAGGGGTAGCCCCTCCAACAACCGGGAAAACAGAGGCAAGCAGGCTATGGTGGCCGATACAGCCCAGAAGCCTGAGTCGCAACCAGCGGACAAACAATGGCCTCAAATTACTTACTCTTTCGAAGACGGCCACGTCAAGCCTATCTTGGACATGCTCATACAAGAGACAGAATTCAGCTTCCTCCCCTAGACGAGAGCTTCGGCCGGCAGATCTGGAGAATCTAAAGTTCTGCCACTACCACCGCTACGTCCACCATGCTACGCACGACTGCTACCAACTGAACGATATATCCAAAACCTCATCGATTCGAACGCTCTGGCCATCGATTTCGAGGAGGTAAACCGTGGCAGCCAACATGGTGTTCGTACAATTCGGTAGCTTCCCTCCAACAGAGACTCAGGACGGGGTTGTACCCATTCCTTTGGCAACGATGGAGATCGCTAATCTTCTGCCTGCTCGCGATCAAGCTGCTGGTCTAGTATCCCTCACCACATCACGAGGGGAAATCATGTGGGTCCATCCGGACCTAGTCCACGAGGTAACTCAGCCCACTCCATGTTCTAAAAAGAAAGGTGGAAAAGTCAGATCCTGCCGTACCGCCTCGGCAAATGAAGAAGAAGTCACGGCCGTTGTTACTCGATCTGGAGCACAATCTCAACCCGTGGCTGAAAACTCGACTGATGATCATCCGCCCACTACCACGGATGCTCCGGGACCGGCTCAGCCTTCGACGATCGACAAGCCTAGGCCGAAGGAGACTCGCTTCGACAAATCCCTCCGAAAAGAGACACCTCAGGGGCTGAAGAGGCCCTACAACTTCGACATCTTGGCGCAATTGGCCAATACACCGGCCAAATTGTCCTTATATGAACTCCTGAGGCTTTCGAAGGATGTCCGCACGGCTTTGAGCGATGCACTTCAAAATGCCGATGCGTACTTGGCTCAGGTCAACCTCACGGGAGAAAATCAGCCCGCAGACCTCCAAGACAGTGCCTGTACGGGAGCAATGCCCAACATCGTCTTCACTCCACAAGACATGCTCATCAAGACTAATCTGCACGATCGCCCATTATACTTGTCACCCTCAGTTTCCAGAAATAGGGGTATTTTTGTCCTTTTTTCATTTTTATTATTTTAAAATTATTTATTGATTTATTGTAATATTTTGGGGTTATTTGAGTCGGGTTCAAATTTCAGCTCAATTCGACTTGAAACGGGGACCCGGGATAGTGTTGACCCTAGTGGACCCACACACTAGTTAGCCATGGCCCACATGTCATTTATTTTAGTTAGTGACTAGGCTAATTTATTTGGATTAGGATTTATTGGACTAGTGTGTTAGAATGACCAAACTAGCCCCCGACTTGAACCCCCTTTGTAATGTATTGCTAATAGGCTAGAGGGGGGTATTTTTGACCTTTCAAAAATGCTCATAACAGCCCATGTATGGTCGGCCACCTCTAGGAGGGGATTGGCATGAGCCCCTTTGATATTTCCTATTCTTTTCCATCTCATTTTCTCTCTCTTGTTCTTTCCCAAATTTCTAGAGAGCATTCCTACCATTTTCATCTCCAAATCCATCATTTCTTCCACCAAATCTTCTTCTCCCCTTCTCTACTCCATGAGAGGAAGGTGCTAGCCAAGTTTGAAGAGATTCGGAGCTCGTTTGTGTCCATTCGGAATCTCTACGTGCCGGTGTCGCTCCAGGAAGGTTTTTCTTCGATTCGATCTATCGGAAGGTATAAACCCCTTCTCCTTTTCATTTCCCCATGCATATAGGTCTATTTTTGACCCATAGGAATAACCCCCATGGTTTTGTGTCCATTTGAGTCCATTTTGTGTCCATTTGGACACTTGTAGAGGTGTCCTATGTGTAGGTTTGTGTCCATGTGGGAAAACTCCTATTTGGACACATGGGGAATTAATTATATATGATTTTGTATTGTTCTAATATTTATTCCAGATTTTTGCTTGTGTTTAGATTGAGTTTTTCTATGTATCATATTGTGTCATATTGTTAATATCATATGTATATATTTGGTGATATATATTAATCTCTATGTATTTTTTTATTTTTTATTTTTATTTTTTTATTTGGTATATATTTGGTGATATTATTAATCTCTATGTATATATATATATGTATATATAATATGGTATATATATGTGGAGATATCTTGGTGGGTATGTGGTGTGTATTTTGTGTTTGGATGGGGTAGTGGTCGGCCAAGTGGGGAGGATGTGTGTATGTTGGTGTAGTGTTAGTGTTTGGTTAAATGCTTGTGAGGAGATTAGAGGAGATATTGAGAGATAGAGAGGGTGGAATGATAAGATTGAGGAATAGAGGGAAGGAGTTATAGAGAGTTAGAGAGAGTGAGAGATTGAGAGTTGAGGAGGGGGTGAACCAGTCCACATTGGACTCACCCAAGGACAGTCCCCTTGTGCACAGAAATCTGTCCTATAACAGTCCCCATTGCAACCCAAAGCAGTCTACTTGATACCCTCCCCATAGGACAGCCATGTAAGGCCCTTGTTCACCCCAATGTGGCACACATTAACATTTGGTAGCAGCTGTAGCTGCTGTCCATTTGGACAGCAGCTGTAGACCCAAGCTTCCCATCTGCCTGTCATCAACTAGCCATAAACACCCAAACTTTCAGTCCAATCCACAGCCATTTGGGGCAGCTACAAATCAGCCTTCATATCCCCACTTGACAGCCATTCCAGGTCAACAAATCAGTCCTTGAACAGCCCTGTTATTCACCAATGTTGGCTGTCCATGTGACAGTCCAACATGGTTCACAAACTTGCCTTTACCTACACCAATTCACAGCCCTTGGAACCCCTGTCCTGCACAGGGCAATACCAGTCCATATCAGTCCCATTCCTGCCCTTAGCCACCCCCAAAACCATCCTAAATTCAGTCCTTAACACTTCCTCCCTAAACACCACCTGCAAACAGCTATATACCCTATAGAACAGCCCCTCCTAACCCCCACATTGCTCCCTTGTGCAGTCCAACAAATGTCCCTCAAATCAGTCTAAAACTAGTCCTAAACCATGCTAATTTCAGTCCCTTGCTCATTATAAAACCTGTCCCAAGCTTAGCCTATGACTGTCCCATATTCAGTCCAATTTGGACAGCCATTAGGAAATCCCATTCCAGCCATTTGCAGTCCCCATGGACTGTCCTAACTTGTCCTAATACCTGTCCCTTCATGAGTTTGTGTTTGAGTGTGTGTCCTTGTGAGCCTAGGTGTGTGTGTGTGTAGCCTACATATATATATTTGTGTCCCATTGTTTGTATGTGTGGGTGAGCTTTGGATGTGTGTGAACTATATAGGAGAACCCATATGTATTTATATATGGGTTATATATAATTGTGTGGGTGGGTGGGTATGTATATATATGTATTATGAGTGAGAATGGTTTAAGGGTAAGGTAAAGGGGTAAATAGTTAACATGTGGTCTAAGATAACTTAGATGACCTAGATACTGGGATTTCTTGGTAGGTAATGTTATATAGGATATTATCTAGCTATCCTAGGAAGCCTAGGCTAGTATTCCTAGGTTAGAGTGCTATTGTACAAGGTATTGGTATTTACCTTGGTAAGGTAATATAGGTAATGCATAGAAATAGGGTATTTGAGTTTGGAGTCTAAGATAGAGTTAGAACTTGGTTCCCTTGGTTGGTAATGATCAAATATAGCGCTCATAGACTAGTTTTGACGTCGGTTGACCATTTTGACCAAAAGTCAACAAAAGTCAACCGAGAGTCAAATTTAGCCTTTAAGCGACCAGATTTGACCAAAACCAAACCAGTGTTGACCAGTTGACTGAAAGTCAACAGTTGGTCAACATGTGACTTGTTTGACCTAGGGTTGACTCAGTGTTGACCAGAGTTGACCAGAGTTGACTTTTTGACCAAAAGTCAACTATAAGTCAACCCTTGACCCAGATTGACCTAGTTTGACTTGGATTGATTTCTTGTGACCTTGTTTGACCTTGATTGTCCTAGTGTGACTCAGTGTTGACCTAGTTTAGCTTGGTGTGACTTAGGTTTGACTTAGATTTGACCTAGATTGACCTAGATTCATTTAGAATGCATTGTAATGCATCTCATTATCATTTGTGGACTCATAGTGACTTGTACTATTTTATAGGAGACAGACACCACTCCTCGGACAGTATATTCTCTTCAGACACTCAGGTTATCAGGCGAGTATATTCTCTGACCGTTTTATACTTGTATGGATTTACATTCTTGCTCTAGATTACTGTACTTGATGCTGACACGATTCATTATCACGGATTGGTACTATATGGATCTTCTTCTGAGATGTTATCTCCTTGTATTCACTAAGTACATATTGTGATGTACGTTTCACTTACATGTTGTATTTATTGAATACCTTATCATTGTACACTCATTGTGCATATTGTACTCTCAGTATCACATTGAGCCATTGTACAAGCCATTGTACAAGTCATTGTACAAGCCATTGTACAAGTCATTGTACAAGTCATTGTATAAGGTAACGTAACTGAATTGGATCCTTGTGTATTGATTGGGGAGGGGGAGTAGAAAATGGTTATGTGATCAATCGTATTGTATAAGAAATTGTATATGTCCATTGTACACCTACGTACAAAGGAGTCCCATTTTTTGTATAACCTAACCCGTTTACATAACCATATTGTGCTCTAAAATCACATGTTCCTTACAGTCTTACTTATCATATTTAGATATTTCCTGTTATCAAATCTCTACTATTTTTCATATATCTTCTTCTTTCAGCGTTTCATGTACTTTACTCTATTGCATGCTTTGTATTTCCTAACTCGTTATGAACTGCGTGAGATGTTTTGTGCTCGCTCTCGTCCTGACTGGACCTGTTGAAAATTTTACAGAGGATGGGGAGGAGGCCTGCATAGATACCTACTATGGGACAGCTGTAGATGCCATGTGTGACCCAGATTTCCAGCCTGATCCACTAGTTTAGAGACTGAGGCTCCTTAGTCTAGGTTTACTATTCTGTCTTGAGATCTGATTGTATATATTATTTCATATTCAGTAGTGAGACTTGTATTCTGGATGGTTGTTGAGATGTTATTTTAGGCACTTAGACTCTCTCTTGCTGTGATGTATATTCTTCCATTCCAGTTTTATCTATCTATCTTCCTATCTAATCTTTCTGTATTTAGATGTGATTGAGACTGTATATTGCTATGTCACCTCCATTCAGAGTGTATATACTGTACAGGTACCTTTATATTGTTAGATGATTGACCTAGGACAGCGTTCTACCGTCGACACTGCGGCGTAGGCTGGGCGTTGTTACGTTCTCGTACCCTCACAGTGGTGCGAGTCGTGACAATACTACACGGGCTACATCGGCGACATAAAGGTGGACCGGATGCACATTGACCCTGGGTCTTCCATAAGCATCATTCCAAAAGGACTACTGCATCACCTTCGCATTCCGATGCATCGCCTGACCCCTACAATTACCGCCATCAGCGGGTTCAATTCGGGCAGGAGCTACCCAATCGGGAAGATCCGTCTGAAATGCCAGATCGGCGATCTCCAATCAGAAGTCACTTGCTACGTCATAGATGCCGACACTTCTTACAACATCCTTTTGGGGCGCCCTTGGATACACGATTACATGATCGTGCCTTCCACGCTACACCAATGCTTTAAATATATCGACAAGTACGGCTTCGTGCGGACGGAATTTGCTGACATCGATCCCTTCAAAGGGGTCGAATCTTTATTCGGACTCCTGCCTATACGAACAAAGGCACCTTGAGGAGGAAATGAACAAACTAATGCTGAAGCGACCACGGGACCAGAAGAACCTCTGATAATCCATCTCCAGGCTCGCAAATCGGGCAATTACGCACCACTTACGGCCACACTGCGTAAGGACGCAATCAGTCTCTCGGCACAAGAAGAGCAAATGAGAATCCGGCTGCCAAGGTCCGGCCAAGTACCGAGACCCACAACAGGGCCACTCACCATTAGACTGCCGAGAGTCAGTCAATCCCAAACAGAGAAACTCAATCCCTCCGATAGACCTCTGACGATACGCCTGCCTAAGAAAGGTCGTCACCCCGATGCGAGGTCTGACACTTCAAGCGAACCAGCCACTCCTCACCCCACATTGAGTACCAAACTGGGGGTTGCTAGTCTACCAATAACTCCACGCTCTGCTCCGCCAGTTGAGCCTCTGAAGATCAAGCTGACTAGGTCATCCTCTCAATCTTCATTCATACAGGGGGTAGCCGAAGAGGAACCAGAGCTAGCCAAGTACGTGGCTGCCCACACCGATGTCCCCTCCGCTGATGATGTAATCTCCCTAGAAAAGATACCGTACTTCATCAATAAAGGGTTATCTTTGAACTACATCGAGCTTAATAAGCTATGTACAATGTATGCTATGGACCACGGTATAGGAACTCACCTACACACATAGGTGACAAATGTATCCACCGTAATCCAGCTTACTCCAGCAGAAGACACCTACAGAATACTCGAGGGAGGGGACCACCCGATTATCTTCGGCCGGAAAGACGATCCATACCCCTTCACCATAAAAGAAGTCGATCTTGGGTCAGATGCCGGGAGACTGCCTCTGTATCTCTATAGTCCCCAGTCCAAATACCTCATGCAAAAACAAGAATATGATCTGGAGACCACGCCAGGTTTGAATTACGGCACTGGACGACGATTACCTTTGAAGCCACCAGTACCGGCTGGCAAGCCACGGGATTACTATAGCAAAACTCGATGTGGACTAGGGTATGTAACTCCTACGACAACCCCGGAGAGTTCAGATGAAGAGTGCGACTGCCAGTCACATTCAACCGGGTCACCAACTTCCGACTCAGATACCAGCATCGGAGACATACTCAGACAAGTCCTATCAGTCAACATGGCATTCGCCGACGCGTACGAAGAAGACGAGGACATTTCCGAAATCCTCGAGCTTGAGCCATGGGCCCAACAGCTAGACGCGCAATGGGAAAAGCGGTTCGAGCTGAGAGAACCTCCTACCGAAGATGAAGTTATGCAGGTCGACCTCGGTAGCGAATCCTCTCCAAAGCCAATCTTTGTCAGTAAAAGCTTAACAGACGAAGAGCGAGAAGCGCTGCTAGAACTTATCAAAGAATATATCGATGTGTTCGCATGGAGTTATGAGGACATGCTGGGTTTAGACCCCGATATCGCTCTTCACAAACTCAACATACAGCCAGATGCAAAGCCAGTCAAGCAGCAACAACGACGCTTCCGCCCAGGCGTCATGGATGCGATCGAAGCCGAAGTCAACAAGCTAATAGCCAGCGGCTTCATTCGTGAGGAGCAACATCCTGACTGGGTCGCCAACATAGTTCCGATCCTTAAAAAGAATGGGAAGATCCGAATCTGCATCGACTTCCGTAATCTGAATGAGGCACGTCCGAAGGACGAATTCTCCCTCCCTATCACAGACATCATGATCGACAACACATGTGGCTTTGAACGTATGTCATTCATGGATGGATTCTCGTGGTACAACCAAATCAAGATGTTTCCCGACGACGAAAAGCACACATCATTCCGAACACCTATTGGCACATACTGCTACACAGTCATGCCATTCGGTCTAAAGAATGCTGGCGCTACATATCAGCGAGCCATGAGTATCATTTTCAGAGAACATTTGCGCAAGACAGTGGAATGCTATGTCGATGACATCGCCGTCAAGAGCCGCCGTAAGAAAGATCATCTGCAAGACCTGAGAACGGTATTCGACCTGATGCGAGCACACAATCTAAAAATGAACCCTACGAAATCGTTCTTGGGCGTATCCAGCGGGAAGTTCTTAGGCTTCATCATCACTGTACGGGGCATCCATGTAGACCCTGAGAAAACGAAGGCAATCATGGAGATGGGTCCCCCGAGAAATCTCCGCGAACTTAGAGGCCTCCAAGGGAGGCTAGCTTACATCAGGAGGTTCATTTCCAACCTTTTCGGGCGATGCCGACCGTTCACACACCTCATGAAGAAGGGAGTCTCATTCGTATGAGACGAGGAGTGCCAGCGTGCTTTCGACGACATCAAAGAATATTTGTCAAATCCTCCAGTCCTGGTGGCCCCGGTCCCTGGAAAACCATTCCTGCTCTATGTACGAGCAATGGAACGCTCCCTCGGTGCCCTGCTGGCACAAAACAACGACACAGGCCGCGAATAGGCCATATACTACCTCAGTCGAATGATGGTCGGGCCCGAACACCGATACACCGCTGCGGAGAAAGAATGCCTCGCCCTGGTATTCACCATTCAAAAGACGCGGCACTATGTCACAGGGCAAACCATACATGTGATCTCACAAATCAACCCTCTCAGGGTCCTCATGACCAAACCAGGGGCACTCAGTTCTCGCCTCGCTACATGGGCGATATTGCTGTCTCCCTATCATATGATCTTCGTCCCGCAGAAGGCTGTCAAAGGTCAAATCCTGGCAGACTTTTTGGCAGCCCATCCAGGATCGGAATCATCCAAAATATACGAAGAAATCCCAGATGAGGTCACCGATTCGAATACAACTACCCACGATAACATATGGCGGATGTTCTTCGATGGCGCTTCAAGGACCGGACCCAAGGGAAACATTGTCGTCGGGGTCGGAGTAGTATTGGTCTCTCCTACCGGGCTAGTGATCAATCGTGCCTACTCTCTCACGGAACCCTGCTCTAACAATGTGGCCGAGTACAACGCTTTGGTTATTGGCCTCCAACTTGCAAAAGAGCTGGGGGTAGAATATCTGGAAGCATACGGCGATTCGCAATTAATCGTCAACCAGATTCGGGGGACGTACGAAGTCCGCCATGAAGACATGATCCCCTACCACCAAATAGCGATCAACATTATCTCATCATTCGAGGGATTCTTCATCGAACACGTCCCCAGACTCCAAAATATCAAAGCTGATGCCCTAGCAGGCCTTGCTGCTTCATTAGCAGTGCCAAACCACTCTCATCATTCGGTCGACGTAATCGGCCATGAGCTGGTCTGCCCCAAGAACAACGTTCAAGCCGTGGCGAGTTATTCTGCTCAGATGATCGACGAAGCGCCAGACTAGAGACAGCCATTCATAGACTTCGTGGTCTACGACATCCTGCCCGAGAACCCGAAGGAGGCTACTTCTATCAGACGGCGTTCTCTCAGATTCTTCTACGATACAGAGACGAAAATGCTGTATCGCCGCTCCTATGACGGATTATTGCTCTGGTGCTTGTCGAACGCAGAAGCCAAAGAAGCCGTACGAGAGGCTCATGACGGTGTCTGCGGGGCCCATCAGCCTAGCCCTAAACTGCAAGACCGCCTTCGCCGGATGGGCTACTACTGGCCCACGATGGTGGCAGATGCGATAGATTATGCCAGAAAATGCAAGGCCTGCCAAGTCCACGCGGACTTCATTCATCAACCATCTGAGTTCCTACATCCAACGGTGGCGTCCTGGCCATTCGAAGCATGGAGGATGGATATTATTGGTCCAATCACCCCACCTTCCTTCCGAGGACATCGCTTTATACTTGCGATTACTGATTACTTCTCCAAATAGGCGGAAGTTGTCCCACTCGCAGAAGTTAAGACTTCAAACGTGATCAGCTTCCTTAAACATCACGTCATTTACCGCTTCGGACTGCCACGAAGGATCATCCATGATAATGGTCCGCAGTTTGCAAGCCACGTATTCTACCGATTCTGTGACAAATACCGTATTCAGAATGTCGCTTCGACACCATACAACCCGGCAGCAAACGGATTAGCAGAGGCATTCAACAAAACAATCATCAAACTCCTCAAGAAGTTTGTCTCTTCCAACAAATGCGACTGGAACGAGAAGCTCGGCGAATGCTTATGGGCTTATCGCACCACGGTTCGAACAGCCACCGGGAATACCCCGTTCTCTCTGGTGTACGGGAGTGAGGCAGTCCTCCCGTTGGAGACTCAAATACCCTCACTCCGCGTCGCCCTCACTTATCAATTGACAACGGATGATAACTACCGACGTCGGCTACAAGAGTTAGAGGCCTTAGATGAAAAACGCCTCCTAGCTTAGCAAAGGATCGAGCTATACCAAGCACGCATCTTAGGAGCCTTCAACAAAAAGGTCAAAGTCAGAACATTCCAAGTGGACGATCTTGTTTTGGCAGTCAGGAGGCCAATGGTCATGACTCACAAGACCACTGGCAAGTTCCAGCCAAAATGGAAAGGCCCATTTATCATCGAGGCCGTGTTCTCCATTGGTGCTTACCGCCTCGCCAAGCAGAACGGAGACTTGCTCATGTTGCCCATCAACGGCAAGTTCCTGAAGAAATACTATATTTAAACAACATTTTCCAGAGTTCGAGTCATGTGCCCGCCGGTACCACTGAACTCAACCCCCCAATTTTCCAACTTATCGAGTCACGTACCCTCTTGTACCGCTGAACTCATATCCCAAATTACCAAGTCATGTACCCGTTGGTACCTCTGAACTTACACTTTGATTCCAACATTCATAGATTGTCGAGTCACGTACCCGCTGGTACCATTGAACTCACACTCACCATATTCTAAATTTTCGAGTCACGTACCCGCGTGTACCGCTGAACTCATGCCCTTCTTCCACGAAGATATCCCAAATTTCCAAGTCATGTACCTGCTGGTACCTCTGAACCTACACTTTGATTCCAACATTCATGGATTGTAGAGTCACGTACCCGCTGGTACCCCTGAACTTACATCACGGTCACTCTTTTAAAAGAACGTCATGTATACTCATACCTCTGAACTTTCTTTCTGAATGAGATCCTCCTTCATAACCCACTACTCGCACTCCTAGTGCACAAAAAAAAGGGTAACGGATCCACAAACTTCCAAGACGACCATGTCCTCATCACCTCTGAGTCGTCCCACTTCCGCCAAAAACAAATCACCTCTACATAGAATTTCCATGTCCTCCTACCTCTGAGTTATTCTACGTACCCTCCTTCATTGAGCCCACTCCTGTCATGTCCTCATTACCTCTGAATGGGAAGGCTCCGTCGAAGAAACCTTCATGCTTGCCATGTCCTCGCTACCTCTGAGCGAGTATGATGATCCCCTTTCAACCTATTACCTATACCCACAACCGGAGTACGCCAAGGGTAATGGGTCCACAAATGTCCTCTGTTGACCACAAATGTCCTCTGTTGACCACAAATGTCCTCTGTTGACCACAAATGTCCTCTGTTGACCACCAATACCCCCCGACGAGTCCACCCCTGCCCTGTACTCATTACATCTGAGTAGGAAGACTCTACGGTTACAAAACTTTCCTACTTGCCATGTCCTCGTTACCTCTGAGCAAGTAGGTCAGTTCTACTTCATCCTATTATCTGTATCCTAAACCAGGGTACGCCAAGGATAATAGGTCCACAAATATTCATGCGCTACGCTTCTTAGCACAAATTTACTATCCTACCATGCCCCGGGAGCCCAGCTGCTCTACGGCATTCCTTCTCTTCTAAAAATATCGAGAACATCCATGACCACTTTGCCGCGGCTGTTCCGGACATCCTATCTAAACTGTTATCCGTACCTAAAACCAAGGTATGCTAGGGATAACAGGTCCACAAATATATCTCCCATATGGGGGAGAGCATCACCACAATATTACAGGCACAACAGGCAATACAAATGAAGGGTAGAATGGAAAATACTCTTTATTTGAAGGAAGAAAAGAAGTACTACATGTTTCGGGACCACGTCCCTTTCAAAAAAAAAGAGAGAAGAAGAAAGAAAAAAAATGGGGACAAAACAAAAGGCCGATTATAGCTCGGCATTGCACAACTCCAAAAGACGGTCCTTTACCGAGGCAGTCCCCCGATCAAGCCTCTGCTTAGCTCGACGCTCGGCCTCCTGGAGTAGCCGCTCCTCATTGTCCAAGTCCAGAAATGCCCGACAGTCATCTTCCAATTTATTCAAGACAGCTTCCAGGTCAGTCGAAGCTTGAATAACCTTGTCAGCTTCCTGGACAATCAGCCCCCTGTCATTACGGGCAGCCTCGAGTTCAGACTCCAGGGAAGTCAACTTCTTCTGAAGCGCAACGATTTGTTCCCGCGTCTCGGTAATCTCACGAGAGAGACTCCTCCCGAGCCACAACGTTTTCGGTCGCATAACTCAATTGATCGTACCGATCAGTTAAGTCGCTGAGATCCTTCAGTACGGCCGGTTTGGTCTTATCTCGAGTCGCTCTGGTCCTCTCTATAATAGCGAGAAGGGAATTTTGCTCCTCGTTTATAATAGCAGGCAGGTCAGCCTGTCGCAATACTCGAAGGTCAGTCACTAGCTGATCAGTTTCCACCAATTTTGCCTCCAGAAGCGAAGCCAGCCCTAAATCATCAGGCAGATCCCTAAGGGTGTTTATTTGACCCTGGGCGCATCGTTGAGCCAAAGTAAAAGAGGTCCCTCTTTCTACAGCGGCCTCGATCCCCCTCTTCAAATGACGATGGAAGCTGGTAACCACGTCCTGCAACGCGTCGTGCAAAACTTCATCAGAGGAAGGCGTCAAGGGAAGCCGGAGCGGCAACGTCGAAGGAGTAACGCTAGAGCTCGCCACCAAGGAAACGGAGTCAGAACAGAACGAGGTATGAATAGCAGCCAACTCGTCTTCCGCCGCCCGGAGAGCTTGGATACTCGACAGGGAAGAAAGGTCGATCCTCGAAGCCATAGGAGCAGAGGATGATGCAAGGGCCATCGTTCCCTGTCCCGACTGCCCCGAAGACTGGCCCGTTAAACTCGGGCCCCCGGAAGGCCCATCAAGACAAGTCGGGCAGTGGAGGGGCACACCCCTTTCCACCGATGCCCCTTCGGTTGGGGTTATCTCAGCAACGTCCGTCCTCAATACGGAAGGGGGAGGACCTGAACGTCCAGAATAAGAATCAATCGACGTAACCCAAAGGACATGATGATCGAGCAGATAAGCTTCCTCACGGGTTAGGATTTGGCTAATCTTACCAAGGGAGGGGTATAAAGGTTGCGGCTCCTCCGCAACTGGCATGGTCCCCTCACCCGCGATCCCCGAGTTGAATTCAGTCAAGTCCCCCGCCCCCGTCACCTTAAAAGGTGATACAGGTTGATTTGCGGCCTCTTGAACAGAAACAGACTCAGGGGAGCCCCCGTCATCCTGAGTCACCGCCTCGACATCCTGAAACTCTTCTTCTCCCGACACCTAAAAAAATAGGGGGACGAAGACAATCGGGATCGAAACTCAAAGGAAAGAAAGAAAAAAAAAAGAGATCGAGAGCAGTTTTGTTACCTCTGCCGCAGGATTGACTTCTTCCCCACCTGCCGTTATAGCTAGCGGACGGCGCCTAGTCGTAACCAGCTTTCGGGATCGAGAAACACTGCCTACAGGAGAAGCTTGCCTACTACGTTTCGGAATAGGACCAGGCACGACAGAGGATTGATCCCTCGGCATCTCATCTGACACAACAGGCGACTGACCCACCTCTGTGCCTACCATCGGGAGGATAGAGTCATCTACATCACGCTCGTTGCCTTCATCACCCTCGGCAGCGGAATCCAAATCTGGCACTTCGGCTCTAGTCTTCCTTTTCTTGGCCCCTTCAAATCCTTCTTCCAGACCGGTGCTTACGATAAAACTGGTACATAGGTCAAAACCGACCGGAGGCTTGTTCGCCATAACGTGATACAGAGCCGCCATATACAAGATCCCCACTGACTCCTTAATGGAAGGGACCGAGAAAATAGTACGAGTATGGAATGAATCATAATTTGCCAAGCTCTGATACCATCAAGAAGACTTCCTTCATAACCCAGACAAGAGCTGGGGTTGTCTAGACAAAGTTGGCTATACCCAAACTGCCGGGCAAACCTGCAAGGCAGATACGGCTCCAGAAAAATAGCATTGTGGTTACGGTACACCAGATGTGAGGGACGGATGTTACACAGCCATAAGAGCATCTGGCCATCCAGAAGTTGAGGAGGCATAATACCGTCTATATGCACAGTCTCTATGTCCTTAACAGAAAAGCGAGGAACGGATACGAAAATATGATACTTATCTGCTCTTGCCAAGACCATCCGGCAAACCCGCATGGCCTCACATTCCCAAGGCTCATCACGATAACGGAAGATAAGGGCGTCTTCATCAGTCACACTGCCCTCAGAGCCCGACCTCATCAAAGATGGATAATGTATCAGCAGCTGTCATGCCCCGAGTCGACAAACCGTTCGTCCCCGGTATTACTTTGCCGATTCGATCGTCCTTGCTAAGGCGTGATGTCGTACGAGCCTGGAGTTGCGCTCGTGCAAGGCAAGATGACAAATTCTCAAATGGTTATCGTTAAATTTTGATATTAATATGCCAAGTCGAAACTTCACAAATTTATATCAGAATATAAGATACAGTATAGGAAGATAGAAATGCTTTTCATTCATAGCTTGCAACGAAGTGCAAGTCGTAATTTACATTGGATGTCGTTGCGGCTACATTGATTGAAAACAGAAAGAAGATACATTCGACAAGTTGCCTGAACTAACGCTTGTCGTTCCATACATTCGCCCCTTTATACAAAGCCGTCGACTTGAATTGGCTTCAAAATACTTCTGCATAGGAAGAGCTTCAAAACGCCTCTCCGTACTTCAGCTCCAGTTTAGTTGGGCGCGTCCGTCGTACCTGGGGAAATTGGGGGAATGGGATTAGCACACTTGCTAAGTGGACGAGACGAACCCACTCGTCTAAACCGACTCTGATTGTTAGGGTAGGCATGCTTTAGAGTTGTCTTTCTATTAGAACTTAATGAATTCAGTTCATATTCGATAGCCATCTTTGCGTAATAAAGCATACAGTAAAACATAGCAGTTTATCATATTTCTTACCACGGCCGTGCTCGTCCCTGCATGAAAACAGAGATAATATTTACTCTGCATAAGACAATAGGTGAGCATGCTACTATCTTATATGCGGTCATTGATATTACACATCACGTGGGACTTTATATGGCATTACGACGTGCCTGTCAGCGTGGGTTGCAAGCCCTGTCGCAGGTCCCGTAATGCCTCGTGCCGAAGCACGACTTTAATTTTTCCTCCTAGGTTGTAATGCCTGTGGTTCGTATTACGTATTTCTGGAATACGTGTACGTATTTTATTCTGTATTGCATGATTCCTTGCATCTTGGCTTGGTTATTTCTTGGCTTGGTTTGGGTTGGCTCGGTTTTCTTTGGTTCAATATGAACCAATGTAAACCCCCTACCTACCACCACCCTTTGTATTTATTAAGCCCTCTTCCTTCTCTCTCTTCATTCAATCATCTTTTTCTTCCTCATTTACTATCTTCACCTACCAGAGAGAGAAGAGAGAGGTCTAGGCAAGTGCAACTTGCTTCATGAAGGAACTCTGATTTCATTACTCCATTCTCTTCCTTACTGCATTTTAAAGCACTTTAGAACTTGGCATTTTCACTTTCCATGGCTAGATCCTTGTAGATCTATATTTGTTTCATTTTTGGATTTTTGGGGTTTTGATCTATTTAATCCTGTTATTTCTGAGTTTTGAAGGTTCCATGTTGTAGAGTAGCTCGTTCTACCCCATTTTGACCTAAGGAAGTTTGGATTTGGGCTCCGGATGATGGAGTTGTGGAGCTTGAGAACTTGGCTCTCATGGAGTTCTCCTTCTCAGAAGTTTGGGGAAGAAGAACTGTATCCTGACTTGACCGCATGAACATTTCATGCGGCAAGTATTCTCCCTGGCGCATGGGCTTGACTTGACCGCATGACTAGTTCATGCGACAAGTGTAACTTAGCCGCATGCACCCCGTTATCTCCTAGCCGCATAGGCGTATGGATAGCATGGCTGCCTAGGACCTTGCTTCCGAGCCGCATATGCGCCCATCCCGCCAGCCGCATGAGGACCCCGCTGCTCCCAGCCGCATGAATGCTCTAACTTAGCCTCATGCGCCCTCACTCCTCCCGGCCGCATGAACCTGATTGGTCAGCCAGCCGCATGGATCCATCCCCATGAAGTCCCCACTCTTCCCGCTAACCGCGTATGCACCGTCACCCCCAGCCGCGCATGCAACTGTCCCCCTCCCAGCCGCATGAGCCTGATCCTATCCAGCCGCATGGACCTTCCTCCGCTGGCCGCATAAAGATCTTGTTTCCGAGCCGCATATGCGCTCGTATCCTCTGGCCGCATGCGCTCCCTTGTCCTGGCCGCATGGGATCCTGTGACCCTGGCCGCATGAGCCCTCTTATTTGAGCCGCATGCGCCCCCTCCTTCCTGGCCGCATATGCCTGAGCCGCATGACTTTTCATGGTCCTGTGTATTATTATTTATCCTTATTTGCCCATGTTTTGTAACTCCTTTATTAGTTGTTTTACGTCCATTTTATATCCTTACGCCTTTTGTCGTGAACTTGATAATCATGAATTTATTTAATATATATGGAAATGATACCTGACATGACCTGATAGTGGCCCGTCGTGGCACACTCCTGACAAGTACACTTGACATGATAACCTGACATGATTATCTTGAGCAGCTGTTGCGACGGCTACCTGACATGATATGACCTGTATAATTACTTGGACACCATGGGCGATTGTGCTTGTACAAATAATCTAGTCCTGTCTTACATCATGTCTAGGACAGGGACTCCTGAGTACCACGGTCAGGAGTACCTATTGAATTGGACTAAGGTTAATAACTAGATTAATATATTAGTCATGAAGAGATTTCCCAGCTACAGGCAATCCCGTTACCTGGGCACGCCTGGGATCTGTAGCCTGCCGTCGAGTAGGGCACATTTCCAGCACACTGTCATGTGTTGCACCCTTCAAGCTACTTAAGGGTACATGCGTTTCCTGGACGATGTACCCACCTGAATTCAACCCTAACTTTCGACCTGGGTAACCTGGATGGTCTGCAGGGCTTGTGGCTGTGGAATAATCTCACTGCATCTTGTTAGTAAATAGGCTTGTGATAACCCTAGTTAGTTAAAGTATCAAGCCGTAGGTCTTGCTTGGCCGTGAAATGATTGGATGGATTCTAACATGTCTAGTCTGCCCTATCTTGTTCCAGATTACTGCCTGACTAGAATGCTTGTATTTATTTTACCGATAAATGGTGAGAATTCCAAGTTCTGCTCAGACGAAGGGTTACAACCCCGGTCATTGTTTGGTTTACGGGTTGTAACCTGGTTATCTGAATAGTCCCATGGTTATCTCATCGTATATCATCCTGATGTATTTTTCTTTAATTCTAGTGCTTACTTTATTCCAGTTCTTACTTTTATTTATACTCTTGTACTGATTGCTGGTTTTAGTTCCTAAGTGAAGCTTCCTTTGTGGCACTTGCTCTTTCTGGGGTCTGACCCAGCTGGTTTTATGTGGCCAGATTTCGGAGCAGCTCCAGAGGATCTACCGACCTTCCAGCCAGATGGTGGCCACTAGACGGAACCCTGGCAACGAGTGGGTTTATTTTTGATCTCCCACTTTATTGTAAAAATATTCTTTTGAGACGTTTAGCCGACGAGCACCTGTTTAGCTCGATTGTACTTTTATTTACTGTCTGCCTACAGGCTGTAACATGATTGACAGATCCTAGGGTTGATCATGTATGACTAAACTCTTGCTAGTCCTGACATTTTGTAACGACTAGCTTCATGATCAGCCGAATATGTAATGTTTGGGACGCCTTACTATTGTATATTTAATGATCATACATCTTGTAACTTTTACTTACTGCTTGTGATTGAGACAATAGGCTTGTTCATGACCTTAAGAGACTGCTGGCTTGTAGATAAACCCTCATGTATCTAGACAGCCGTGACCGTATAGCGAGATGGATTCCATTTCATATACGTAGCTGGCTATGTCTGCCCCCGCTCTCCAGTATTCTGGTTCTGGGGCGTGACATGGTTTAAGTGGTGGCCCATGCAGGTCTTGTAAATCAAGATATGTGAGGGTTTACCGAATAGATGTCTCAATCAGTATTCGTCCTTGATCTCTGCTCGTATCTTCTGAATCCCTGGATTCTTGTCCTGATCACCTGCTTGCATCGTTTGTCTGTCCTGGTCCTTTCTTATTGTTTCCTATGTCGTCTTCTTCAGCGGCATAGTACCTGACCCGGCCGATCAGCAAGGCGGAGCACCTCCCGCGGACCAGCAACAACCCGGAGATCAAGTCCAGCATTCTGGAGTAGCCTCCAGAGTCGAGCCTACTGAAAGAGAGCCTCCAGTTCAGCCCGTTCAGCCTGCAGAGCCTGATGATGGCACTTTGGTAGGACTCATCAGGACCTTGATAGCTTCCCAATATCGTCGAGGAGACGCCTTGCAACAGGCAGTGGCAGATGCTTTGACCAGAGGAGGTCATCCAGGGAACAGCGCGGCCAACAGCTTCAAGCGCTTGAACCTTCCATTCTTCGACGGTAGTGAAGATGCTATCGCAGCAGATGCATGGCTTCAGGATACTGAAGTGATTCTCGACGCAGCCAAGACCCCAGAGAATGATAAGGTAGCTGTGGTGCGCTTGCAGCTATTAGATCTTGCCCGCAGCTGGTGGGCAGCGCAGGCCGTTGGATTAGCAGCACCTATTGCTTGGGCGGTGTTCAGAGAGAGATTCCAGACCAAGTATTTTGATGCTGTAGCTCGGTACGATCTACAGACGAGGTTCACCAACTTGAAGCAAGGAGGCAGGACGGTCGACGGATATGCGGCCGAGTTTTCGAGACTCAGTCGGTTTGCTCCCACCTTGGTGGCAACCGAGTATGATCGAGCCCAGCGATTCCAGCAGGGGCTTCACCTGGAGATCTTGTTAGCAGTTGAGCAGTTTGAGCATCAGACTTTTGATGCAGTCTTGAGAGCAGCCCGGAGGCATGAGTATACCTCCCAGAGGATTGTGGATAGGACCGGAGGTCGGAAGAGATCTCATGGCCAGATGAATCAGTCTTCAGCACCAGTCCCGGCAGCCAGGGCTTTGACTATTGGAGCTCCGAGGCGAGCGGCCTCAGTGACGTCGATTCAGCATTCAACCCTGACGTACCCTCAGCAGCAGCAGCAACAGAAGCAGAAGCAGTCTTCCGCAGTGGGATGTTCTCATTGTGGAAAGCCAGGCCATGTGGTAGCAGAGTGTCGTAGGGCACAAAGATTGTGTCTGGTTTGTGGAGCAGCAGACCATAGGGTTGGATCCTGCCCAAACAGGGGTGGTTCATCATCGTCCAACCTTTCTAGCTCTTCGGTGAGAGGACCAGCACCGGTCCAGCAGCAGCAGCAGCAGCAGCAGTACCCATTGTCAAGGCCCTTGTCGCCTCAGTCCCAGATATTCTAGCAGCAGAATCCCCAGCAGCATGCACAAGCCCAAGCCTTGAGCCAGAACAGGCAGCGAAGATTTCAGCAGAGGGGACCAGCACCCCGAAGGCACGGTCAGGCTATGGTGATGACCGCAGAGGAAGAATTGGCACCAGGTGAGGTAGTGGCAGGTACTATTCTCGTCAACTCCTTTCCAGCTTCAGCTTTATTTGATTCTGGTGCATCGCATTCTTTTATGTCTTCACGATTCGCGACACGGGTAGGATTGGAGCCCGAGTCATTATCAGTAAGGCTCAATATACTTACTGGTAACGGACTTGTGGGAGTAGATAGAGTGTTTTCCTCGTGTCGGATCGTAGTTAGCGGTAGAGAGTTCCCCGCTAGATTGATAGAATTCCCGATGGCCGATTATGATGTGGTCTTAGGGATGGATTGGTTGAGGAACCAGTATGCTAGAATAGATTGCCATATCGGCAGGATTATTTTTAGCATTCCAGGCGAGCCAGAGTTTTCCTTTTCCCGAGGTGAAATTGAGCCTTCTCCCCCGATATTGCGGATGGCAGTAGCAGCAGTGCAGTTGCCTAGGGTAGTGGATGAGTTCCCAGATGTTTTTCCAGAAGAACTTCCAGGTATGCCTCCAGAGCGGGAGATCGAGTTCACTATAGACTTGATTCCCGGAACAGCCCCAGTGTCAGAGAGAGTCTATAGAATGGCGCCGTCAGAGTTGGAAATATTCTACAAGATGATTGAAGAACTCAGAACCAAGGGATTCATTCGTGCTAGTGGATCGCCTTGGGGAGCCCCGATGCTTCTTGTGAAGAAGAAGGATGGTACGTCCAGGTTATGTGTTAATTATCGTACCTTGAACTCAGTAACAATCAAGAACAGATACCCTCTTCCAAGGATAGACGACTTATTCGATCAACTCAAGGGGGCTTCAGTATTCTCGAAGATTGACTTGCGCTCAGGATATCACCAGATCAGAGTCAGAGAGCAGGACATCCCGAAGACAGCTTTTAGATCGAGGTATGGGCATTGGGAGTTCCTTGTTATGCCTTTTGGAGCAACCAATGCGCCGGCAGTATTCATGGACCTCATGAATCGCATCTTCATACGTTACTTGGATCAGTTCGTGATTGTGTTCTTGGATGACATCTTGGTCTACAGCAAGAGTGAGGCGGAGCATGAGCAGCATCTCAGAGTTGTTCTTCAGATTCTCAGGGAGCACCAGTTATATGCCAAGTTTAGTAAATGCGAGTTCTGGCTCGATCGCATTTCGTACTTGGGTCATATCATCACCAGAGGAGGAGTGGAAGTGGATCCCCAAAAGATTGTGGCTATTGAGTCATGGCCAGTGCCCAGCACAGTTGCAGAGGTTCGTAGTTTTCTTGGATTGGCCGGCTACTACCGGCGGTTTGTTTCGGATTTTGCTCGAATTTCAGCACCATTGACGCAGTTGACCCGCAAGGATGTGCAGTTTGCTTGGACAGCAGAGTGTCAGAGTTCTTTTGAGCAGTTAAAGCGAGACCTGATAACAGCTCCTATTCTCATGCTTCCAGGTGGGACCGGAGGATTTTTAGTATATTGTGATGCTTCAGGCAGAGGTTTAGGATGTGTTTTGATGCAGCATGGGAAGGTAATAGCTTATGCGTTACGGCAACTTCGTGATCATGAGAGGAATTACCCAACCCATGACTTGGAGCTGGCAGCAGTAGTGTTTGCACTTAAGTTGTGGAGGCACTATTTGTATGGAGATAGGGTGGAGATTTTCACCGACCACAAGAGCCTGAAGTATGTTTTCACCCAGAAGGATCTTAACATGCGTCAGAGAAGATGGCTGGAGCTTCTTGTGGATTATGATGTCAACTTGCAGTATCATCCTGGGAAGGCCAATGTTGTTGCAGACGCTTTGAGCAGGAGAGCCGGAGTTTATTTCCTAACAGCGCAACCAGAGCTGTTAGCAGATCTTCAGAAGATGGGTATAGAAGTTGTTCTCCCTTCCAGTGTGGCATTGATGGCCAGCATGCAAGTTCAGTCCAATATAGTCGAGAGGATCCGGATGGCGCAGTCAGCAGATTCCAAGCTTCAGCGACTCAGAGCAGAGTGTGAGGCAGGACGAAGACCAGAGTTATGCATTCATGAGGATGGTATACTTCGACATGGTAAGCGTCTTTGTGTACCCAGCGGAGATATCAGGCGGGAGATCATGGCAGAGGCGCACAGTTCTCAGTATTCCATCCATCCTGGCAGTACAAAGATGTACCGAGATATCCGTCAGCACTTCTGGTGGAATGGCATGAAGCGGGAGATAGCTCAGTTTGTCTCTCGGTGTTTGGTTTGCCAACAAGTTAAAGCTGAACATCAGAGACCGACTGGACTTCTTCAGCCCTTGTCGATTCCAGAATGGAAGTGGGAGCATGTGACCATGGATTTTGTGACTGGATTACCTAGATCCCCAGCTGGTAGAGATGCTATCTGGGTTATAGTTGATCGGCACACGAAGGTGGCTCACTTTCTCCCATTCAGAGTTGGTCAGTCGACGGCTCAGCTAGCGGAGATGTACCTCAGGCAGATTGTCAGATTACACGGTGTGCCAGTCAGTATCACCTCGGACCGAGATTCTAGATTTATGTCGCACTTTTGGCGTAGCTTGCAAGAGAGTTTGGGGACTCGTCTCCAGTTTAGCTCAGCTTATCACCCACAGACAGATGGCCAGTCGGAACGCACGATCCAGACTCTTGAAGACATGTTGCGGTCCTGTACACTTGACTTCGGTGGTTCGTGGGAAGATCACCTGCATCTGGTGGAGTTCTCATACAATAACAGTTTCCAGGCCAGTATCCAGATGGCACCGTTCGAGGCACTGTATGGCAGAAAGTGCAGATCCCCGTTAGCCTGGGATAATGTTGGAGAGAGGCAGATGTTTGGTCCAGAAATGATTGCTCAGACCATTGAAGTGGTCCGAAGGGTCAGAGATCATCTTCGAGTTGCCCAAGATCGCCAGCGTCATTGGGCCGATTCTCATCGGCGTCCTCTTGAGTTTTCGGTCGGCGATCATGTATTCCTGAGGATTTTGCCTAACCGTGGCGTCATTCGTTTCGGCGTCCGGGGAAAGCTTAGTCCTAGGTATATAGGACCGTTTGACATTCTGGAGCGAGTAGGAGATGTATCCTATCGTCTCGCTCTTCTGCCGTCGCTAAGCGAGGTGCATGACGTGTTCCATGTATCCCAATTACGACGGTATATCCCAGACCCGAGCCACATCCTGGATCATTCGAAATTGGTTGTTGGTACCAACCTTTCGTATGAGGAGAGGCCCGTGTCTATATTGGACCGGAGAGAAAAGATCCTCAAGAACAAGACTATCAAGTTAGTCCGAGTTGCTTGGGGTCATCACTCTTTGGGGGAGTCAACGTAGGAGCGTGAGGATGATATCCGATCGCGATATCCCGACTTGTTTGACTCGTGAGGTATAATATCCTTCTTATGCCTCATACCTTCGATTCCTTGCTTGCATGATTGATTGATTGATTACCTAGTTATAACTTGCTTATGATTAGTGTAGCTTGTCATTGTTCCTCTAGCCTCTTAATTAAATTTCGAGGACGGAATTCTTTTAAGGTGGGTAGAGTTGTAATGCCTGTGATTCGTATTACGTATTTCTGGAATACGTGTACGTATTTTATTCTGTATTGCATGATTCCTTGCATCTTGGCTTGGTTATTTCTTGGCTTGGTTTAGCTTGGCTCAGTTTTCTTTGGTTCAATATGAACCAATGTAAACCCCCTACCTACCACCACCCTTTGTATTTATTAAGCCCTCTTCCTTCTCTCTCTTCATTCAATCATCTTCTTCTTCCTCATTTACTATCTTCACCTACCAGAGAGAGAAGAGAGAGGTCTAGGCAAGTGCAACTTGCTTAATGAAGGAACTCTGATTTCATTACTCCATTCTCTTCCTTACTGTATTTTAAAGCACTTTAGAACTTGGCATTTTCACTTTCCATGGCTAGATCCTTGTAGATCTATATTTGTTTCATTTTCGGATTTTTGGGGTTTTGATCTATTTAATCCTGTTATTTCTGAGTTTTGAAGGTTCTATGTTGTAGAGTAGCTCGTTCTACCCCATTTTGACCTAAGGAAGTTCGGATTTGGGCTCCGGATGATGGAGTTGTGGAGCTTGAGAACTTGGCTCTCATGGAGTTCTCCTTCTCAGAAGTTTGGGGAAGAAGAACTGTATCCTGACTTGACCGCATGAATATTTCATGCGGCAAGTATTCTCCCTGGCGCATGGGCTTGACTTGATCGCATGACTAGTTCATGCGGCAAGTGTAACTTAGCCGCATGTACCCCATTGTCTCCTAGCCGCATAGGCGTATGGATAGCATGGCTGCCTAGGACCTTGCTCCCGAGCCGCATATGCGCCCATCCCGCCAGCCGCATGAGGACCCCGCTGCTCCCAGCCGCATGAATGCTCTAACTTAGCCTCATGCGCCCTCACTCCTTCCGGCCGCATGAACCTGATTGGTCAGCCAGCCGCATGGATCCATCCCCATGAAGTCCCCACTCTTCCCGCTAACCGCGTATGCACCGTCACCCCCAGCCGTGCATGCAACTGTCCCCCTCCCAGCCGCATGAGCCTGATCCTATCCAGCCGCATGGACCTTCCCCCGCTGGCCGCATAAAGATCTTGTTTCCGAGCCGCATATGCGCTCGTATCCTGTCACGCCCCAGAACCAGAATACTGGAGAGCGGGGGCAGACACAGCCAGCTACGTATATTGAAATAGAATACATCTCAACTATACGGTCACGGCTGTCTAGATATGAGGGTCTACTACAAGCCAGCAGTCTCTTAAGGTCAAGCCTATTGTCTCAATCTCAAGCAATTAACAGAGTTACAAGATGTTAGAGCATCAAATATATATATATAAGGCGTCCCAAATATTACATATTGGATGATCATGAAGCTAGTCATACAAAATGATAGGGCTAGCAAGAGTTCAGTCATACATGATCAACCCTAGGATTTGTTAATCATGTTACAGCCCGTAGGCAGACAGTAAGTAAATGTGCATCGAGCTAACAGGTGCTCGTCGGCAAACGCCTCAAAAGAATAAATTTACATATGAGTGGGTGAAACAAAAAGGGAAGACCCACTCGTAGCCCGGGTTCCGTCTAGTGTTCACCATTGGGCTGGAAGCTTGGTAGATCCTCGGGAGCTGCTCCGAAATCTGGCCACACAAAACCAGCTGGGTCAAACCCCAGAAAGAGCAAGTGCCACAAAGGAGGCCACAAAATAAGAACAAAACCAGCATATCAGAATAAAATGAACTAAGAAAAGGCATTAAAGAAAAGAAAACGCATCATGACAATATACGACTAGGGACTTAGAAGCCATTCCGGGAGCCAGGTTACAATCCTTAAACCAAACAAGGACCGGGATTGTACCCCTTCGCCTGAATAGTTTCTTCGTCACTAACCATTTATTGCAGAGAGCAAGCAAAAGAAACATCACAAGTACAGGGCAAGTCAAGTACAAGTTCTAGACAAGACTAGACAGGGCTGGACAACATCCATTTCACAACGGCCAAGCAAGTCTACGGCTTACTACGTTAACTAACTAGGATTATCACAAGCCTAATTACTAACAAGATGCAAGCGAGAATTCCAAATCCCAAGCCCTGCAGACCATCCAGTTATCCTTCCGCGGGTTGAGAGTTATAGGTGGGTACATTGCCCGGGAGACAAATGTACCCTTAGGTGACTTAGAGGGTGCAACACATGACAGTGTGCTGGAAATGTGCTCTACTCGTCGGCAAGCTACAAGTCCATTAATGCCTCCAGATAACGAGACTGCCTGTGACCGGGAATTCTCCATGTTCTAATTTGGTCTACTCATTACCTAGTCCAATTTTAGTGTGAGTCCCTGGCCGTGGTACCCAGGGATTCACCCCTTAGACATGATGCAAGACAAGACAAGTGATTTGCACAGAGCAACAGGTAGTACACCTACGGTGTCAAGACAAGTCAAGTCAAGTCAAGAGTGCGCCGCCACGGGCCACTATCGAGTGAAGCCAAGTCATACCAAGTCAAGTCAAGTTGAGTTATCAAGTCATACCAAGTCGGGAGTGCGCCACCACGGGCCACTATCAAGTCAAGCCGAGTTATCAAGTTTCCGGTCCCAGTTATTAACAAGATATTCAACAGATAGGAGAAAACTAGCTACAGGCCAAACCATGCCAAATCATAGAAAATAGTGTCAAGACGTGTCAGACCAAGTCAAGTTGTGCATGTGAGCAATCAAAATCTCAAAAGCTCCAATCATATCAAAGAAAAACCAAGTTAATAAGCAGGCACTAAGGCACTAGGGGTGTAGGTGAACTAGGGTGTGCCAGGGAACAAGCACACTAGAGTGCGCCTGGTAGCAGCACACTAGAGCGCGCCTGGTTGAGGCAGCACACCAGAGTGCGCCTAGGATGAGGTGCACTGGAGTGCGCCTAAGTCGAAACCAACAAGGTGCGCCTGGCCGCCGACCAGTGAAACGCGCCTAGTCAGGGTGCACTAGAGTGAGCCTGGGTCGAGCCAGCAAGGCGCGCCTAGGATCCAAGGGTCAAAGTGCGCCTAGGTAACTACGCGCTAAAGTGCACCAAGTCAGGGGAGCAGGCGCAATCGGACCAGGCGCTAAACAGCGTGGCCCGCAAGGAGGCGCGCAGCGCTAAACAGCGCGCGGCCAAAAGAGGCGCGCAGCGCTAAAGAGCGCCCGGCCAGGAAGGTAGGCGCGATCGGCCAAGGAGGCGCGCAGCGCTAAACAGCGCGCGGCCAGGAAAGTAGGCACGATCGGCCAAGGAGGCGCGCCTGGAGGTCGTCTTCCTCCTCAAGCCGAGGAGAAGAACCCATGGGTTCCAAAACTTTGGAACACCATAAGTCGGCCATCCAAGCTCCAAATCCGGACTTCCAAGGCTCTAACTTGGGTAAAATTCCACCCTCTACAACATGGAAACAATAAAACCAACCAAAATTCAAGTTTAATAGATCAAATCTAAAGAAATCCGAAAATGAACAAAGTCTAGATCTAGGGAAATCCAAGCTTCAAAACCCAAAATGCCAAGCTCTAACATTGGTCCTAGAGCTCTAGCCTAACTAAATATCAAATAAAATAGGTCCTCATTAAATGGCAAGGTGCAACTTGCCTATGGTGGGGATGTTGGTGGTGGTAGGAGGAAGAAGAAGAAGAAATAAATGGAAGTTATGGGGAGAGAGAAAAAGTTGGTGGGATTTTAATGGGGGTTGTTGTGGTGTTCTTGAGGGTGCAAGATAGCTAAAGGTGTTCTCATTCCTACAAACCAAACCAAACCGAAAATCCGAATAAGAAAAATACGAGAAATATCGAAATACCGCAGTTAGGCAAGATTTAAAAATATACGCAAAATCAAAATACGGGCAAAATACGAAATACGGGAAATAAGGGTGACAACTCTACCCACCTTAAAAGAATTCCGTCCTCGGAATTTAATCAAGGAGCTAGAGATTGCCACGACAAGCTACACTAATCACAGGCAAGCTACACTAAGCAGTTCAATCATACAATCATGCAATGCAAGCAAGGAAGGGAAGGCGTAAGGCATAAGAAAGACATTATACCTCACGAGTCAAACAGATAGGGATATCGCGATCGGATGTCGTCCTCACGCTCCCACGTTGACTCACCTAGAGAGTGATGACCCCAAGCAACACGGACCAATTTAATAGTCTTGTTCTTGAGTATCTTTTCCCTCCGGTCCAAAATAGACACGGGCCTCTCCTCATACGAAAGGTTGGTACCAACAACCAATTCCGAATGATCTAGGATATGGCTCGGGTCCGAAATATACTGTCGTAACTGGGACACATGGAATACATCATGTACCTCACTTAATGACGGCGGAAGAGCGAGACGATAGGACACATCGCCTACTCGCTCCAGAATATCGAACGGTCCTATATACCTAGGACTAAGCTTTCCCCGTACGCCAAAACGAATGACGCCACGGGTAGGCGAGATCCTAAGGAATACATGGTCGCCGACAGCAAATTCTAAGGGACGCCGATGAGCATCGGACCAATGGCGCTGGCGATCCTGAGCAACTCGGAGGTGATCTCTGATTCTTCTGACCACTTCAACCGTCTGAGAAATCAGTTCTGGACCGAGCATCTGCCTCTCTCCGATATCGTCCCATGCTAACGGAGATCTGCATTTCCTGCCATACAGAGCCTCGAAGGGTGCCATCTGGATACTGGCCTGGAAACTATTGTTGTACGAGAATTCCACCAAGTGCAGGTGATCCTCCCATGAACCACCAAAATCGAGGGTACACGATCTCAACATATCTTCGAGAGTTTGTATAGTACGCTCTGACTGCCCATCTGTCTGCGGATGATACGCTGAGCTGAACTTAAGACGAGTCCCCAAACTTTGATGAAGACTGCGCCAGAAGTGTGATGTGAATCTCGTATCCCTGTCTGATACTATGCTGACTGGCACTCCGTGAAGTCGGACGATCTGCCTGAGATACATCTCTGCTAGCTGCGCCGTCGACTGTCCAACTCTAAAGGGAAGAAAGTGTGCCACCTTGGTAAGCCTGTCTACAATGACCCAAATAGCATCTCTGCCTGCCGGAGATCTGGGTAACCCAGTCACAAAATCCATGGTTATGTGCTTCCATTTCCATTCTGGGATCGGCAAAGGTTGAAGAAGTCCAGCCGGCCTCTGATGTTCAGCCTTGACTTGTTGGCAAACCAAACATCGAGAGACATACCGGGCTATCTCCCTCTTCATACCATTCTACCAAAAGTGCTGACGAATATCTCTGTACATCTTCGTGCCGCCTGGGTGAATGGAATACTACGAACTGTGAGCCTCTGCCATGACTTCCTGTCTGATATCTCCACTGGGTACACAAAGACGCGTGCCGTGTCGAAGTGTACCATCCTCATGAATACATAACTCTGGCCTTCTCCCTGCCTCGCACTCTGCTCTGAGCCGCTGAATCTTGGAATCTGTTAATTGTGGTGTCCGGATCCTCTCAACTATGGTGGACTGTATCTGTAGGCTGGCCATCAAGACCACATTGGAAGGGAGAATCACTTCAATTCCCATCTTCTGAAGATCTGCCAATAGCTCTGGTTGCGCTGTTAGAAGGTAGACTCCGGCTCTCCGGCTCAATGCATCTGCTACCACGTTGGCCTTCCCTGGGTGATACTGCAAGTCCACATCATAGTCCACAAGTAGCTCGAGCCATCTTCTCTGCCGCATATTAAGATCCTTCTGGGTGAAAACATACTTCAGGCTCTTGTGATCAGTAAATATCTCCACTCTGTCTCCGTACAAGTAGTGCCTCCACAACATAAGTGCAAACACTACTGCTGCTAGCTCCAAGTCGTGGGTCGGGTAATTCTTCTCATGATCACGGAGTTGACGTGACGCATAAGCAATTACCTTCCCATGCTGCATCAAAACACATCCCAATCCTCTGCCTGAAGCGTCGCAATAAACTGTGAATCCTCCGGTCCCATCTGGAAGGGTGAGAATGGGAGCCGTTATCAAACCTCGCTTCAATTTCTCAAATGATTCCTGACATTCTGCTGTCCAAAACGAACGGCACATCCTTGCGGGTCAACTGGGTCATCGGTGCTGAAATCCTTGCAAAATTAGAGACGAACCGCCGGTAGTAGCCGGCCAATCCAAGAAAGCTGCGAACTTCTGCCACTGAGCTGGGTACTGGCCATGCCTCGATAGCCACAATCTTCTGGGGATCCACTTCCACTCCTCCTCGGGTAATGATGTGACCCAAGTATGAAATGCGATCGAACCAGAACTCGTATTTACTGAACTTGGCGTACAACTGGTGCTCTCTGAGAATCTGAAGAACCACACGGAGATGCTGTTCATGCTCCACCTCACTCTTGCTGTAGACCAGGATGTCATCAAGGAATACTATCACAAACTGATCCAAGTAAGGCATAAAAATACGGTTCATGAGATCCATGAACACTGCCGACGCATTGGTCGCTCCAAAGGGCATAACTAGAAACTCCCAATGCCCGTACCTAGATCTGAACGCCGTCTTCGGGATGTCCTGCTCTCTAACTCTGATCTGGTGGTATCCTGACCGCAAGTCTATCTTCGAGAAAACTGAAGCCCCTTTGAGTTGATCAAATAAGTCATCTATCCTTGGAAGAGGGTATCTGTTCTTGATTGTCACTGAGTTCAATGTACGATAATCAACACATAGCCTGGATGTACCATCCTTCTTTTTCACAAGAAGCATCGGGGCTCCCCAAGGCGATCCACTTGCACGAATGAATCCCTTGGTCCTGAGTTCTTCAATCATCTTGTACAAAATCTCCAACTCTGAAGGCGCCATTCTGTAGACTCGCTCTGATACTGGTACTGTCCCGGAAATCAAGTCAATGGTGAACTCGATCTCCCGCTCTGGTGGCATCCCTGGAAGTTCCTCTGGGAAGACATCTGGAAACTCTTCAACTATCCGGGGCAACTGCACTGCTGCTACTGCCATCCGCAATACTGGAGGAGATGGCTCTACTGTGCCTCTGGAAAATGAAAACTCTGGCTCTCCGGGAATACTAAAGACAACTCTGCCAACATGGCAGTCTATCCTAGCATAATGGTTCCTCAACCAATCCATGCCTAGGACTACATCATAGTCTGCCATAGGGAATTCTATGAATCTAGCGGGGAACTCTCTACCGCTAACTACGATCCGACACGAGGAGAACACTCGATCTACTCCCACAAGACCATTACCAGTAAGTATATTGAGCCTCACTGATAATGACTCGGGCTCCAACCCTATCCGTGTCGCGAATCGTGCAGACATGAATGAATGCGATGCACCAGAATCAAATAATACAGATGCTGGAAAAGTGTTGACGAGAATAGTACCTGCCACTACCTCACCTGGTGCAACTTCTTCTTCCATGGTCATCATCATAGCCTGACCTCTAGCTGCGGGTCCCCTCTGCTGGAAACCCCTCTATCGGTTCTGTGCCGGAGCCTGGGTGAACTGCTGCTGGTTCTGCTGCTGAAAGGCCTGGGCCTGGGGCGCCAATGGCCTCGGGTACTGTTGTTGCTGCTGCTGCTGGACTAGAACTGGGGCTGGTCCCCTCACCGAAGAACTAGAAAGGTTGGATGATGATGGACCTCCCCTATTCGGGCAGGTCCCTATCTGGTGGTCTGCTCCTCCACAAGCCAGGCACAATCCTTGTGCCCTACGATACTCTGCCACTACATGGCCCGGCTTCCCGCAATGAGAACATCCCACCGCGGAAGACTGCTTCTGCTTCTGCTGCTGCGGGTACGTCGGGGTCGAATGCTGAACCGACGCCACTGAGGCCGCCCGCCTCGGAGTTCCAATGGTTATACCCCTAGCTGCCGGGGCTGGAGCTGAAGATTGGTGCATCTGGTTGTGGGACCGCTTCCTGCCTCCGGTCCTGTCCACAATTCTCCGGGAGGTATACTCATGCCTCCTTGCTGCTTTCAATACTGTATCGAACGTCTGGTGCTCGAACTGTTCCACAGCCAATAATATCTCCAAATGCAGTCCTTGCTGGAACCGCTGAGCCCTATCGAACTCGGTTGCCACCAAGGTGGGGGCGAACCTACTCAGCCTAGAAAACTCGGTCGCATAGCCATCGACCGTCCTGCCTCCTTGCTTCAAGTTGGTGAATCTGGTCTGCAGGTCGTACCGTGCCACCGCATTGAAGTACTTTGTCTGGAATCTCTCTCTGAACGTCGCCCAAGTGACTGGTATTGCTAATCCCATGGCCTGAGCTGCCCACCAATCGCGAGCCAAGTCTAACAACTGTAGGCGTACCACCGCCACCTTCTCATTTTCAGGTATCCTAGCTGCTTCCAGGACCACCTCGGTATCCTGAAGCCAAGCATCCGCGGCAATCGCATCTTCACTGCCGTCAAAGAAGGGAGGGTTCAAGCGCTTGAAACTGTTGGCCGCCTGATTTCCTTGGGGACCTCCTCGGTTTAGTGCATCATGAACCTCCTGGTGCAAGGCGTCACCTCGACGATCTTGGGATGCAAGCAGTTCTCTGATAAGCCCTACCAAAGGCCCCTCGTCCTGTCTAGCTGGTTGAACGGGCGGAGCTGCCTGAACTGGAGGTTCCGGGCCTCCGGAAGGCATAACTCGAGAGGCTACTCCAGAGTGCTGAGCTTGATCTTCCTGGCGCTGGAGTGCTTGTCGAGCTTCCTCTGGCTGGTTGGCAGGTCCGGGAGTAATGCCGCTGAAGAAGATGACATAGGGAACAATAAGGAAAGGACCAGGACAGATCAATTATACAAGCAATATGATCAGGTCAAGAATCTCAGGGAATTGAAGATACGAGCAGAGATCAAGGGCGAATATTGATTGAGACATCTATTTGGTAAACCCTCACATTTCTTGAATGCCAAGACCTGCATGGGCCACCACTTAAACCGTGTCACGCCCCAGAACCAGAATACTGGAGAGCGGGGGCAGACACAGCCAGCTACGTATATTGAAATAGAATACATCTCAACTATACGGTCACGGCTGTCTAGATATGAGGGTCTACTACAAGCCAGCAGTCTCTTAAGGTCAAGCCTATTGTCTCAATCTCAAGCAATTAACAGAGTTACAAGATGTTAGAGCATCAAATATACATATATAAGGCGTCCCAAATATTACATATTGGATGATCATGAAGCTAGTCGTACAAAATGATAGGGCTAGCAAGAGTTCAGTCATACATGATCAACCCTAGGATTTGTTAATCATGTTACAGCCCGTAGGCAGACAGTAAGTAAATGTGCATCGAGCTAACAGGTGCTCGTCGGCAAACGCCTCAAAAGAATAAATTTACATATGAGTGGGTAAACAAAAAGGGAAGACCCACTCGTAGCCCGGGTTCCGTCTAGTGTTCACCATTGGGCTGAAAGCTTGGTAGATCCTCGGAAGCTGCTCCGAAATCTGGCCACACAAAACCAGCTGGGTCAAACCCCAGAAAGAGCAAGTGCCACAAAGGAGGCCACAAAATAAGAACAAAACCAGCATATCAGAATAAAATGAACTAAGAAAAGGCATTAAAGAAAAGAAAACGCATCATGACAATATACGACTAGGGACTTAGAAGCCATTCCGGGAGCCAGGTTACAATCCTTAAACCAAACAAGGACCGGGATTGTACCCCTTCGCCTGAATAGTTTCTTCGTCACTAACCATTTATTGCAGAGAGCAAGCAAAAGAAACATCACAAGTACAGGGCAAGTCAAGTACAAGTTCTAGACAAGACTAGACAGGGCTGGACAACATCCATTTCACAACGGCCAAGCAAGTCTACGGCTTACTACGTTAAATAACTAGGATTATCACAAGCCTAATTACTAACAAGATGCAAGCGAGAATTCCAAATCCCAAGCCCTGCAGACCATCCAGTTATCCTTCCGCGGGTTGAGAGTTATAGGTGGGTACATTGCCCGGGAGACAAATGTACCCTTAGGTGACTTAGAGGGTGCAACACATGACAGTGTGCTGGAAATGTGCTCTACTCGTCGGCAAGCTACAAGTCCATTAATGCCTCCAGATAACGAGACTGCCTGTGACCGGGAATTCTCCATGTTCTAATTTGGTCTACTCATTACCTAGTCCAATTTTAGTGTGAGTCCCTGGCCGTGGTACCCAGGGATTCACCCCTTAGACATGATGCAAGACAAGACAAGTGATTTGCACAGAGCAACAGGTAGTACACCCACGGTGTCAAGACAAGTCAAGTCAAGTCAAGAGTGCGCCGCCACGGGCCACTATCGAGTGAAGCCAAGTCATACCAAGTCAAGTCAAGTTGAGTTATGAAGTCATGCCAAGTCGGGAGTGCGCCACCACGGGCCACTATCAAGTCAAGCCGAGTTATCAAGTTTCCGGTCCCAGTTATTAACAAGATATTCAACAGATAGGAGAAAACTAGCTGCAGGCCAAACCATGCCAAATCATAGAAAATAGTGTCAAGACGTGTCAGACCAAGTCAAGTTGTGCATGTGAGCAATCAAAATCTCAAAAGCTCCAATCATATCAAAGAAAAACCAAGTTAATAAGCAGGCACTAAGGCACTAGGGGTGTAGGTGAACTAGGGTGTGCCAGGGAACAAGCACACTAGAGTGCGCCTGGTAGCAGCACACTAGAGCACGCCTGGTTGAGGCAGCACACCAGAGTGCGCCTAGGATGAGGTGCACTGGAGTGCGCCTAAGTCGAAACCAACAAGGTGCGCCTGGCCGCCGACCAGTGAAACGCGCCTAGTCAGGGTGCACTAGAGTGAGCCTGGGTCGAGCCAGCAAGGCGCGCCTAGGATCCAAGGGTCAAAGTGCGCCTAGGTAACTACGCGCTAAAGTGCACCTAGTCAGGGGAGCAGGCGCAATCGGACCAGGCGCTAAACAGCGTGGCCCGCAAGGAGGCGCGCAGCGCTAAACAGCGCGCGGCCAAAAGAGGCGCGCAGCGCTAAAGAGCGCCCGGCCAGGAAGGTAGGCGCGATCGGCCAAGGAGGCGCGCAGCGCTAAACAGCGCGCGGCCAGGAAAGTAGGCGCGATCGGCCAAGGAGGCGCGCCTGGAGGTCGTCTTCCTCCTCAAGCCGAGGAGAAGAACCCATGGGTTCCAAAACTTTGGAACACCATAAGTCGGCCATCCAAGCTCCAAATCCGGACTTCCAAGGCTCTAACTTGGGTAAAATTCCACCCTCTACAACATGGAAACAATAAAACCAACCAAAATTCAAGTTTAATAGATCAAATCTAAAGAAATCCGAAAATAAACAAAGTCTAGATCTAGGGAAATCCAAGCTTCAAAACCCAAAATGCCAAGCTCTAACATTGGTCCTAGAGCTCTAGCCTAACTAAATATCAAATAAAATGGGTCCTCATTAAATGGCAAGGTGCAACTTGCCTATGGTGGGGATGTTGGTGGTGGTAGGAGGAAGAAGAAGAAGAAATAAATGGAAGTTATGGGGAGAGAGAAAAAGTTGGTGGGATTTTAATGGGGGTTGTTGTGGTGTTCTTGAGGGTGCAAGATAGCTAAAGGTGTTCTCATTCCTACAAACCAAACCAAGTCATATTAAACCAAACCGAAAATCCGAATAAGAAAAATACGAGAAATATCGAAATACCGCAGTTAGGCAAGATTTAAAAATATACGCAAAATCAAAATACGGGCAAAATACGAAATACGGGAAATGAGGGTGACAACTCTACCCACCTTAAAAGAATTCCGTCCTCGGAATTTAATCAAGGAGCTAGAGATTGCCACGACAAGCTACACTAATCACAGGCAAGCTACACTAAGCAGTTCAATCATACAATCATGCAATGTAAGCAAGGAAGGGAAGGCGTAAGGCATAAGAAAGACATTATACCTCACGAGTCAAACAGATAGGGATATCGCGATCGGATGTCGTCCTCACGCTCCCACGTTGACTCACCTAGAGAGTGATGACCCCAAGCAACACGGACCAATTTAATAGTCTTGTTCTTGAGTATCTTTTCCCTCCGGTCCAAAATAGACACGGGCCTCTTCTCATACGAAAGGTTGGTACCAACAACCAATTCCGAATGATCTAGGATATGGCTCGGGTCCGGAATATACCGTCGTAACTGGGACACATGGAATACATCATGTACCTCACTTAATGACGGCGGAAGAGCGAGACGATAGGACACATCGCCTACTCGCTCCAGAATATCGAACGGCCCTATATACCTAGGACTAAGCTTTCCCCGTACGCCAAAACGAATGACGCCGCGGGTAGGCGAGATCCTAAGGAATACATGGTCGCCGACAGCAAATTCTAAGGGACGCCGATGAGCATCGGCCCAATGGCGCTGGCGATCCTGAGCAACTCGGAGGTGATCTCTGATTCTTCTGACCACTTCAACCGTCTGAGAAATCAGTTCTGGACCGAGCATCTGCCTCTCTCCGATATCGTCCCATGCTAACGGAGATCTGCATTTCCTGTCATACAGAGCCTCGAAGGGTGCCATCTGGATACTGGCCTGGAAACTATTGTTGTACGAGAATTCCACCAAGTGCAGGTGATCCTCCCATGAACCACCAAAATCGAGGGTACACGATCTCAACATATCTTCGAGAGTTTGTATAGTACGCTCTGACTGCCCATCTGTCTGCGGATGATACGCTGAGTTGAACTTAAGACGAGTCCCCAAACTTTGATGAAGACTGCGCCAGAAGTGTGATGTGAATCTCGTATCCCTGTCTGATACTATGCTGACTGGCACTCCATAAAGTCGGACGATCTGCCTGAGATACATCTCTGCTAGCTGCGCCGTCGACTGTCCAACTCTAAAGGGAAGAAAGTGTGCCACCTTGGTAAGCCTGTCTACAATGACCCAAATAGCATCTCTGCCTGCCGGAGATCTGGGTAACCCAGTCACGAAATCCATGGTTATGTGCTCCCATTTCCATTCTGGGATCGGCAATGGTTGAAGAAGTCCAGCCGGCCTCTGATGTTCAGCCTTGACTTGTTGGCAAACCAAACATCGAGAGACATACCGGGCTATCTCCCTCTTCATACCATTCCACCAAAAGTGCTGACGAATATCTCTGTACATCTTCGTGCCGCCTGGGTGAATGGAATACTGCGAACTGTGAGCCTCTGCCATGACTTTCTGTCTGATATCTCCACTGGGTACACAAAGACGCGTGCCGTGTCGAAGTGTACCATCCTCATGAATACATAACTCTGGCCTTCTTCCTGCCTCGCACTCTGCTCTGAGCCGCTGAATCTTGGAATCTGTTAATTGTGCTGTCCGGATCCTCTCAACTATGGTGGACTGTATCTGTAGGCTGGCCATCAAGACCACATTGGAAGGAAGAATCACTTCAATTCCCATCTTCTGAAGATCTGCCAATAGCTCTGGTTGCGCTGTTAGAAGGTAGACTCCGGCTCTCCGGCTCAATGCATCTGCTACCACGTTGGCCTTCCCTGGGTGATACTGCAAGTCCACATCATAGTCCACAAGTAGCTCGAGCCATCTTCTCTGCCGCATATTAAGATCCTTCTGGGTGAAAATATACTTCAGGCTCTTGTGATCAGTAAATATCTCCACTCTGTCTCCGTACAAGTAGTGCCTCCACAACTTAAGTGCAAACACTACTGCTGCTAGCTCCAAGTCATGGGTCGGGTAATTCTTCTCATGATCACGGAGTTGACGTGACGCATAAGCAATTACCTTCCCATGCTGTATCAAAACACATCCCAATCCTCTGCCTGAAGCGTCGCAATAAACTGTGAATCCTCCGGTCCCATCTGGAAGGGTGAGAATGGGAGCCGTTATCAAACCTCGCTTCAATTTCTCAAATGATTCCTGACATTCTGCTGTCCAAACGAACGGCACATCCTTGCGGGTCAACTGGGTCATCGGCGCTGAAATCCTTGCAAAATCAGAGACGAACCGCCGGTAGTAGCCGGCCAATCCAAGAAAGCTGCGAACTTCTGCCACTGAGCTGGGTACTGGCCATGCCTCGATAGCCACAATCTTCTGGGGATCCACTTCCACTCCTCCTCGGGTAATGATGTGACCCAAGTATGAAATGCGATCGAGCCAGAACTCGCATTTACTGAACTTGGCGTACAACTGGTGCTCTCTGAGAATCTGAAGAACCACACGGAGATGCTGTTCATGCTCCACCTCACTCTTGCTGTAGACCAGGATGTCATCAAGGAATACTATCACAAACTGATCCAAGTAAGGCATGAAAATACGGTTCATGAGATCCATGAACACTGCCGACGCATTGGTCGCTCCAAAGGGCATAACTAGAAACTCCCAATGCCCGTACCTAGATCTGAACGCCGTCTTCGGGATGTCCTGCTCTCTAACTCTGATCTGGTGGTATCCTGACCGCAAGTCTATCTTCGAGAAAACTGAAGCCCCTTTGAGTTGATCAAATAAGTCATCTATCCTTGGAAGAGGGTATCTGTTCTTGATTGTCACTGAGTTCAATGTACGATAATCAACACATAGCCTGGATGTACCATCCTTCTTTTTCACAAGAAGCATCGGGGCTCCCCAAGGCGATCCACTTGCACGAATGAATCCCTTGGTCCTGAGTTCTTCAATCATCTTGTACAAAATCTCCAACTCTGAAGGCGCCATTCTGTAGACTCGCTCTGATACTGGTGCTGTCCCCGAAATCAAGTCAATGGTGAACTCGATCTCCCGCTCTGGTGGCATCCCTGGAAGTTCCTCTGGGAAGACATCTGGAAACTCTTCAACTATCCGGGGCAACTGCACTGCTGCTACTGCCATCCGCAATACTGGAGGAGATGGCTCTACTGTGCCTCTGGAAAATGAAAACTCTGGCTCTCCGGGAATACTAAAGACAACTCTGCCAACATGGCAGTCTATCCTAGCATAATGGTTCCTCAACCAATCCATGCCTAGGACTACATCATAGTCTGTCATAGGGAATTCTATGAATCTAGCGGGGAACTCTCTACCGCTAACTACCGCTAACTCCTTCCTGGCCGCATATGCCTGAGCCGCATGACTTTTCATGGTCCTGTGTATTATTATTATCCTATTTGCCATGTTTTGTAACCCTTTATTAGTTGTTTTACGTCCATTTTATATCCTTACCCTTTGTCGTGAACTTGATAATCATGGATTTATTTAATATATGGAAATGATACCTGACATGACCTGATAGTGGCCCGTCGTGGCACACTCCTGACAAGTACACTTGACATGATAACCTGACATGATTATCTTGAGCAGCTGTTGCGACGGCTACCTGACATGACATGACCTGTATAATTACTTGGACACCATGGGCGATTGTGCTTGTACAATAATCCATTCCTGTCTTACATCATGTCTAGGACAGGACTCCTGAGTACCACGGTCAGGAGTACCATTGAATTGGACTAACGTTAATAACTAGATTAATATATTAGTCATGAAGAGATTTCCCAGCTACAGGCAATCCCGTTACCTGGGCGCGCCTGGGATCTGTAGCCTGCCGTCGAGTAGGGCACATTTC
>JANAVB010029068.1:0-33879 GCA_029216955.1 Iris pallida | reverse complement strand
AAACCTTTTTTTCTTCTTCTCTGTTCTATTTTCAGTCTGAAATAAAAATATACCAATGTATTTCTACACTCCCGTTTGTTTCATAGAAAATAAAGAAAATAAAATCAATTCTTTAATCTTTCCATGGAAATTAAAAAAAGATAAATTTCTATCAATTTTTCTTTATAATGTTTAGGAAGGTCAAAATATAGTCAGAATATATCTTTAAACATGAATAGCTTAGTCATAATTTTTGTAATAAATACAAAAAGTTGGAAGAAAAAGTGTATCATTGGAGTGGACGGGGAACCATTTTTTATTTTAGTTTTTATCATCATTTTCTATTGTTCCTTTTTTTTCATCCAAGAAAATAAATAATTTTTTTTTTTTTCAACTTCGGATTCTGTGAACCTAGACAAGATTTAGACTCAATGAGGGGCTCCAAACAAAATATACATAAAGTGGAACAACCAGAAACATGCACTCACACATAAATAAAACAAAGTAGTCCTATATGGCTACCTACCAAAATCCGGGTCCATGGGGTCTTGCAACCACCCAAGCACCTACTTGGTCAAATGGGGCCATTTGGTTCGGGTCAATGGTGGAGGGGCTCACTCCTCCCCCATATAAATCCCACTCTCCCTCTTCCATTCTTCCACTCCTAGCTTTCCAATACAACCTACTAGCCTGCAGTACCATCCATCCACAACCAAGAAAGAAGGAGTTCAACAAACGAAAGTTTTGTTGATAATTAATCAAGAAATATATATATATATTCGTACAACAAACACACAACTATGGGCAGGTCTCCATGCTGCGAGAAGGCTCACACCAACAAGGGAGCCTGGACCAAGGAGGAGGACGAGAGGCTCGTGTCCTACATCAGAGCCCACGGAGAAGGATGTTGGAGATCTCTCCCTAAAGCTGCAGGTTAATCTCTTATTTTATATTATTTATGTGTGTATACATATTATTAGCTAGTTCCATATAGAGAAGGAAAAAAAAAAATATATAAATTAGGACGCTACTATTTGGTACGTCTTCACTAGTATTAGTACGTTCCACGTGACGGTTATCCATTGGTCTCATGGTCAGAATTTTAAAGGGGCGGATTCTGGTGTAGCAGGAGATTAATTGGATGCTGCCATGTAGGTGCGGTCATTGGACGGACACGTTCAATGACCGACCAAGTATTATTTTTGGAATAAATATTTATTGCTCATATATATGGTGCTATATTGATCTTGATCAGGGCCGGTCCAGAGGGTTGGGTTGTCCTAGTCGGAGCTAGATTTGGTTGTTCCATGGATTCTAAAAAAAGATATAAAAAATGATGGCGAGTGGGGTTGGCAGCGGCGTCGAAGTCTCCTGTAACGACATCGTGGAGGTCGGATTCCGACTTCACCTCTTTGAGCTACTCGAGATATTTCCAGTAGGAACTCAAAATATGGTCTTTCCAGTAAGAACTCAAAATACGAGCCTAGTAGATTGTTAGTTCAACTAACATAGATGAGTTGGGGTGGATCGCGGAGGCTCTATTAGTAGAGAGGTTGGAATTTAGGGGGTTTGCCCTGACCGGGGGGTTGCGTAAGTCCGATTGCTTGTCCTGCTTACCCTATGGCCGGCCTGATCTTGACATTTGCTTTCTATAAATATAGGTCTGCTTCGATGCGGCAAGAGCTGTCGGCTCCGGTGGATAAACTATCTCCGGCCCGACCTCAAGCGCGGCAACTTCACCGAGCAGGAGGACGAGCTCATCATCAAACTCCATGGCTTGCTAGGAAACAAGTGAGTAGTACTGAAAAATCAAGAATTACGTACGTACTGATATTGATGTTGATGTTGTTATGTATTGATCGGTACGTAGGTGGTCTCTTATAGCGGGCAGGCTGCCGGGGAGGACGGACAACGAGATCAAGAACTACTGGAACACCCACATCAAGCGCAAGCTCCTCGCCCGCGGCCTCGACCCGACGACGCACCGCCCCATCAACGTCGCCTCCTCTCGGCATCAGCGGCAAGACGGAGCTGCTGGCATCGCCCCTGCCGTGCAAACCGGAGCTTTAATTAGCTACACCAAGCCAGCATCCGAAGCCGACTCGGCAGAGGAACTAGGCCACAGCGGCGGCAGCCTGGTACTCGAAGACGACGACGAATTGGATCGACGCTACGAGCCTGACAGTCAAGAGCTCAATCTTGACCTCTCCATCAGCCTCCCTCGCTCTCCCAAATCAGCAGTGTCAACTACTGTGATCACCGCCACAGCAGCAGCAGCAGCAGCAGCAGCAGCAGAAGCACCATCAAGTGGTGGCAGTGGATTAGCAATATGCTTGTGCTGCCACTTAGGGTTTAAGAACAGTGAGAGTTGCAGCTGCAGAGCCATGGCCCAGAGCTGCACAAATGTGTTCAGATACTACAGACCAGTGGAGGAGGGTAGGGAAGAGGAGTTGTGATTCCATAGTACCATGTAATGTAATGAGAGATTTGAAAAGAGAGAACTGGATGAACAAATACTATAGTGACCATATCTTATTACAAAGTTGTTTCTATCTTAGGACTTGGTTGCTAAATATTCGGTTCATGGTTTGTTTGGTTGCATGTAAATGATGTTGTCGTAAATTTTGTTATAACACTTACCTAATTATGGTGTTTATTTTGCCGTAAATAGAGGTATGGCAAAAAATTGTATTTCTTAATACAAAAATACTGCTAGTTAGCGATGGAAATAAACGTCGCTATATTGATATTTTTTTCGTCGCAAATCATATTTAGCGACGTCATAGCGACGGAAAAGATCCGTTACTATATCAGTTATCGCTGTCAAGTTTCCGTCGCTAGTCTGTCGCTATAGCGACGAACTATCGACGGATTTAGCAAAGGTATAGCAATCCGTTACTACATCGTAATTTTTTCTTACCCTTCGGTGGCTAAATTAATGTCGCTAAATCCGTCGATAGTCCGTTGCTACAGTGACAGACTAGCGGCGGAAACTTGACAGTGACAACTGCATGTAGTAACGGACATTTTTCTGTCGCTATGTCGTCGCTATATATATTAGCTACGGAAAATATCAATATAACGATGAATATTTTCGTTGCTAATTAGCAGTTATTTTTTGTAGTGAATCCCCCTGGTCAGCAGTAACCATCCACTAAATGCGTGGACGAAAAATCAAGGAGTAACTTTCTATTAAGTGGGACAGTTACCAAGTAACTCCCTTTTAAGAGGACATTTATAAAAAAATGAACAACTTACAAGGATTATCAGCACTACAACTCTACGGAATCCACTACACCGGGCCACTACGTTACACCTGTTAGAATTTCTTCAATTTCTTCCTTTTAAAAATGGTTTTTTTTCTATGGGCACCACCAAAAATGCTTGGGGGCAGCCCTTACTTGGGGGCAGCCCATGAATGTGAAAAAATTGCTAGGGGGCACCCAAAACTTGCTAGGGGGCAGCCCAACCCCCAAAAACTTTCATTTCACTCTCATTTCCATTCTTCACTCTCTCTCCTCAAGAAGAAAAGAAAAAGCTCTCTCCCTCTCCATCTCCTAAACCCTAATTTCTTCTTCTCCACCACTCCATTCTCAATCCCTCCACGAAGATTCTCGAAGAGATGACACGCAAGTCAAAGCAACCGGAATCCAGGTACGTTCTTCCCTAATTTCTTCGAGATTTTTGTACATTATATTCGAAACCCTAGAATTTGTTTAATTCTTAAAAAAGTTTTGATAAAATAGGTTTATAATCTCTTTCACGTTCTCTTTCCTAATTTTCGAACACAAGAAATCCCAATTTTATGTTAAAATCCTAACCCTAGAACACGACAAACTAGGATGTCGTTGTGGCAGTTCGGGTTCACAACAGTAGGACTGCCAGGCATGTGACAGTCATAATGAAAATTAGGACTGCCACAGTCCTGGCAGTCCTCTTTCACAAGAGAACTGCCAGAGCTGTGGCAGTCCTGATTTTCATTAGGACTGCCACATGCCTGGCAGTCCTACTGTTATGACATATGGGGGTGGGTAACTGTATGCTGTTTCTATTATTTAATAAGTGTATGTTGTCATGCAGTCTACCGGCCGCTAAAAAAAGAATATGGCCCACCGCATCAAAGCAGAAGGAACGTGCGGGACATCCTCTCGAGTGTCCGATAATAATTATCGAACCGGCGTCCGAAGCTCGATCTCGGACATCGCCACCGGCACGTCAAGCTCGGTCGAAGCAACGAGCTCCTACTCCTACGCCTCCTTCCGATGACGACGACGACGTGCCAATTGCCCGACTCCTATCACGTCAAGACGGTTCTGCTCCATTTGAGGAGGTCGGTCCTTCTGAGGAGGCCGGTCCTTCTGAGCCGCCTGTCCGTCCGCCCGGTTGCTCAATATTGGTTTCTTTTGAGAACCACATTGCGAATGAAATATGGAAGAACTCGGTATATACATGACGTTTGTAAGCTACCAGTTTTGTATACTATATATATATATATATATGATATATTTTTGTTGTTCGATATACATAGGACATATCGTATCCTTAGGGCTGTGAGTCACGGAAAGAAAATCGTGTCCTGACAGTTTGCAAGCTTATCGGAGGCCGTTCGGAGCAAAATCATACCGAACGGCTTGCACAATTTGGCACAAAACGCCTACCGGACAATGGATAGTGCCCTCATATCCGCCTTTATGGAGAGATGGCACCCGGAGACCAACACATTTCATCTCCTAGCAGGGAAGATGACCATTACACTTGACGACGTCTACCAGATATTGGAGCTGCCAGTGACCGGGCGCGTAATGACCAAGGAACATTACACGAATGAGAAATCCGTAAAATGGTACGAGAAGATCGTCAAGTTCGTCTCAAATCATCTTGGAGTTCCGGCTACGAGTTTTACAACTCTACCAGGCTTCAAGAAGTCGTACAGAATTCCTCTATCATTTCTGGTGGACCAGTTCATGGATATGGAGGTGGATGACGATGATGATGATACGGTCGATGCGATGGCCCGTGCGTATATGCTGTTCGTTCTAGGAACGGTCGACATTCCGGACAAGTCCGGAACGTCGATACATGCTAGGTACATGCTCAACTTATCTGAAGTGGATGACTTCATTGATATATCCGGGGAAGCGGTATCCTAGTCAATCTTTACCGTGAGCTCGGCATCGCATCCCGTGTCGGGACTAAGACAATGGCCGACTGTCAGACTCTGCTACATGTAAGAAAACTTCTAACAATTTAATCTTGTATACTTCAATTTGTTCCTTTATTTTTTACTATTCATTTATAAATTGAATAGGCATGGATATACGAGCACTTTTCGATGCTTAGACGGGCTGACTTGAACCCAGAGTATGTTGAACATCTTTCCAGAGTGTGTCGATGGAGGCCATCCCAGCTGGAAACCAAAAATTGGCAAACACTGGCTTCCATTCGTGAAGTATTAGACAATTTGGTGCCGGAAGAGGTACTAATTTTTGACTAACTTTTTCATGTTCATTTTGTTTTGTTGTTAACTGTTTTCCTACAGATTTTTTGGAATCCATACCGGGATTTACGAGAGCTGAATCGTGAGGTCCAACCAGTTTCTTTATTTTATGGCATGATCACATGCTACGAAATCACGAAGCCGTACATGCTCGATAGAGTACTTCGTCAGTTTGGCTTCGTGCAAACTATGCCGAAGCGCACACTACGGCTGTTAGAGCCTCCGCGCGGAACCCAACCTTTAAGTTACAAACCAGCGAATTTCGACTGGGTGATCGACTTTTACTCTGAGTGGCAACGACATGTACTTTGGGAATCTGAAAGACGACCGGTCATCCAGATGGCCGACTGCAGCGAGGACTACATGTCGTACTTCCTGGGGGTCGGACATGCTAAGTTGTCGAACCCTACCAACCCGGGTCCCGTGGCCTTCGGAGCAATTAGAGCTCTTCCTTCCTAAAACGTCTTGTATGCTGGGTTGGTGAGGATGATGAGTTCCGTATTTGTAATAAGACTGAGATTTTTATGTTTGTAGACTTAATTCATTTATACTTTTATTTTCAGTCTCAAAAGGTGAAAAAATTAGCCCAGATACTCAGGAGAGGTTGCCAAAGTGACACTTGTGTCGCGGTCGCCAACGAGCTTGATCGCATCGACGACGTGGTCGACTTCCCCTTCATGAACAATAGGGAGTCTCGTTCAAAGGCCCGGCATGATATGTAGATGGATTTGCATATTTTTCTTGTTTCAAACTTAAGTTGGATGTGGAATAGTTACGTACTTGTGATGAATTATTGGGGATATTTTGCTTGTTTGAAACTAAATTTGGATGTGGAATGTTCGGGACTAAGTAGTTGTGATGAATTATTGTAGTTGTGATAAATTATTGTGATGATTTATTTTAGTTGTGATGTAGTTGTGATTGTAGCTGTGATGTAGTTGTGATGAATTTTTCTTGTTTTTCATGTACAGAGTATCTGTATCAGGACTGCCAGCACCCTGGCAGTCCAACACTGAAGTAGGACTGCCATGGGGGTAGCAGTCCTAACTTTAATACTATGTGACAAATTGATTCACACAGAAAAGTTCACACAGAGTTTGAGAGTTAGGACTGCCACACCCATGGCAGTCCTACACTGAAGTAGGACTGCCAGGGTGCTGGCAGTCCTAACTAAAACTTGCTGTAACAGCAAGTCCTAGTTAGGACTGCCAGCTCCCCGGAAGTCCAACTTCAGTGTAGGACTGCCTATGGGGTGTCAGTCCTAACTATCAAGCTCTGTGATACTTTGATTCACACATGAAAATCATCACAGAGTTTGAGAGTTAGGACTGCCACACCCATGGCAGTCCTACACTGAAGTAGGACTGCCAGGGAGCTGGCAGTCCTAACTAAAACTTGCTGTAACAGCAAGTCCTAGTTAGGACTGCCAGCTCCCTGGCAGTCCTACTTCAGTGTAGGACTGCCATGGATGTGGCAGTCCTAACTATCAAGCTCTGTGATACTTTGATTCACAGAGCTTGAGAGTTAGGACTGCCACACCCATGGCAGTCCTACACTGAGTTTGAGAGTTAGGACTGCCACACCCATGGCAGTCCTACACTGAAGTAGGACTGCCAGCTCCTTGGCAGTCCTACTTCAGTATAGGACTGCCATGGGTGTGGCAGTCCTAAATCTCAAACTCTATGACAATTTGATTCACATATAAAAATCATCACAGAGTATTAGAGTTAGGACTGCCATACCCATGGCAGTCCTACACTGAAGTAGGACTGCCAGGGAGCTGACAGTCCTAACTCTAATACTCTGTGACAGAGTTTCTCAAGCTGAAACGCTGTGACAGTGAACACATATAACACAGGTACACTCATATAACACAGATAACACACAGGTAGCCACATATAATACAGGTAGCACGCAGGTAACCACATATGACACAGATAGCACACAGGTAGGCATATATAACACAGGTAAACACATATAACACAGGTTGCACAAGTAAACACATATAACTCAAAATTTACTCCATATATATTAGTGGACTTCATATTTCACTGTATACAAAAGTGGTCCTCCATATACAAAATGTTAAACTGTAAATATATCTATACTTAGTCGATTTTGACGTCGTAGTGGTCAGCAGGTAAGTCTCTTGGCTCCTCAATCTTCAACAACTTCTTACAATGGTTGATCTGATCAACGAAAGGTATGGTCCAAGCGATGGCTTCGACCGGTGCTCTTTTGTACCAAACTGTTGAAGGTGGAGGAATCGGAGAATGAGCGATCATTTTAGTATAACAAAGTGATCCCCGATCAGACCTATAGTACATAGGTTAGACACTCCGTGGTCCGTCGGAGGAGCGCACATCGGAAAGAATGTATTGTTAATATTCGACAAGATAAGTACAACAGGTATCAAATACCTATTAGCAAATAAATAGCCGGCAGACGGGACTGATATGTAGTGGTCTTTCCCGGTAACACTGTCGGTGCAAAGGATACTTAACAACAAACTTGCAACCGTTTCTTCGCTTAGGATACGGGAGTAGAATGGAAGACGAGTCTCTAACTCCTCGTACAGCTCCTGCCTCACCCGTCTCCATCCGTCTTTGTCATCATAACCAAGATGCCTTACAAGGGCATGAAATTCGCAATGGCCATCACCGAGGACATCGACAATAGACCAAATGTAACTTCGAAGCGCAGGTTAAAATTTGTCAATATACGAACTTGTTGTTTGGCTTGCAATGGTATCTTTTCTTGGGAGATCCATTTTCTTCATTTTTTGGCGAACGACAAGCTGGCCCTTCCGTACAGGCGAAGGTTGCTGTAAGCTTCGTTCAACATGCTCAAAGGACGATAGATCTCTCTTAGTCGACTCCAGCCTTCTCTTCTGCGAACTAGTCAATCTTGTTTGAGGCCTGCCTTTAGGATTGGAAACAACGGACGGCTCATACATTCTAGTAGTCACCGGACATGCAATTTTTTAGATTTTAAGCTCAATGGACATCCGTTTTGCTCCTACTGAGGCACACCACCTTGCGTGGAGAAGTTTCACTTATGGTAAAGAGAAGAAATCATCGTCCGTCTTCACCAGGGGCATCATAGACAACTGCCTCCAACGTTGATCGACAACATCTACTGGAATAGGAATGGATTCACGGCGATATTCATTAATCTGATATGCATAAGGAAGGCCCAGTGTATGTCGATATACACACCTGTAAACCTCAGGATCAAGCTCGACAAACTTTGACCTTTAAATCTCATCAGCTATTAAGGCCAACGCCTTGTGAGATACCACGCGCATTAAAGCATCTAAGAGTACTTCCTTTCTATGCTCATGCTTGACTATATTCAAACTCATCTCAAATGATGCCTTAATTTCATTAATTCATCGTCCGATCTACGGATAAATGTATAGCTTGCCAAACAGAGACGAAGTTGCCGAGAGATGATTTTAGGTGCCTCTTCAATAAAGAGTGTCTTCCTTCGACACGGTTGGTAGTTGTCGTGCCGTAATGCTTTACCACATTTGACCATGCTAAGACGAATTGTTCTTTGTGCGGTTCAAACCATGTATCTTTGATGTAAAAAATGCATGTCGACTCCCTCGTCTCCCACTTTTGCTTGAACAAGTACCATGCGGCGTCGTAACTGGCAATCGTAGAGGCTCGCCACACATAATTCCAATCATTGTAGAATTCGTCAAAAATCTGCATGTCGATTTTACCATCCTCCTTCCGAAACTTCAACTTACATTGGGCTTGAATATTACGATTGACATGCCAAGTGCATAGCAATGTATCCGCTTGAGGAAAAATAATACGAATAGCATTAATTAGGGCATACTCTCTGTCGGTAACAAATACTGACGGTTCTGTATGACCAGTATAAAATGTTTTCAGTTTCTCTAACGCCCATGCGTAGTCTTCAAGTTTCTCACTCTTTATGAAGCAAAATGCCACTGGAAATGTTTTCTAAGTAGAGGTGAACCCGACAACATAAAAGAGAGGCATCTTGAACTTATTGGTCTTGTACGTGCAATCAAGGACTAACACGTCGGCAAAAGACGTGGCCAAATTTGTGCAATCGGGATGAGCCCAAAAGATTGATAATACTTCATTACTCTGGGATGTCTTCTATGAAACTCAACATAATGATTATCGGCAAGCAACTTGAGCACTTCTTGCATCGCCATTCTTGATTTCGTCCGGACAGCGTTTGAAGAAGATAGGGCGTTGTATATTGACTTCATTGTAGACTTGTTCTTCTCATCTTCATGTCGTATGACGGAATATATTTGTCTCGGTGCAACTCCGGAGGTGGACAAGTCTTCGACTATCTTCTTCTCCGTATGGTTCAACCGTCCGACATACAGATGACCCAATAGTGTCTCGACAAGCTCATGGTTGTGGGTTCCATTCTTCACTTCTACTGTCCATTTCCCTTCTTCTTCGTTTCTAATATGTATCGTGAATGAACAACCACATTTTCTCGTTCCAACATTTCTTCTTGGAGCTTTACTTTGGATAACTGTGTTTTTTTGTGCGTTCTGAACACACCACCTCTTTCACAGCCAACCACCACAGTTTGTCGTCCCGGTCGATTTCGGGCGGATCTGGATATCACTAGAACAATGTTGTTTTTCCGTCCAACTTCTCGACACTAATGTACCGCACCCTCGCTTGATTCAAAACATAGATCGGTCCAGAATATATGGGCTATATTGACTGCAATTGGAGCCGGTACCACAAAATCGGAAGATCTCAAGTCCTACAATAAAACTTAAAAGTTAGTACAATTAGACAACATCCTAAAGTAAATAGCTTTCATAGATTAGGACCGTGCATAAGATTGGTGTCCATAAATAGCAAATTGTGTTAATAGCAAGACCGTCTTTTGTACAGCAATTGGTGTTCATAAATTTCAAACACCTTTACTGACTAAAACTTTGCATTCAGGTATCATGGACTAGGACTGCCAGAGTGGTAGCAGTCCTTCACAAAAGAAGGACTGCCAGGACCCTGACAGTCCTATATATGTGTAGGACTGCCAGGGTCCTGGCAGTCCTTCTTTTGTGAAGGACTGCCACCACTCTGGCAGTCCTAGTCTATGATCGGGACTGCCAGAGTGTTGGCAGTCCTCTGTGTCACAACACAAATTTTAACCCGATGATAAGTTAAAATATAGTTACCAAGAGGGCTTCCGATGCATCAAAGTTGTCTTCGGACGTTGCGGGAACGTGTTCTTCGGACGTGCCGGGAACATTTGATGATCCCGGTTGATCCATGTCCAATATTTTTTGTAACGCCCCAGTCCCAAAATACGTAGGACTAGGAACGTAGACATGCCAGCTGTATACATACGAAGTACACTCCAATATATGGAAACCTCGTATGAATACATAAGCTGTAAAATACAGTAGAACCATAACTAATCTCATCCACACAAAATAAAAGAATAGAAGATATCATATAATCAACTATGAAATTGTTATTTGGTACATGTAGTTGGGCGGAGACAAATCCACTACCAACGATGAAAAGAAATACATAACAAAAGAAAGATTTTGGCGAGTGAAGCGAAGACGATCCAAATGCAATCATCCTCGTAGAAGAAGCAATGATCACGACTAGAGCTAGAACACCTGCGGAAGACAATAACACACACCTGGAGAGATAACCAGGTCCTCAGAGGGACGTAACAAGACACATAATATCATGCCATATAAACTGAATAAATATTGCTCAAATAAATAAGTCAATTGAATTTATAACATGGTCCAATACACACCTATTGAATGAGCTTACCATCCCCCCAATCAAACAAGGACAAGAGATGGTAAACTAATTTTCGGTGACGTATCTTTCCATGCTATGAATCCAATATGGTATCCGGACCCCAACAAGGTTCAATACCTTCTCATCGAAGTAGTAAGTCACACCTACAACCAAACAAGGACAAGATGTGACGAACTAATTCGCGACAAGTTATTGTTCCAAGCCACGGTCAGATACAAGTACCCAAACCAAAAGTACTCGTACCTAACGGATAAAGGTGCCTAACCGTTCTAGGTGAAATGTAGTTAAGAACAATCCTTCCTACGCATGGGCCCTGGCTGAATAGGATCGGCATGGTCCCTCCTTGGGGCACCAGAGGCCCCATCAGTAAGAGCATGACGTTCCGCAGAATCGTCAGTGGCCGTCAGTAATCATGGGTCATCAACCCCGTATCTCTAGCGAAGAGTTCGGGTCACAAGGAAAAGTGCATCGAAGCCCATACGCTAAGGAATTGTCCTCCCCGCCCAATGCCTACTGTGTTGTATCCACAAACACAAAACCACTATAACTGCTAAGTCAAACTAGCATGCAACCTCTATTAGCGGTTATTCCTATCGCACGGCTTGTACGTACTGGTGGCCAGCCAATCACGTACTTCCGTGTCCTACATACGACACACAACTTCGTGTTACAACGTGTCAAGGCCAATGAATACAACACACAAGGTGGTCCCTTAAATCTAGGTTTAATGTGAGAAAAATAATACATAGCATAAAATATAAAGGAACAGTAAGTTATAACAGGTTATGCCATGTATCACAGTTTATTTTGCATAAAGAAAATAAGTAATGCATGAAATATGAGCTAAAATAATTAAACAGCGAATGACAAGGTGTCTTGTCTGGTAGGACGCCTGGTGTGCTACGATAATCATGGTGGCATGAACTGCAACTTTGGTACAACAACTATGCAAAGGGACCTCTGATGGTGGCACGGATCATGTCATTGAGTCCAGAAGGGTCAAATCGGTTAGGATGGACATAAGGTAGTTCGGATTTGGTGACAGGATAGAAATAAGAGGATTTAGTCACGAACAGGAGAATATCAGAAAGAAATTGGATAGGGTATAATATATATAGGTTTTTTAGAAAACTATTTATAATAATCGAAAACTAGTTTGAGTCTAAATAATTATTGTAAAATACTTAAAGTCAAGAAAAATCATTTTTGGCTAAAAAATTCTAAGTTTGTCGAAAATAGGATTGGTAGAAAGCTATATTTTTAATAGTAAAAATACTTTTAGATAAATATACGATATTATTATCAAATATCATAGAAATCATATAATTTAGGATAACCCACTTTATCAAAATACTTTTTAGCATAAAAATAAGTATTAATATTGTAACGACATATTTAGTCTTCGAAATCCAGTTTTTAAAATAATATAGGGCAAGCCTAATACCATCTATTTAACATACTATGAAAATACTAATAAATTTATTTACAATTAACAATAATACTTATAAAAATATAACGACTAGAATTTTGTCAATAATACTAATATTAATATTAATAAGGTATAATACTAATATACAGTTATTGTAAAGTACACATGCTTATATTTAGACAGTTGTCAAAATATATCTCAATATAATATATTCAAATATTTAAAATACAGATGATCACTATGAAATACTAAATATAATCATAATAATAATAATGATAATAATAATAATAATAATAATAATAATAATAATAAAAATAATAATAATGATAGTAATAAAAATAATAATAATGATAGTAATAAAAATAATAAAACCTAATTAACTATGTAGTACTGTTCTCTCAAAACTGTGTTCTTAAGAAATGAAAAAGGAAGAGAGAGAGAGGAGCAGAGTGGGCGTGAGAGAAGGACAGGCGAGAGCACGGGGGAAGGGAGCAGGCGGCGGACTGAGGGAGAGGTGGCGCCGGCGGATGCGGGGGAGCGGAGGAAGGAGATCAAGGAGGGAGAGGGGTAGCAGTGAACGGAGGCGCCGGCGGTGGTTGTATGACTCCGGCGGGTGGAGTACGCGGCGCAAGGTGGCGGCGGAAGGGCGCGGAGACGAGCGCGGGGGACTGCCGTTGGTGAAGGGAGAGAGAACGAGGAGGTAACGGCGGAGCTCAGGCGGGGATCGGAGGAGGCGCTGCTTCGCGGGCGCTGGGCGGAGGCAAGCTCGCCGGGATGGCGAGGAGAAGAAGGGGTTCCGGCGAACTTCGGCCGGCGGGGAGAGGGACTGAGAGGGAGATATATGCGGGAGGCAGGGAGGTGTGGGCCGGAGGCACGGGTGGTGGACTCGGCGACTACGGGTACGGGGGTTTGTCCGGTCACCGCTCCGGCGGTGGGTTTTCACGCGGTGGAGGGAGGCACGGAGGACGGAAGATGAGCGGAGAGAGGCGGACTATGGTCGGCGACGGGGGATCTCGTCGGGTCTGGGCGCTGGATCGGTCGGAGGAGGTGGAGCTCAGGGTTTGGCGGACGACGCGGCAAACGGCGCTGGGCATCGCCGGTGACGGCGCGGAGGACGCTCGGATCTGGCCGGCGGTCAGGTTAGATTTGGGGTTTGGTTTTATTTGTATTTGGGAATTTTTGGGTTTTGGTCTGTCGGTGGTGGCGACGATGACGGTGGGGGTTTTGTTGGTGGACGACCGGTGGTCAGTGATGGTGTTGGCTGGTCGGGAGAGGTACTGGCCGGTGGGGTGGTGAAGACAGATGGTGCGGCTAGGGGTCGGTGGTCAGGTGTGGAGTCATCGTGGTTAGGTGAAGGTGATGCTGGTGGTGGTCGGGGCGTGCTGACGTCCACGGGAGAGGGCAGCAGCATGGTGGCCAGCCGTGGAGGCGCGGCCGAGAAAATTTAGGGTTAGGGATTAGGATTTAGGGCTAGGGTTAGGGATTATGTCGGGGTGTCCGACACGGACTGAGTTTGGGGATTGATTGGGTTATGTCGTGTCGGATTTGTCCGATACGACAAGAGGTTGTATATTGGGGCGTGTCCGGCATGTCGGACACGAGGATAGACCGGCCGTATATGTAAAATTGACTATAGTGGAAATAACTAGGTTGACACGGACATGATGCACGTACTTTGAGGATGGTGGAAATTTGTGGAGGAAATTTGTAGAAAATATTGGAGGAGTACTTGCCTATTTATAGGATGTGAAAATTCCCAATTGGATATGGATTAGGAATAATTAAAACCCAAGTAGATAAATCATCTATTTAATTAAAATCAATCAAATCAAATCCAATCCAAATCCAATTAAATCTAATTTAATTCCTTTAGTTTAAAATCAAATCAATAAATCAAATTTCAATTATTTAACTATTTAAATAAATACATAAATTCAAATCAAGATTTAAATGGCCACTATAACTTCCAAATATATTTTTTCAAAATACCAATAATAATAATTTCAAAAATAATAAATATTTTTAAATATCTTTTTGAACAATAAAATATTAATATTAATAAATCTCGAAAATTATACTTTTATTTAAAATAGACCAATAAATAATTACGAAATATATGTATGCAAAATATTCCTTACATAATTAGACTTTTCTAGTATACAAAAATATTATTTATTATTAATAACTTTTAGAAACAACAGGCTTTTTATAGCAAGAATATTTATATAATATTTTGAAAGTGTATAATAAAATAGAGAAAAAATATTTTTCTAAAATATGTACGCTCGCACATATTCGCACTCGACGAGCAACTACGAAAAATAAAATTTCGTGCGCGACGTACAATACGACTACGTGACGTACAATACAAAATTTTTAGATCAGTACTAAATTTAATTAAAAAAATAGTAGAAATTTAGGGGTTTTACATTTTTCTACATTAAACACATAATTCAACTTTTATATGTGAAATTCTTGTTTAAAACATTAAACATATTTTAGTTCAATGACTTACCAATAAATTGGAGAAGTCAATGACCTAGAGTTGAGGGAGAGAACAATTTAGAAAAAATATAGGGAGAAAAGAAAAGAATTGGGGTTTAAATTCTTTGACCTAAGAGAAGGAGAGAAGAAAAGAGTTGAGGGAGAAAAGAAAAGAGAAGAAGGAGAGAGAAAATGAAAAAAAAATTGGTATTTATACATTTGCTTGGGCTAGCCCCTAGCAAAAATTTTTGATGGCAAACTTGTAATATTTTTGAACTATTTTGGGCTAGCCCCTAGAAAAAAGGGTGGTGCCCTTAGAAAAAACCTTTAAAAATCTGCAACAAAAATAAAATAATAAATTGTTATCGGCCTCCGGAGAAGTCGCGCACGTAGCACTACCCTAAGAGTTAATCCGGGTCTATGTGCAGACTTTATCCGAACGCTCATAGTGGTAAAATTTTTGCTACATCGGAATCTCTTTGCCGCACACGACGTAAAGAGGATGACCCCCGACCTAGCTGTCACGACCCGCACCCAGTGACAGGGCACGAGAAGTAACGAACGCCCAGCCTACGCCGCAGTGTCGGCGGTAGAACGCTGTCCTGAGTCACAGTATCTAACACAGTCTAAAATAAACTCCGAATAGAGAGTAAATAATAAGTAACTCAATCACAATATTAAGATGGAAAAGAAGAAAGAATCTCAAGAGAGTCACAGATAAAAGTCTAGGTGTAAACCACCAGAATAAATTCCAAGTACAAAAGTACATCTCATAAAGTCTCAAACACAAATACAAATAAAATACTAAGTCTCAGCTAGACTATAGGCAAGTCCTCAGCGACTGTGGGATCCGCCTGAGGGTCCACGTCGCCAGTGTCATCTAAGCCAATGCCAAAATAGGTAGGACAGTACTCCTCATCAATACCTGTAAATTTTTTAACATGCCCAGTCAGGACGGAACGAGCACATATCTCTCACAACAGTTCATAGCAGGAATGGACATATAAAGTAAGCTATAGAAAACTATACATGAATCGCTGTAAAAAAAATCAACAAGAGAGAGAGAGACTATAAAATGAGATATAATATGATAATAGAGAAATATAACCTTCTACGTGAATCAGAGCATAAATTGGTTATGTAAACGGTCTGGGTTGCACATGGATACAGCTATAGAGTGCACATGGATACCTACTGAGGATAATGATCACATAACCAACTACACTCCCCCTGCCCCCAATCAATACACAAGGATCAATACATGTTATGTTATTGCACATGGATATCAACTACTGTATACATGGAGCTCATATGGTCATGAGTGTACATGAATAACATATGAGTGCACATGGATAAATATGAATATATGGAGTATATGATAGCCATGATAAAGTACATAAACATGACATACTCGATGTATCCGAGAGGATAACATCGCATGGAAAGATCCAGAGGGTACTAATCCGTGTGAACATCGTGTCAGCATCAAGTATACTAGTCTATAACAAGAGAACATATCCAAAGAAGTATAAAAAGATCAGAAAATGTACTCGCCTGGCAAATTGAACTGCTGATGATGAGGTGTAACTAAACTGGGGCAATGTAAACCTATTTAAAATACACACATGTCACAACCAAGTCCACACTATCAAGAGAAATAGATACAATGCTAGACTACATGCTTCTAGGTCCATTTTGGTCAAAGTCAACCCTCGGTCAACTCTGGTCAAACCTGGTCAACGCTGGTCAAACCTGGTCAAACCTGGGTCAACTGGTCCGTCTACTAATTTTTAGGTCATACACAAAATTTCAGGTCATTCGGGGTTCGTTTGAGTTGAATTGGATCAAGTTTGACCCAAAGTTGACTTTTGTCAATTTGGTCAACTTGTCGGCCAATTCGACTAAACTAAGCTCAAAGTGTCACGACCCGCACCCACTGTAAGGGTACGAGAACGTAACAGCGCCCATCCTACGCCACAGTGTCGGCGGTAGAACGCTGTTCTAGGTCATGAACTATAACTAACATAATATGAATACTCTCCATAAGGAGGCCAACACAGAGGTACAACTCAATCACAATCTAAGGTAGAATGTAGCATGATGGAAAGTAGATAAGAAATCCTCAACTGAGGTACAGCAGAAAGAAATAACAAGTCTCAACATCTCTAAAATATACAACTCTGAAAATAAGACAACAGCTAAACATGAAAAGAAAGGACAGTCTAAGCTATCTACACTATACAAGGTATCATCCTGAGCAGTTGCCTGAACCTCCCCAGGGGTCCAGGTTGCGAGTGTCATCTAGGCAAGCTCCAAGTAAGGGGTGCAGGGTTCCTTATCATCCTCTGTAAAACTTTCAACAGGTCCAGTTAGGACGGGAGCGAGCACAATACATCTCAACAGTTCATAGCAGGTTAGAAAATATAATCATGCAGTAAAGTAAGATATAGATACTGAAGGAAATGCAATATGTAAACAGAGAGAGAACTGTAATAGAAATATCTACTATAAGTAGAGAGCTACCAGTGACTAGTGATTCAGAGTACAAAGTCGACATGTGAACGGCTTGATTTGTACATGGCTATACTAAAGAGGCGTACATGGCTATTCTACTTTGGAATTGTTCACATGGCTATTTATACTCCCCCGTACCCCCAACTAATACACAAGGATCCAACCAGGTTATATCATGATTCTATGTAACAGCCCCCGAAGGGTGGTAAGCCCCCAAAGGGTGATATGCCCCCAAAGGGTGATAAGCCCCCGAAGGGTGATATGCCCCCAAAGGGTGATAAACCTGCGAAGGGTGATATGCCCCCAAAGGGTGATAAGCCCCCGAAGGGTGGTATATAGTAGTCCCATAAATGGGGATTCTGATAGACCCAATAAATGGGATAAGGATTCAGAGAAGACTCTGTGATCATATGGGTATATGTCACAAGTGATCAAAGAACCAAAGAAGCATATGATACGCCATGTAAGTGAAACGCACAGAACATAGAGTACCCGATGCTCCCTGAAGGGATAATATCTCAAGAAGGGATCCATATAGTACTAATCCGTGTGACCAACGTGACAGTATCAAGTAAAGTAATTTAATGCAGGAAATAATTCTAAGCAGGATATGAAATGATCAGAGAATGTACTCGCCTCGTATCTGAATGTCTGAAGTAAATGTACTATCCGAGATGAGATACCTGACTCCTAGTTAGAGCAACACAAGTCAAGATGTATACATAGAATGATAAATGTAATCTACTATGCATCTGCATGCTGTCTAGGTCAAACTAGACCAAAGTCAACTCTCGGTCAACTCTAGTCAACTAGACTGGTCAAACTAGGTCAAGCCTAAGCCAAACAAGTCTAACAAGTCTCACTAGGCCTAACCAAGCCTAGTCTAGCAATCACACACCAATCACAAGGCTATACAAGCCAAACACATCAAGCCACACATCAAGAGTACATTCACATTGAGCTATAATCAACATTGTATAATGAGAGAGAAAGGGTTGCATGTATTGCTATGTGTGTGTGTGAACATGGAGGTGCACAACAAAGGGGAAAATCAAACACTAGTTATAGATTACACTAGAACATGGCACAAGTTAACAAGGTTACATCTATTTTTATCATGGAAATTATCAGAGGAGGGTTACATTGTATGGTGGTTTACATATGAAATCTGAATTTAACTAGCATCTCAAATTAAGGGTTATGGGTTGCATTATATACAGGCATTCAATTAGGCACTCTATATTAGGCTAACAATATTAGGCTATATACATTACACTCACATTACATAGAAAATACTATATTGATTTCTACTTACCCTTTCACTTTACTCTATCTTTTACACATTCACATATTCATATACATAGATATATATAAGAAAGTTATATATATAGGCACATATATATATATATATATATATATATATATATATATATATATATATATATATATATATATATATAGAGAGAGAGAGAGAGAGAGAGAGAGAGAGAGAGAAAGAGAGGTAAAAGAGTAAGTGAGTATGTGTGTGTTTGGCATGTGTGAAAGGATGTGTTAATGTTCTAAAATTTAGTGATAGGTAGGTGTATGTGACATGGGATACATGATGTCAAAGGGTGTATGAATGAATGTGTGTAAAAGGTTATAGGTTAACTCAGTTTATAGAAATGCATACATACATACATACTTACATTGTATACATGCATACATACATATCATGTATATTACATTACATGATACATACATGTATACTTGTATTATATTATACATACATTCATGCATATTAGATACTTGTATTTATATTAACATATTGCAAACATTCATTTCATTCATGCATCTATGCATTACCTACATGTTTTATACATATGAATACATTGTATATCATTCTTTTATTCATGCATTTATGTATTTCTTATATGCATTATATTAATTGCATTCCTACATGCTTGCATTCAACCATATATATACATTAATGTAAAAAGAATATATATCATATATATATTATTTTATTCATCTAATATATCATGTATTACATACTCTATATTCATTTAATATCCATACTACATAGGCTTATAGGTTACACAAAATGCATATATCGTATAGTCACTCTTCTACTTAAAATCAATACTGTACCAATTGAGCCTTCACTAAATTCTAGGATTACAGTATGTTGTAGCTCATCGTGTTAGCTTTCCGAAATTTTAAACGGATTACATTTTCATGTCCGGAAGCTCCCGAAATCGCGAAAATATCGAAACGCGTTCGTCTTTCATACAGCTGACACTCAAACAATTCTACAGAAAGTTTTAGAACGAATTTGGCTTATTAAAATATATATTTGGAAAGCTAGCTTCGATACGCTTCTTTTAAAAAAACGAGAGGTTAATTGGAGTTATGAGCTAAAAGTTATGGCATTTCTAAGTTGCTCTAGCTACTAAAAACGTGGATAAAAATTATAACGAATTTAGGTAGTTTGAGACAAAAGAAACACAAGTATATAACATAATATATCAAGAAGTCACTCTCTACACTAATATATATATGAGACACTATAGAACACATCTCCAATACAAAAATATGAGATTAAACATGTAATAATTCATTCATACATAACAACAACACATAGTGTGTCCAAATTTGGGGTTTTCCCACATGGACACAACCACAACACAAATGATACTCCTATGACCTCCAAATGGACACGAAATTGACACAAATGGAGATACAACCATGGGGGTCATTCCTATGGGTTCAAAATAGACCTATATGTATGAGAAAATGAAAAGGAGAAGGGATTTATACCTCCCGGTAGATCGAATCGAAGAAAAGCCTTCCCGGAGCGACACCGACACGTAGAGATTCCAAAAGGTCACGAACGAGCTCTGAATCCTCCCAAACTTGGGTAGCTTCCTCCTTGGCTAGAATGGAGAAGGAAAGAAGAAGATTTGGTGGCGAAATGGAAGGATTTGGTGGAGAAATTGCTAGGGATTGCTCTCTAGAAATTTGGGGAAGAACAAGAGAGAGAGAGTGTGGATGAGAATAATAAAATGAACTTGAGCCTATCCTCTCCCAAAGTGGCTGGCCATATGGGGCTATTTGTCCTATTATGGTAAGGTCCAAAATGCCCCCACTAACCTATTCTATTAGTATTAGGAAAGGGCTAATTGGTTGGGGCTAAATTAGTCATTCTAAAGTCTCTAATCACACTAATCTTATCCATAATAATTAGTCTAACCTCTAACTAAAATATTTCTATCATGTGGGCCATGGCTAACTAATGTGTGGGTCCACTAAAGTCAACACTACCCCCGGGTCCCCGTTTCAAGTCGTATTGAGTTGAAATTCGAACCCGACTCAAATAATCCCAAAACAATATCATAAATAATAAAATAAATTTTAAAAATATTCAAAAATGTAAAATGACAAAAATACTCCTGTTTCTGAAAACTGGGGGTGACAAATTCCTCGAAATTAAAACCAAACAATAGTAAAATGTCAAAATCACAAGTCATAATTTTAAATAGTTTAAAAATAATTAAAAATCACCAAAAATCATAATATAAAATAATTATCAATAAATAATAATTATAATTACAAAATTTCAAAATTACCCTCATTTGGAAAACTGGGTGTTACACAAAATGATAAACCAAAACTGTCCTAGGGCTCCTATAGTCATGTACACAACTACAATCTAATCTAAGAGAATTAACAAGCAATTATATATATATATATATATATATATATATATTATATATATATATATATATATATATATATATATATATATATATATATATATACATATAAGTATATACACACATGTGTATATACAAACAACAAAACCCAAATCTAACAAAATGGTGTGTGTGTGTGAGTATGCACTGGTGCTTACTGAAATAAGGGTCAAATCTGAGATTAAAATCATTCAAACATAATCATGGTATTACCCAAATTACTATACTATTATAAACATCTATATATAAAGTAAGGAATTACTTTATATATATATATATATATATATATATATATATATATATATATATATATATATATATATATATATATATATATATATATATATATATATATATATATACAAAAGCTCAAATGGAAAATACGCAATGGTGCGAGATACTTAAAAAGCCTAAAATATGGAATAATTCTCCCTCAACCGATTCTCCACGTATATGTGTTAGGAATGGATTTCAACGGGGTTAAACATATATATATATATATATATATATATATATATATATATATATATATATATATATATATATATATATATATATATAGTTAGATCTATGCATAAAGCTATATATAGTAAACACATATATCCATAAATAATGGAAAATTGTGAAACAAAGCCAAAAGTTGATTCTCATATATTTGAAATATCATATAAGTCCTGTAAACTCAGAATTTAGAAACTAAAATGCTGGAAATCGAAATATCACATATCAACTAAAAATCAAAATATCATATAAATCTCAATTTTTCCAATTCAATGAAAACCCGATTATGCTTGGAAAAAGGGAAACAAATAGGTGATGATTCCGCAGATCACTTCTCGCAAGTTCTAATTATCATATATGAACTAACAATTCAGAAAATATGGACTAAAAAGTCAAGGATCGAAAAATCACATTTATATTCAAAACCTTGAACCCGAAAAACTCAATTTTGACAAAACGACTCAAAACGCAAAATACCCCAAATCAACTCGCAAAACTCGGCATACACGCTGATCTCAACCTACGTGATATGCTCGGGTACTCTTGGGTTCAAAATCGTGTCCGTGTCGTGTCCACAGAACGCGTATCGAAATTTCCCGATACCGTGTGGTATGCGTGCGTTCCCGCTCGTTTGAGCGCCGCACACGCAACAAAACGCTACGTGCTCGTACACGTAGCTGGGGGGGTCCTGGGGTAGGTCTAGGACATGACTACACGATGACACGCTGCCCGAAACAGCGCACGCAGACCCACGCACCCGTGCGGCCTGCTGCGCGCGCGTGCGCCCTCGTACACGTGGTGCCGGCCTCGCTGCTCCCTCGTCAGGCCACGCCGCGACTTGGGATGCGTCCTACGGGTCGTCTAGGTCTAGGTCAACATGTCTCGGGTCCTGGAACGGGTCTTCGCTGCATCGTGTGCGCGCACGAAGTCCGTTTCCGTGACAAAAATGAAAGTCTGAATGCACAGTGGCTGAGCGGTGCACGCGCGATATCTCCGCGCTCGCTCAACAAACAGTCGTGAAATTTTACGAGCATGAGGGAAGAGGTTGTCCCCACGTGCTCACAAATTTTCACACAAAAATACGCTCTGTGCTTCGTGCAATCACACGCGGACAGCAGGGCACGCACGGCCTCGTGCACGGGATCCGTGCACGTGCGTCCGTTGCCCGAAACGCCGCTGAAACGATGTCAAACCCAAATCTGTCTTTACGAATTTTATTAAAATCTTATTATCTAAACATCCATGAAGACAGAAACGAAAAATAATAACTTTCTATTCTAAGCGGCATTTCGTCGAACACGTGCCGTAAGGGACCGACACGAGCTCGATACCTCCATCAAACGGAGTCGAAATCCCACCAAATTTCGTGGGCAAGGCTAGGGCACCTATATGGATGCAAAAATGAAGAAAAAACTAGATTTGCAATGGTAGATTAGGGTTTTACCTATTGAGTGTCAAAACTCAATGATCGGGGCTCCTCGGTTGTCGTGTCGGCCGATTCCCTCCAGCAAAACCTTCCGTCTCCACTCCAGAAATGGTCCAGCAGATCCTCCTTTCCTCAAGGAGCGCAATGGAGTTTTTTTGGGAAGAAACAGACTCCGAATGAAGGAAAAAGGTGTTTTGGAGAGATGGATCTTAGGGTTTCTTCGTGGAGGCTACAAACTACAAGTGAATGCAACAATGGGAGGGGGTACTGCTGTTGGCCGGTCAAGGGGGTTCTCTAGGGTTAGGGTTTCACTTGGCCAACTCTTTCTCAAGTAGAAATGGGCCCAAGTCAAAAAGCTTAAAGGCCTACATGCAAAAAGGCTAATTAAATAATTAAAAGCCTTAAAAATATTCTAATACACAAATTAAATTCTAAAAATGAAAATAAACATTCTAATGCAAGGTTAGGCCCCTATACAAGTCCACTAGAGTTAAACCAGTTGCTAGCACAAACAAGAGTCAACATATTCAGAAAATCACATAAAGGTCAAAATGGCTAAAATGACTGAAATACTCTTCTATGAAAAAGTGGATGTTACAAATCTACCCCCTTAAAATAATTTAAAGACAAAATGCATGATTTAGAAAGAACAAAATCATACCTCAAGACTGGAAAAGATAGGGGTAACGTTCGCGCATCTCATCCTCTCTCTCCCAGGTGGACTCTCCTGGAGAGTGATGCTTCCAAGCTACGCGAACTAAGGGTATCGACTGGTTCCGCAACACCTTCTCTCGTCGGTCCAGAATCTCCATAGGCTACTCTGGATAACTGAGAGTAGGTCCCACCTCAATCTCAGAATGGTCCAGTACATGGCTAGGATCTGCCACATACCGTCTCAACTGCGATACGTGAAATACATTGTGGACTCCCGCTAAGGAAGAAGGTAAGTCCAGTCTGTATGACACGTCACCGACCCTTCCGCTGACAACGAAAGGTCCGACATAGCGTGGGCTAAGCTTCCCTCCTCCACCGAATCGAATAGTGCCTCGAGTCGGTAAAATCCTCAAGAATACCATATCTCCAATCTAGCACAAGCATGGTCTCAATTAACAATAAAACAATCACATATCAACAATCACAAACAACCAGATTCTAATCCTAGTCTAAGCTATATCTCAAACTGTAACGGTCTCCGGTGGCTGTCGGCCCAATGCTGCTGTCTATCCTGTGCCACGCGAAGTCGATCCCTGATGAGCTTTACCTTCTCAGCTGCATCTACAACCATCTCAGGTCCCAGTAAAGCTCGCTCTCCAACATTGTCCCAAGACAAGGGAGTACGACATCTACGTCCGTACAACGCCTCGAATGGTGACATACCAATACTGGCCTGGTAACTATTGTTGTATGCAAACTCTACCAAGTGCAGGTGATCCTTCCATGATCCTCCAAAATCCAGAACACAAGTCTGCAGCATGTCCTCGAGAGTCTGAATAGTCCTCTCCGACTGTCCGTCCGTCTGAGGGTGGTATGCAGTACTGAATTTGAGCTGAGTGTCCAAACTAGTCTGCAAACTCTGCCAGAAATGGGAAGTAAAGCGACTATCTCGATCCGAGACAATGCTCACCGGAACTCCATGTATCCTGACAATCTTCCGCATATACAACTCTGCTAGCTTCTCCGTAGACGTCCCCACTTTGAATGGCAAAAAGTGGGCCAATTTGGTCAACCTGTCTACGATGACCCAAATCGCATCTTTCCCTCCTGATGAACGCGGCAATCTCGAAACAAAATTAATCCATCATGATGTGATCCCACTTCCACTCCGAAATGGGCAATGGCTGCAACAGTCCTCCTGGCCTCTGCCTTTCCGCCTTAACCTGCTGACAGACTAGGCACCTGGCTACGAAGCGTGCTACCACCCGCTTCATCCCATACCACCATACATGCTCCTTCAAGTCTCTATACATCTTATTGGCACCTGGATGCATAGTGTACAGAGAGCGATGGGCCTCCTACATAACCTGCTCCCGAAGCTCTCCGCTAGGCACATACAGTCTGGAACCGTGCCTTAATGTACCGTCCTCCGCAATGATGAACTCCACATCTGCCAATCCTGCTCGAACTTGCTCTCGGATACACCGTAGAGTAACATCGTCGAACTGAGCTGACTTGATCCTCTCTATCAAGTCTGACTGAATCTGCAGGCCCCACATCTGCATCTGAACTCCTGGCACGATCACCTCGATCCCTAAACTCTCTAAATATGCTAATAGGTGACGATCCATCGTCAAACACATAGCTACCGGATACCTATTCAAGGTATCGGCAACCACATTGGCCTTCCCTGGATGGTACTGCAATGAAATATCGAAGTCCTTCATCAACTCCAACCATCTGTGCTGCCTCATATTGAGCTTTTTCTGTGTAAACACATACTTCAAGCTCTTGTGGTCTGTGAAGATCTCCACACGCTCTCCGTATAGATAGTGCTTCCACAGCTTCAGAGCAAAAATAATCGCCGCCAACTCCAAATCATGGGTAGGGTAGTTCTTCTCATGCGGACATAACTGTCTGGATGCATAGGCAATCACCTTCCCATGTTGCTGCAAGACACAATCCAAACCCTTCCCTGAGGCGTCACTGTAGATAGTGAACCCGCCTGATCCTGATGGCAACGTCAAAATCGGGACTGTCGTCAGTCGCTTCTTCAGTTCATCAAAAGCAACCTGATACTCCTCTGACCAGACAAACTCTGCGTCCTTCCGGGTCAGCCTAGTCAATGGCTCTGCAATCCGGGAGAAATCCTGAACAAACCTTCTGTAGTATCCTGCCAATCCCAGAAAGCTTCTGATCTCTGCGACTGAACTCGGCGCTGTCCATGCCTCAACTGCTTCGATCTTCTTCGGGTCGACTGAGATCCCATCTCCAGTCACCACATGACCTAAGAAATCAACTCGATCTAAGAAGAACTCACACTTCGAGAGCTTGCCGTAAAGCTGCTCCTTCCTGAGAGTCTCCAGAACTACTCTCAAATGCTCCTCATGCTCCTCTGGGTCTTCGAATACACCAAAATATTATCGATGAACACCACCACGAACTTGTCCAAGTACTGGTGGAACACCTTGTTCATCAAGTTCATGAACACCGCCGGGGCGTTAGTTAACCCAAACGGCATTACCATGAACTCAAATTGGCCATACAGAGTCCTAAAAGCTGTCTTCGGAATATTCTCCTTCTTCACCTTAACCTGATGATATCATGACCTCAGATCAATCTTGGAAAATACCTTCGCTCCGCTCAGCTGATCGAACAGGTCATCGATCCTCGGTAACGGGTACTTATTCTTGATCGTGAGGCTGTTAAGTGCCCTGTAGTCGATACACATCCGTACCGAACCATCCTTCTTCGGTACAAAGAGTACTGGCGCACCCCATGGTGAAGAACTTGATCGGATGAAGCCTTTGTCCTGCAACTCATCCACTTGCTTCTTCAGCTCCACTAACTCACTGTTGTTCACTCTATAAACATGTTGAGATATCGGCTCTGCGTCGGGTATCATGTCTATAGAGAACTCCACATCCCTGTCCGGAGGTAACCCTGGCAACTCCTCCGAAAACACATCCATAAACTCAGCTATCAGTGAATGTGGCACACTTTGCTCCTCTGCTGAAGCTCCGCAGAAAACTCCGCTGTTCTGTTCTGACTCCCGCCTGGTGAACTCGAACTCTGGCTCTCCTGGCATGCTGAAAAGAACTCTACCCCCGCGACAAGCTATACTGGCATGGTGCCTGCTCAACCAATCCATACCGAGTACAATATCGTAGTTCGGTAGTGGCATCACGAGCAGACTCACATCTAGTTCTCGGCCTCCCAAAACTACTCTCCGATCCTTGCAAACATCACTGACGAGGATAATACCACCCCCAGTCGTGATCTTATAAGTCCTAGGAAAAGGTTCAGAAGAAAGCTGGTGTCTAATGGCAAAAGATACAGACACGAAGCTATGGGAAGCACCCGAATCAAATAATGCGAATGCAGGAAAAGAGTCGATAAGAACAGAACCTGCTATCAGATCGCCTACTGCCTCGGCATCCTCCGCTGCCATGGCAAAAGCTCGCCCCTGCTAGCCCCCTCTAGTCTGCTGCTGGTGCTGAACAAACTTCTGCTGCTGAGTCAGCAAGGGTCCCTTCTGCTGCTCCACTGGTGCCTTGGTTCCTGCTCCCTGTCCCTTACGCCCGAAAGCCTCAGGACAGTCCCTCAACTGATGCTCTGATGAACCACAGAGTAGGCACTTGCCTAGCGTCTTTCTGCACTCACTCCACCTGTGCCCTGGCTTCTTACAGAAGTTACAAGTAGTGGCCTGCTGCTGCCTCGGTACCTGCTGACCCTGTCTCTGCTGTGCCTGCTGGAATGGCCTCTGCTGCTGGAAAGGCCTCTGCTGATGCTGCTGCTAGAAGTGGGGCTTCTTGGCCGGTCCTCCACTGCTGCCGGCTGTATGGGAATCACGGCCTCTCTTCTGCTTCAGCTCCAAATCATCTTTTGCTGCCATGGCTCCCATCAAAATCTCCTCAAATATAGCATTCCTGTTGCTCTTGGTTAAGGACTTGACTTCCTTAACCAAACCCTTCCTGAATCTCCTAGCCTTCGCTGTCTCACTAAGGCCCTCCACAAATCTGCCCAGGTGGCAGAACTCCTCGGCGTACTCCTCTACAGTCTGGTTCCCCTGAACCAGGTTCTCAAACTGCGTCTCCAACGCGCCAAGTGCGGTATCAGGGAAGAACTTCTCCTTGAAAAGCTTTTTAAAAGCCTTCCAAGTTTGCCCTGTAGTACCAACCCTGGGGTCGGTCTGGTACCAAGTGCGAGCAAGGTCCTGCATCATACTGCCTGCTGCTTCCACCTGGAGTCTAGCCGGTATCTCTGCGAGACAAAAAATCTCCTCTATGTGCTCGATCCAGTCGTCCGCGTAAAGGATACCCTCCGTACCCTTGAAGTCCTGCGGCCTCATCTTCTGGAACTCCTGAATACCTGGAGTCCTCGACTGGTATGGCTGAATCTGCCCTCCCTGAGGTTGGGCAGTCACCCTCTCCACTGCCACCATCGCTAACTGGTGGGCATTATCAATGCCCTGCCTCATGTCCTATGACCGACGTCGCTACGTCTCCATCATCTGCTGAATGAAAGCGAAGTACTGCGCCGCATCAATCGTCCCCTGGGGCGGTGGTGGTAGCATCCCCTGCACTCCTGGGGTAGTCCTCGGAGCTGGTGGAGGAGCACCCCCAAAAGTAGCAGATGGGCCCACCTGAGCTGGAACAAGAGACACTGTGGTCCCTGGGGCCTGCTGAGTCGAACGAGAAGTAGTAGACCTCTCAGTGGTATCCCTAAGACCAGAGCACTGTGATCGTGTCTCCACCATCCTGAAGACAGATCAAACATGGAATCAATTACTGAAAAAGAAGCGAAATCATCAAAGGAGGACAGTTGTTTTCAAAAGGAGACAAATGACAGCAAGAATTGATAAAAGTTTTCTTAATGTGATTGAGTACCATAACTTATGTCTTATATCCTACTGCAGGCTGTAATGATACTCTAATTCGAGTACCATCACGAAATCACACTAGTTGTGATTGGAGACCTGCATGGGCCACCACTAAAAACGTGTCACAACCCGCACCCAGTGACAGGGCACGAGAAGTAACGAACGCCCAGCCTACGCCGCAGTGTCGGTGATAGAACGCTGTCCTGAGTCACAGTATCTAACACAGTCTAAAATAAACTCCGAATAGAGAGTAAATAATAAGTAACTCAATCACAATATTAAGATGGAATAGAAGAAAGAATCTCAAGAGAGTCACAGATAAAAGTCTAGGTGTAACCACCAGAATAAATCCCAAGTACTAAAGTACAACTCATAAAGTCTCAAACACAAATACAAATAAAATACTAAGTCTCAGCTAGACTATAGGCAAGTCCTCAGCGACTGCGGGATCCTCCTGAGGGTCCACGTCGCCAGTGTCATCTAAGCCAATGCCATAATAGGTAGGACAGTACTCCTCATCAATACCTGTAAAATTTTTAACATGCCCAGTCAGGACGGAACAAGCACATATCTCTCACAACAGTTCATAGCAGAAATGGACATATAAAGCAAGCTATAGAAAACTATACATGAATCGCTGTAAAGGAAATCAACAAGAGAAAGAGAGACTATAAAATGAGATATAATATGATAATAGAGAATATAACCTTCTACGTGAATCAGAGCATGAATTGGTTATGTAAACGGTCTGGGTTGCACATGGATACAGCTATGGAGTGTACACGGATACCTACTGAGGATAATGATCACATAACCAACTACACTCTCCCTGCCCCCAATCAATACACAAGGATCAATACATGTTATGTTATTGCACATGGATATCAACTACTGTATACATGGAGCTCATATGGTCATGAGTGTACATGAATAACATATGAGTGCACATGGATAAATATAAATACATGGAGTACATGATGGCCATGATAAAGTACATGAACATGACATACTCGATGCATCCGAGAGGATAACATCGCATGGAAAGATCCAGAGGGTACTAATCCGTGTGAACATCGTGTCAGCATCAAATATACTAGTCTATAACAAGAGAACATATCCAAAGAAGTATGAAAAGATCAGAGAATGTACTCGCCTGGCAAATCGAACTGCTGATGATGAGGTGTAACTAAACTGGGGCAATTTAAACCTATTTAAAATACACACATGTCACAACCAAGTCCACAATATCAAGAGAAATAGTTATAATGCTAGACTACATGCTTCTAGGTCCATTTTGGTCAAAGTCAACCCTCGATCAACTCTGGTCAAACCTGGTCAACGCTGGTCAAACCTGGGTCAACTGGTCCGTCTAATAATTTCTAGGTCATACACAAAATTTCAGGTCATTCGGGGTTCGTTTGAGTTGAATTGGATCAAGTTTGACCCAAAGTTGACTTTTGTCAATTTGGTCAACTTGTCGGCCAATTCAACTAAATTAAGCTCGAAATGATAAACCAAAACTATCCTAGGGCTCCTATAGTAATGTACACAACTACAATCTAATCTAAGAGAATTAACAAGCAATTATATATATATATATATATATATATATATATATATATATATATATATATATATATATATATATTTATTTTTTTTTTGAATTCAAAAGTTGAATTCAAAAAAGGAAACGCAGAGGGGGGAAATGCTGGACACGCGACCCGAGAGGAGACAGCGCGTCCAGATGGGGAGGGAGGGCGCGGGGCCCCAGAAGACGGGCGCGCGGCCCAAGGATGAGGGCGCGTGGCCCAAGGAGGAGGGCGCGGGGCCCGGAGCACTCCTCGAGCCCTCCGCCGAAGGGAGCCGGGCCAGTCGACGAGGGAGGGGGAGGGGGAGGCCCGCCTCCGAGGAGGGGCTGAGGTGTGACCTCCAGGCGGATCCCGGAGGGGGACGACCACCCGGAGGGGGAAGGCCTAGGGGCGGGGGGTGGGAGGCGGCGAGGAGGAGCGCCGGTGAGGTGGCCACGGGAGAGGGCCAGGGGCCTGAGGGGGCAGGGCCGGACGGGCGTGGCGCCGCCGCAGGGAGGCGAGCCGAGGCTACTCCGGGAGGGCGAAGGACGGGGGAGGGGAGAGAACAGAGGAGCGGGGTTGGAGGGAGGGAGGCGGGGTGGAGGGAGCGGGGAACCTGGGGGAGGATCCGGGGCCTCCGGCGGAGGAGGCCTGAAGCGGGTGTCCGACCACCGAGACGGAGAGGAGACTCCGTCGACGACGGGGCCGAGCAGCAAGAGGGGGACTCGGAGAGGCGCGCCAGGCGACCACTGCCGCCGGAGAGGGGACGGGCAACAGGGAGGGGGAGGAAGGGGGGCGCCAAGGGGAGGGAGCGGAAGCTCGACCTCCGGGCGGGGGCCGATCACCGGCTGAGAAGGGGGCTCTCCAGCATGAGCTGGAGAGACCGACGTAGGCCAGAGAACTGGGGGAGAGAGGGCGCTCCGGGCTCCGCCGCCGGGGGAAAAGAAGGGGGTGGGGCCACCGACGACGACGGGGTCGGCGACAAGAGGGTGGGGGGGTCAGCCCGGGGCCGCCAGGGGGCACGACCGGGGAGAGGGAGGACGTGGCCGAGTTAGGCCACCGGAGGGGGAGGGAGGGCGGACGGGCAGGCTCAGCCGCGGGGAGGGACGTGGCCGAGGGCTGCCACCGCCGCCGGGGGGAGCGGGAGGTCTCCGCGGAGGGAGAAGGAGGCAGCTCCGCGAGGGCGGGCGGAGCTATATATATATATATATATATATATATATATATATATATATATATATATATATATATATATATACATATAAGTATATACACACATGTGTATATACAAACAACAAAACCCAAATCTAAAAAAATGGTGTGTGTGTGAGTATGCACTGGTGCTTACTGAAATAATGGTCAAATCTAAGATTAAAATCATTCAAACATAATCATGGTATTACCCAAATTACTATACTATTATATACATCTATATAAAGGAAGGAATTATATATATATATATATATATATATATATATATATATATATATATATATATATATATATATATATATATATATATATATACAAAAGCTCAAATGAAAAAATACGCAACGGCACGAGATACTTAAAAAAGCCTAAAATCTGGAATAATTTCCCCTCGACCCATTCTCCACGTATATGTGTTAGGAATGGATTTCAACGGGGTTAAACATATATATACAGTTAGATCTATGCATAAAGCTATATATAGTAAACACATATATCCATAAATGATGGAAAATTGTGAAACAAAGCCAAAAGTTGATTCTCACATATTTGAAATATCATATAAGTCCTGTAAACTTAGAATTTAGAAACTAAAACGCTAGAAATCGAAATATCACATATCAACTAAAAATCGAAATATCATATAAATCTCAATTTTTCCAATTCAATGAAACCCGATTATGCATGGAAAAAGGCAAACAAATAGGTGATGATTCTGCAGATCACTTCTCGCAAGTTCTAATTATCATATATGAACTAACAATTCAGAAAATATGGACAAAAAGTCAAGGATCGAAAAATCACATTTATATTCAAAACCTTGAACCCGAAAAACTCAATTTTGACAAAACGACTCAAAACGCAAAATACACCAAATCAACCCGCGAAACTCGGTATACACGCTAGTCTCAACCTACGTGATACGCTTGGGTACTCTTGAGTTCGAAATCGTGTCCGTGTCATGTCCACAGAACGCGTATCGGAATTTTTCGATACCGCTTGGTACGCGTGCGTTCTCGCTCGTTTGAGCGCCGCACACGCAATAAAATGCCACGTGCTCGTGCACGTAGCTGGGGGGGCCTGGGGTAGGTCTAGGACATGACGACACTGTGACACGTTGCCCGAAACAGCGCATACAGACCCACGCACCCGCGCGGCCTGCTGCGCGCGCGAGCGCGCGCCCGTGCTCCCTCGTGCGCGTCCTCGCTACTCCTCGTCGGGCCACGCCGCGACTTGGGATTCATCCTACGGGTCGTCTAGGTCTAGGTCAACACGTCCCGATCCTGGAATGGGTCTTCGCTGCGTCGTGTGCGCGCACGAAGTCCGTTTCCGCGACAAAATGAAGTCTGAATGCACAGTGGCTGAGTGGTGCACCGCGCGATATCTCCGCGCTCGCTCAACGAACAGTCGTGAAATTTTACAAGCATGAGGGAAAGATTCCCCCATGTGCTCACAATTTTTCACGCAAAATACTCTGTGCACGCGCAATCACACGCGGACAGCAGGCACGCACGGCCTCGTGCACGGGATCCGTGCACGGCGTCCGTTGCCCGAAACGCGCTGAAACGATGTCAAACCCAAATCCGTCTTCACAAAATTTTATTAAAATCATATTATCTAAACATCCATGAAGACAGAACGAAAACACAACTTTCTATCCTAAGCGGCAATTTCGTCGAACGTGCCGTAAGGGACCGACACGGGCTCGATACCTCCATCAAACTGAGTCAAAATCCACCAAATTTTGTGGGCAAGGCTAGGGCACCTATATGGATGCAAAAATGAATAAAAAAAACTAGATTTGCAATGGTAGATTAGGGTTTTACCTATTGAGTGTCAAAACTCAATGATCGGGGCTCTCGTTGTCGTGTCGGCCGATTCCTCCAGCAAACCTTTCGTCTCTACTCCAGAAATGGTTCCAGTTAATCCTCCTCTCTCGCGATAAGCGCAACAGAGTTCGTTTGGGAAGAAACGGACTCCGGATGAAGGAAAAAGGTGTTTTGGAGAGATGGATCTTAGGGTTTTCTTCGTGGAGGCTACAACTACAAGTGAATGCAACAATGGGAGGGGGTACTGCTGTTGGTGGCCAGGGGTTCTCTAGGGTTAGGGTTTCACTTGGCCAACTCTTTCTCAAGTAGAAATGGGCCCAAGTCAAAAGCGCAAAGGCCTACATGCAAAAAGGGCTAATTAAATAATTAAAA
>JANAVB010029067.1:0-40408 GCA_029216955.1 Iris pallida | reverse complement strand
TTCAAACATTCATGATGCTAAGTATTTAGAAGCAAGGATACATCCACATGCTCTGAAAGTATGAAGATGACTGATACTCTAATCCACCCAAAAAATGTCGATCTTTACAAATTAAGTTAACATTTACGAACGAAAAGTACATCATTTAGAGTGCTTTTATCCTTTACAAAGAAAAAAAAAAATACGGGGCTTACTCGCCTATACAAGCTGATAAACAAAGGATTTTATGCCCTAATTGCAATTTGATCTTGCCATGAGATTTTCCTCTTGTCCACAGCCAGTTTCACCACATCTCCATTCACAAAAGACATTTTGACAAACCTGTTCCTGGAGGTCCCATTTCAACTTGAATGTCATTCATATCATCACCATTCTGCAAGTAAACATGACTCGCTCCCAATTAGTACATTGAGTGAATGTACATTTGAAATATTAATAATAATTGTTTTCTTACAACGAATCTATGCAACGAATCTATTGGAAAGGTGTGTCCTTTCTAACGCGTCTCTTTATCATTTATAAAAGCGTAAGTGTTTTGAAGCATTGAAGAAAAAAAACTCATTCATCCATCTAGCATTAAGTCTAAGAGAGAGAGGTACTACCAACATTGCTTCGACGAGTTCCTACGGTGTGAAGTGCTACTACCGAAGGGAAGAACCGTTGTATCCAGGGAGACTAATCGCCATTAAACCGTAAGCACCAGTGCGGGACGAATATTGTCTTAAGGACATTGAACCAAGTTCAAGCCTCGGTCTCGGTCAGATCATTTATTTACATTATTTACATTCTGAACAATATAAATATATAGTAGAAAAAACAGTACACATGTTTTATGGCTACACAGAGGAATCCAAGGACTTTACCGGTATGAGCTGGTTCAAGTCGAATAACGGTGTGGTGCTCGGGACCGAGGCTTCTTGAACTTCTTGAGTATCTTTAAGTGGCGCGAGTTTGAGAGAGTGTTTCCTTACTCTGACCTGGACTCTTTGAGATGGTTTCTTCGAGAAGCTCTTGAATTTTCTTCGCAAGAATCTGGAATGCCAAGTTTAATATTAAAGATAACGGAATCAGAAGTCAGTGAATCAAGATACAAATTAGACACAGTAAAAATTGTTGTAGAAGAGCGCAGTACTTGACCACAGTCGAGAGATTGTGTTTTTTCCTGTTTGCCTCCGAAAGTTTCTTCCTTTTTGCTTCAATTTCCTGTTGGAAGAAAAAGAAGAGGAATCACATTCGGAATCCTCCTTTATCAAGGAGAAGAACTTTGACAATCAAAAGAGGTAACCAGAGAATAAAACAGTAAGAACTTTCATTAGATGAGCAGAACCTTCAATAGATTCTTTTATAAACAATGTGAAAATCATTAAAATTAAATAAATGAACAAAATAAGCTATAGATGTAGATTTTTTTTTTATTGAGTAGTGTTTTAGTATTCAAGTTCACATTCTCCTGCTTGTTGATGGTGAGTCTCAGTACATATGATAACCACTCCTTGTACAGATGATAACAAACCTCCTGCTTGTTGAGTGATCATTACAGAGTATCCCTTTTCCTTCATTACTTATGTAACCCCTATAACCCGAAAATTTAAATTCGGAATTTTCGGAATTTTCTAAATAATTTTCTGAATTTAAAAGAATTACTAAAAATCTAAATTCTATTTTAGGCATTTTTTTGAATTATTAAAACTATTTTCTGAAAAAGAAATCCTATGTTAAGTTCTTAATTAAATTTATAAGCTTAGCTATAATTAGTGAGTTTGAACGTCCGTGATTAAGTTTGACATAAATAAGATTTTTTTCTAACCTAATTGCGGCAACATTTTTCACAAGCAAAAGAGAATTCTCAAGTTCGAGAACATCATTGTCGTTGGTCGTTCAGGGGAGATTATTCCGAGGGATTTATTTCGTCGGTTTGACAAGCGAATCTTCCTCGGGTTGTTGTTCGCCGGTAACATTGTTCAATATGTATACATAGGAATTTGCTAAGCCTAAGGATTACTAAATTTATATAAATAGAGATATAATTTAATTCAGATGCGATTACAAGATAAGAATAACGTTTAGAATCATAATTAGTTAAGAGTCACATTAAGATTTAATTCTCTTCGTGAAAGAGTTGAAGTATTTGTTTTAAACACGTATAGGTTGCATTGCATGTATATTGTATCTATTATAATGTTGGTCCAAGTGGAAACAAATAAATTATTTTACATCTAAAATATTCAATTCATATGACTAGCATGATATCACGAAAAAAATAATACAAAAAACATGACAACCACATCAGTATTTGTTAGGTTGCATTGCATTATATATTGTATCTATTTAATGTTGGTCCAAGTGGAAAGAAATAAATTATTTTACATCTAAAATATTCAATTCATACGACTAGCATGATATCAAAAAAAAAAAAAAACAGAATGACAAGTGATAGTTAAGGGATACACATAACTATTGAATAGAGTGTAAGTATGATAGTTCTAGCCTTTATATCTCAGATTTTTTTGTATTTCTTTAATCTGAAACTCGAGGGATTGGAGATAACCAACTGTCACCAACCCTTGAAAAGTTCTGCATCTCTTTTATCATGTAAAGGTGTTTAAGAAAAAGTTTTAAGTCACTCAAGAGAATATTGTGATCGTCTGCAAATGTTCGACTTGTTCGACTTATTTAATCTGTCGATGTTTTTTCGTTGGAAACAATGTTTATTTTTATTGAGTTTCAGTTGGTTCCCAATAACAGTGTATTTCTTCCAATACAGAGGCTTGTCATTAAATTTTTTTTAATTAACATCTTATATTGTTTTGTTGTTGAAACTGTTGTGTTACTGTTTATACATTATTTTGTCTATTATATCAAAATTACCAACCAAGCAACTTTGTACCGGATCTATAATGCCATCTCTTGGTATGTTCTCGAATCTGACATCTTTTCTCCATATTGTTCAATCATGTCAACACCAAAGTCGCTCCCCTTCCTTATTTTCAAACTACCTCGACCCACACCTCAAACCCACCCCCCCGTTATGTTGCAACACTTTCAGATATGAACAAAAACAGTCACTATGTTGCACAATATGGACACGGATACAGATACAGACACGAGATGGGTACAAACACCATTTTTCCGTTTCCGTGCAACATAGTCATCATCTTTCTATAATGGCACAACCCTTTCAAAGCCCTCATTAAACTGTATTACGCAACTGTAACAGCACCTTCAGGAGTTCCTATAGCCTACCAAAACCGTATAAATGGCCTCAAAAACTATTACCTCAATTTCCTATAAACCCTAAGCCCATTTCCTCTCGATTCCAGAACCTATAAATCCTAATTGATTTCTAATTAATAGTTAGGGATAGATTTGCTACACAGTCGTCCTGCCTCATGATACATCTTTGATACATTAAATCAACGTGGTATGGAACATATAAAACAAATTAAACATTCAAAATCATCTACAACCAAAGAACCCTAGATTCCGGAGAAGGCCAAACTAGCTAATATCTATAGAAGAGATGGAGAAGAAACAGTTCAATTCAAACCAGGAGAGCTGGACTATACTTCATCATGAAGATCTGAGATTATAATAAATCAATCTCTCTGAAAATCAATCAACGAAACCAATCAGTTGAACACTGATTTGAATCCCCTAAAGCCAAAATATATCGTGCAGCCCGGTAAAGCCAGGCATCCATGCAGGGGATTCAAACTATTGTGCAAAACATCTAATTAGCTATTTGAATCCCCTACGATGCCTTGTTTTAATCCTAGTTAAACACAAGGCAAAGGTATCAACTTTGCAAATCCATGAGAAAATTCCCAAATCATAATACATCAATCTAGGCAAAGTATTAGTCGAATCGACCACAATTAGTCAGAGAATGTTTCAGTATCTCACGACTTAGTGACCTAAGTCCATGCCAGAACTCACATCACTAAACAATAAGTAGCCCAATCCAACACAAAATTATGTGTATATGACAAAACCCACAACACTTACCATCCTAAAGAGTTCAATCTAACAAAAATTACAATTCAATCAGTTAAACATAGCATCAAGACTCCACCTTCTGCAACTATTATCAAGAACTCGCATCACAAAGCATCAAAACTAGCAGAGATTAATATCCAATCATATTAAAACTAGATCAAGATACTCACTTTTTGCAGCTCTAAACATTCTAAGTAGATCAGTTATAGCATCAATATACCCTTCTGTAATAACACAAAGCCCAGATCATAACACATCCCAAATAGTCCAAACATGATAAAGCTACAGTCATCACATAGACACATAGCATCAATCTAACAAAAAAAGAGTTAGAATCCCATCCAATCCAATCAGTTGAAAACCTCATCAAGGTCTCATCTTTATGTATAGAACACAACAAAAACCTCATCAAGGTCTCATCTTTATGTATAGAACACAACAAAGCCAGGAATCACAAGGCATCCTAAATATTCCAAACTTGATAAAAAATATATATATATGGGAACATCATCAAGATCTCATCTTTTTGCAAATCCATGTGATTATAACAAAAAAGATGCTACAACACAAAGAGTTGAGGAAAAAGAATAACAAAGTCACCTTTTGCAACTCCAAGTAGTCCATCATGAGGCTGTTATGCCTGGACCTTGCCTTGGCCTCCTCCTCCTCCTTCCCAACCTGGTAAGAGGAAGAAGGAAGAGGAGGTGGGCAGTCCATAGAAACTTGTTTCCCCTTCTTCATTGACTATGAATGGAAAGAGAAGAAGAAGAAGAACCCAGATGGGAAACTAAGCCAATTAACAAAGAAGACCAGTAAGTCTTGACTAGAGAAGAAGGAAAGAGATAAGAAGTAGGTGGGGAGAAAGAGAGGGAGTGGGAGAGGAAAGTTTCCTTCTTTTTTCCTTTTCTTGTGTCCAAGTCTTTGTCCCTCTGTGGATTGAAGAGGAGGAGGAGGTGGAATGGAAAGGAAAGGGAAGGTTCTGCAGAGAGAGAGAGAGAGAGGGTCATAATGGGAAGTATTGTTGTGTTGGTGTCCTTTTTTGGAATTGGAGGAGATGAAAGTTTTTTGGTGTTTGATGGAGGTGGAAATTGATGTGAAAGAGAGTGAGTGATTCATTCTTCTGCAGCAGAAGTTATTTCTGTGAGAATGCAATGGAGTTTGTTGTGTGTGTGTGTATTATATATGTGTAGGTTGTGCTTTGTGTGCACATCTACACCTTGAAGACTTTGAACTTGGAGGGCTCTGGTTGGATGATGATGATGATGATGATGGAGAGGGTGAGAAAGACACCACACAAAAGGAAATTGAACCATTCAAAATATCATCTTTCTCTTTCAGTTACAAGAAAGAAATGATTTTTTTTTTTTCCTTTTTTTTTTTCTTCTTTATATGTTTGTTTCATGGAGAGGGTAGGTCTGTTCAAGGAGTATCTGGTTAAAGTGGCCTTAAGAAACACATGGCAGACAGGTGGAGTTAGGTCACATTCCGTTCGGGATTGCTCTGCGGTTAGCACGTGTTATATGCAAGGTCGGCCCGGAAGGTTGGATTATTTTAGTCAGAACTAATTTTAGTTGTCCTTTCGTCAATTCGTCTGTATTGTGGGTAGGTCTTGGAGGGTCACCTGCGACCTAGATCTCTTGCGGGTCACGTTGGACCTAAAGGGTCATCCTAAGCAGAGAGGACTTTTCCAAGCCCAAAATCTTATCGGACTTACCCCTTGACCGGCATGCAACATTTAGATTTGTCCTGTTTACAGCTGGTTATATATCCTATGTGACTCAAATGCAGATACCTTAAGGAGGTCAATAATAAAAGAGTTTTTTTTTTTTTTTTTTCAAATATGTTACTCTACCATATTTTTATAAGTTTTCTAATTTTTGTTATTTGCTTAGAGCGATCTCAAACTATCAATAGTTGAGTTATGCATCCCTCGGTTAACGTAAATGGCAAAATTCGATAATATGTTATTAAGTTGGATGGAAATTATTAGTTTGACTATTTTACTTTTCTTTCTCCATCCCTCTTCTTCCACGCTCGTTGCTCGTACATGCGAGTACATATGATTGACATAGGAGAGATCACGACGGAATGAGAGTGAGGATGAGTTGGTGGTAGTTTAAAAAGGTATGTTGAGCTAGTGATGGTTGAAAGTTGTGGAGATAAGTAGGTTAGTTAGTTGTGGAAAAGGAGAGTGGAAAAAAAAAAAAGGATAGAGAGATGATGAATGGAGGAAGAAGAAGAAGAGAAGAAGAGGATCAAAGGATCATCTAATACTTGTTATTTAAATAAATTAGTTAGTTTTGACTATCGAGAGGGACTTAACAACTCACATTTTTTTCCAATTTGAGAGAGACCAAGAAGGAGAGTTCTAAATCCCAGTAGACTAACTACTACCTAACATAAAATCAGGCAATTGATATCATCAAGAAACCATTCAAGAGATGATGGAGAAACCTTTCTTGAGATTGAATTTTTCAGAATTATTCTGTTAGCTGGGCATTCTTTTGATATGCAAGCAGGCATTTGGTATTGTGGTTTTGTTTGCTGGTTAAGTTTGCTTCAGAGACATAAAAGACATAACAATGCAGTAAAAGCACATTCACATATTCAATGCGACCGTCCCAAGTCCTTCAATAGACAACGCTCTCAAACAGGGTTCAAGGTTACTTACTACTCCAGCCAGTTCTTGCAATGGATATCCGGAAAAAAATCCATAAAATTCGTTTAGAAAGACCGTGTCCTAGAACCCGAGAATTCTTGAATCCGCCCTGACACTTTCCCGTTGGTTTCGTCCATTAAGAACACGAGTCCAGCACGAATAGCAAAAGACAACAGATATCCTATTACCAAATTTAATGTTGAACTCGGATATACAAACAATTTTTACACCCTAACAACCAACTATCTGATCTTGCCATGAGATTTTCCACTTCGGCAAATCAGCTGTCGAAGATCTTAATTCAGTCTGAAACTCATCCTTCTCCTCACCGTTCTGTGCAGCCATAAGAAACAAGCCAAACTTTCGATCAGTACTGTTTACCAAACATATGAACTGCTTATGTTACCCAAAAAAAAAAAAACCCAAGGAGTTACCGGTGGCAAAATCTTTAGGTCTAATAGTGTTGTGGAGCCTGGAACGAGGCTTCTTTCATTTCTCGGCCATCTTTAACTGGAAATTTAGTGTGAAGAAGATTGGAAGGGGGCGAGAGCCTGCCATGTTCTTTAGTCTGCCTTGGATTCTATGGGATGGCTTCTTCGAGAAGCTCTCGACTTTCCTTTGCAAAAATCTGAAACAACCGAAGATTATAGAACAGTACAAGTTATCGAGTTAGACCTTAGCGACTCGAAGAATAAATTAGGGCCATTGATAAAAAGGCACTGCACTTTTGGCAGTCCTATAATTCATTCAAGGACATCCCTTGCTATTTCAAGACTGTCAAAATTTTGGCAGTCGTGTTTATATGGCCTGCCAAAATTTTGGCAGGACAGACTATCAGAATTTTGGTAGTCCTGGATATAAACATGATTGTCAGAATTTTGGTAGTCCTGGATATACACATGATTGTCAGAATTTTGGCAGTCCTGGGACCGCCCCCTAGCAAATTCCATAGTGTAGTGCCTTTATCAAGACGAGCATAGCTATGAAAAGATTGCAGGAGACACGTACTTGACTACACCCAAAAGTTTCCGCTTTTCCTTTTTAGCCATCAAAGCTTCTTCCTTTTCACTTCAGTTTCCTGTTGGAGCAGAGAGAGAGGATGACAACATAATCTTTCAATAGTAATGAAACTAAAGAAAGATAAGGAAGTTCTTAATTATATGAAAAAGCACAGAAACAAATATTCACAATCGCACATAATAAAAAAAGCTAAGTGGATTTTCTTTTGAAAATAACAGAAACTTGTATGAAGCATGAACTATGGAGGCTCTGATCAGAAATGAAGAAACTCCAACAGCTTCTATAACCGATGTGATATACTAAAACTAACAAAAATGATGAAAAATGAGAAAACAGAACATATAAATCTAACACCGTCAATAGCTTCAATAATCAAAGAACTCTCCCTTTTCCAACCAAAAAAGAAGCCAAAACAGTTCATGCTTAAAAAGGTGGAGAAACCTATATATCAAATCGTAGCAGAAACCCACAGCACAAACTATGCACCGATAGATTCCCAATAATCACAGAAATAAATAAATAGGGTCAACCCAGTACTATTAAAAACAATAAGTGCACTCTACTCATTTAAAATTAAACATAGGATCAAAACCTCACATTCCACAACCATCTCAAAAGTTCAAAACAATCCTGTATCAAAGAACAGCCTAAATAGTTCATAGATCTAAAACAAATCAAATTTCTTTAAAAGTATATAATCAAGTAATAACAGCATAAATATTTCAATCCAACACAAACTAAATCCAATTAGACCCACCTTTCCAAGTTTGTTATCAACATCTAAACCTTCTTATATCAGAAAAGGGTCTGCAATGGAGCACAAAAAACCTTCACAAGAAATTTTAGAAGTTTTTATGACCAGCTGGCAAATGTCAACCTGACCATCAACTGTTTCTCTTGGTGCTAAATTCCTAGACAAACGCAACTCCGACTGAGAGTGCCTTACCATGAAACCTAGAAGGTCAGTTAATGGGCAGGCATTCGCTAATGTAACCGATGAGCAATATCCGAGTTCCCAAGAGTACACAAAGAGGTGAAGTGATATGAATTGCTACAAAGGATCTGCATCCATCTATGACACATTAAGCCAATGAACAAGGAATGCCATTCCCATTACACTTTGCAACTCTACAAATATAATAAAACCAACACCACGAAAATTCCTAAGCTAATTCAATCTAACAAAACAATGAGCCGTTCGTTAAAAGATAGCATCAAAATTTGATCTTTTGCAACTCAATGAGATTGTAGAATCCACACAATGAAACATCTTTTGAATAAACCTAAACAATCCAAATAACATCAGGATCTCACTCTTGCAACAAAACTCAAATCCCGAGTATCCTAAACTTGTTCTGTCTAAAAAAAGTTTCAATCCTCTAAAGACACCTCCAAAGCCTCATCTTTAGTATCTCATGGGATAATAGACACATCACAAGGCCCCGATCTACCAAGTATACTGTAATAAAATATAATATCATCAGAGACTCACCTTGTGCAACTCCATGGGTATATAGCAGAACAAAAAACAAAAAATATTAGTTCAATCCCAACACATACTACAATTAAAATCCAACCAGCCAAAGATAATAAAACCAGGATCAGAGAACATCAATCTAAAAGGTTAAAAATTCCGATTTGCAAGATAACATCAAGATGTCTAACCTACTGCAACTCTGCAAATTTCAACCCAACCAGGCTAAAGATAGCATCATCAAGATTCAACCTTATTTGATATCATGTGACCGAAACAAAATAATCAAGGTTACTCTAGTTTGTAAAATAAGGGTAAGAGGTCTAACCTATAGCAACTCTATTACAAGATGACCAACAAGCTTACAATCCGATAAGTAACATAACATCATGATGTCTAACCTATTGCAACTCTACAAAAATTCAACCCAACCAGGCTAAAGATAGCATCATCAAGATTCAACCTTACTTGATATCGTGTGACCGAAACAAAATAATCAAGGTTACAATCCAATTTGTAAAATAAGGGTAAGAGGTCTAACCTATAGCAATTCTATTACAAGATGACTACAAGGTTACAATCCGATAAGTAAGATAACATCATGATGTCTAACCTATTGCAACTCTACAAAATTTCAAGCCAACCAGGCGAAAGATCGCAACATCTAAGATTCAACCTTCTTCAATATCATGTGATTAGAACAAAACCATCAAGGTTTACAATCTAATAGGTAAGACAACATCAAGATGTGCAACCTATTGCAACTATTTACAAATTTTAACCCAACAGGCAACCAGGATAAAGATAGCAACATCAACATTCTATCTTCCACTTCCACATCATGTGACCATAACAAAACCTTCAATCCAACCTTGAAGATTCAACCTTCTTCAATATCATGTGATTAGAACAAAACCATCAAGGTCTACAATCTAATAGGTAAGACAACATCAAGATGTGTAAACCTATCACAACTATTTAAAAAATTTAATCCAACAGGCAACCAGGCTAAAGATAGCAACATCAAGAGTCTCTCTCCTTCCACATCATGTGACCATAACAAAACCTTCAATGCAACTAAACAGAACATCAAGATCCCTCTTGCTTGGCTATTGGAACAACCATGGGAAATAACAAATTAGAAACCCATAGCACAAAAGATCCCTAAACAGATTTAAAGAATCAAGATCTGACCTTTTCCCAACAATTACGGAAAAAATAACAAAAACCCAGATGACAAAAATGATTTACAAGGTTAAAGATCGCACCTTTTGCAAGTCCAGGTAGTCCAGCATGAGCCTCTGGTGCCTGGACCTCGCCTTGGCCGCCGCCGCCTCCTTCTTCCCAGCTTGGCAAGAGTACGGAGAGGACTCCATAGAAACTTTCGCCCCCTTGTTCATTGATTAGGAAGAAGAAAGACTCGACCTTGGAAGAGGTGGAGAGAAGAGGAAGAAATAAAGGTGGGTGGGGAGAAAGGAGGAGGAAGGAGAGGAAAGTTTGCAACTTTCTTTGTTGCCAAAAGGGCCCATGGATGGGGTGGAGGTGGAGAAGGAAAGGCTTGCTTGGTGGACGCAGGGGGGGCATTTTGGGAAGTGGAGTTGCTGTCCTTTGTGGAATTTGGAGAGGTGGTCTTTGATAGGAAGACAACAACAGCATCACCTACTGGTAGTAGAGTCTAGAGAGAGAGAGAGAGTGGGGATGGAGAAAAAAAAGAAAGTTTGCTGTCTGCAGTTATTCTGTGGATGTGTGCAGTTGCAGTTGTTGTTGCTTTTGGTTGTGTACATAGTACATTTGTGGAGGAATGGGATGGAGTGGCTTTGATGATGATGATGATGATGATGGTGGAATGAGCAAGAGATGAACTTTTTTTTTTTCTATTTACTTACACTCTTCCATGTGAAGGAGCATTCCTTTATTAGAGTTCTCTTCTCCAATGGAGATGTTGAGAGTCAAAACAAGGAACTATGGCAATGTTGACCCGACCGTTTTGATCCAAACCAATTGAAAAAAAAGGTCTGTCCTTTCAAAAAAATTTAAAAAAAAAATTGTCTGTCCTTTTTCATAGTGATGGAAATGAAAAATGCTACAATTACAACCCCTACAGCCAAGTGCTTGCAAACCGTGGCCGATTTTTATTGGTTGTAGGTGGGACCGGGTAAGTCCGGGTGGGATCATGTTAGCACGGGTGAGCGGGTTGTAATAAATTGTTAGTAAACTTAGTATTATGGACGAAAAAATAGCATTCATATGAGGGGTATTTTTTAAAACCATTTGATTTCCAGTTGGTAATTAGTGTTAGACCCTAAATTTTTACACCAGTTTAGTGTTTAAGTTCTGACATGTCCAATTAAAAAAAATTAGACCTGATTTTTAATTTTTCTTTTTTTTTCCTTATTATTCCCTCTCTTCATGTTTGATAATAAAATTTTCATATATAGGTTAAGGAGGGTATACGGAAAAAAGAAAACAAAATATAAAAAAATTCAGAGTCTAAATTCTCCAACTGGACATATGACGGCTTAAACCCTAAATTGGTATAAAATTCAGGATCTAAATGCTAAGTAGCCCAAAAATAGAAAATTACGTAGGGACGGATAAAATTTGTGTTATTTACATAGAAGAGGAGGAATTTGAAAGATGTACAGTGGGTGATGGGACGTCATTGCCAATGGCGTCCCAAGTGAGAGAAACCGACTAGGTCTCATGCGTGTTGTACCCAGGAGTTATTTGCGTTGGATTAGGCGTGGTCGTAGTTGACTATGTAGATATCTAGAAAATTATATTGTATTTTATTAATAGTAGACATCTTATGGCTACTTTGTATTGTCAATATTTTTTATTTTATTTTTGTACTTTGTGTGTGTGTGTGTGTGTGTGTGTGTTTAATATATATATATATATATATATAATAATATATATAACAATGGGGCGCCATTGGTAATGACGTCGCGCTCAATTTTCATCTTCTATCTTCTGCCTGTAAAATTTTCAACTTTCTCTCTTCCATGTAACAACGGAAATTTATTCCTCTACGTAATTTTTAAAAAAATGTCAATGTTCCAATAATATTCTTATATTTTAAAATAAATAATATCATAAAAATCTAAAATTAATGGATAAAATAGGCAATAACATATTTGAGCATGGCTACTGCCGCCCTAAATTTTCGTAATAAATACTGAAAAATGAGAAGAGAAAATCAATAACATGGGTTCTGAGATGAACCATATATTATTCTATTTTTTTTTTGTCAGAAAAATTGTTTCCAAAGTTTGTGGTGTTAACATCTCGACAACATCAATGACTAGTACTCTGAAACAATATGGGATCCTCTCCAATGACCTGAAGCTTCCTCAATTTCTCCATCAGCAGCTTCAGAAAAACTTCACCTCTTCCTCTGCGAAGTACATTCACAAAGGCCTGTTGCACTCTCATCATCCTTCCTCTTTGGAGAGTGGTGGAATCACACTTGGACAATCATTCTCCTTCATCCGTTCCTGAAAGAGATTATCCATCAGTAAAGAACCTGCCCAGTCTCAGTGAAGCAACTATGGGTGAGCATTATCATAGGTTTTGGAACGAAAACCGAACCTAATCGAACCAAATAAGAGATTCGGTTCGGTTTAAAAAAAATTCGGTCAGATTTCAGTTTTGAAAATATTAAAATTTTCTTATTCAGTTTCGGTTTTGCTTATTCGGTTCGGTTTGAACCGAATTAACCGAATGCTCACCCCTAGAAGCAACCCAATTCCATCACAAGGGAAACCATAATCATGCAATTCAGATACTAGCTACAAAAACATTACTAAACACAGGTATTAGCCATTCTTAAGATTGACCTTGGCTCGGCTCACCTATCTTCATGGTTCTTGTATCAGCCAAGAAACTGCCAACTTTATATTAGCCCATACAAGTTGCAATAGTAGAGAAATTTGTCCTAAATATTTGACGCAACATGGAACCAAGGGGGCGTTTGGTTCAAGTTTTGGAGGATTGGGAATAAGTTTTGAATTCCTTACCCATGTTTGGTATGTCTAGGATTGGAAATAGGGGGGGGGGGGGGGGGGGGGGGGGGGGGGGGGGGGGATACGAGGGGCTTCATATTCTCATTTTGATGTGGAAAAGTTATTTCCAAGTCCCCCTTAAGAATAGTTTTGCTTTCTTACCAATATTGTTTGGGTATTTTGTTTGGACCGTAATACCCTCTCTTTACTTTCAAAATTTCAACTACTATCCAAACATGTGAATTTAGATAATAGTAGCATCATAAAATTAATAAAAGGGTATTTATGGAAACTAAACAAATTAAGATTCCTATCCCTCTGTGAACCAAACAAGCAAACATGAGAACGGAAAAAAAATAAAAAAATTGGACTAGATATTCGCAACCTAACCAAACATAGGTATGGAAATGTTGAATTCCTTTCCCATGGGAAAGGAATAGAAAATGGATTCCTAGTAATACAAAAACTTGATCCAAACGAGCCCTAAAGAGTATTATATGATTCAAGAATAACTGATCTATTATCTGTCCAGAAGCAGAGGCAACAGATGATAATAGCTAATATTCAGAAGCAAGGGACTGAATTAATTACCCCATATTTGCGGAAATTCTACATGCTTCAGAAGGCCGAATGGGAACCCGGAAACGATCTTGTACAAACTGTCAGCCCAACAAAATCCACGGAGCAACCAAGGGTCACCAATGCAATGTGGATACCAATGATACGAGGGTTGCTTGGAGTAGAATAATGAGTATGAGTTGAAGGTGGAGACTTCGTTTGTTGCTCTTGGCTGAACGCACAAAGAATATGTTTCTTCGTTCATGGGTTCAAAGAAACAAGGAAAGGTGAAGGTGAAGACTTTGTTGTTGCTCTCGGCTGAACACAAAAGGAAAATGTTTCTTTGTTTATGGGTTCAAAGAAACAAGGAAAGGGTAGCAGTACAGAGAAGGCTAAGGACATATTGTGCTTGTTGTAGACTTGAAGTCTACCTGTTACATAGTACCTGGCTCCAAGCGACAACAACACAACAGTATATGGTAAATGATAATGAGAAAGGTATATGGAGAAATAAAATTAGGGTTGATAAACAAACTCAAAATTTTATTCTCCAAAATTCAATATCTAACAAATAAAGCCGCGGTACATCCCATATATAGAAAACAGAAAATAACCCTAACCTACATGGGCCAGGTCTTAAGGAACCAAAAATACAAATAATATCTTAATAAATAAATGTCTCACCTGCTAGACCACTTCAATATGGAGAGATGAAAAGAGGTAATCGCGAAGCTAAACAGGGAGACCAAGGAAAAGAATGGCCAGAAGGAGATACTTGCAAAATAAGGGCTCACTGGATCCAAGGATCCATGTAGAACTTTAAAGCATTAATAAAAATGCAAAGAGTGACGGAATAGGAGAATGGAAATGTTTACCTTGAAAATAGACTCTTGGCTTTTCGTAAATTAGTAGCTGTTCTCCTACAGTTCCATCTCGTGACAGGCCCAGGTGTATATGACAAGGGACATCCAAATCAATGTCTCTGCTCAGGCATACACTTAGAAAACAAGCCTCCAGTCAATTAATTGATTTTGATTCCGTTGAGACCATACAATGATCTCTCTGTCCTACATAGACTGATGCACCTCCTACTGCATTTTCTTTCCGCGCGGTGCCATGATAAATTCCTTGCTCTGCCCCAGTGATTTTGTTTCTCGTTAGAAACGCCTCAAAGATCTTCTCCAGTTTCGGGTCAGCAGGAAACCCCTTAGATTTCATTTCGTCATTAAATTCCATAGCCTTTGGTATCCAGCCGTGTGTTGCCAATCCCTGCACCAGTGCTATGTAATGTGAAGAGTCGGGAACGATATCATAATTCCTCATGACGAACCACATTCGCAATGCACTTTCAGTCTCGTTCATTCTGAAGAACTTATCCAAAATTAGAAGATAAGTGTAGCTGGTAGGGCTGCAGCCAGTATCCTTCATTCTTTCAATTAGTTTCAAGGTTCCTTCTAAATTCTCGGCCTTAGCAAAAGCATGGTAAGTTTCAATTGTTGGATTAATACTCTTCTCCATCATGTCATCCATTAGCTTCCATGCTTCTTCCAGTCTATGTGCTTCACATAATGGATATATCATACAGTTGTATGTTTCAATATTTGGTTGCAGACCTAGCTCTATGATTTTATCAAAAATCCTGTATGCTTCTATCAAACAATTTTCTCGAGCGAGAGCGTAAATAAGGGAATTATAGACTGCAAGACCAGGAACCCAACTCTCTTCTTCATCTGATCATATAACCTTAGGGAATCACAGAGGTAACCAGTTTTTGAGAAGCAGCAGATCATGTGGGAGTAGGACGTACCATCGGGGGTGATGCAGCAATTCGCCATTTCTTCCAGATTCTTTTTGCTTCAACCAGATCAACGATGATGTTACACCAGCCATCTAGAATGATGTTCAAACCCTCAGTTTCAAGTGGAAAAAATTTCTGATTTAGGAAAAGAAATTCCTCAGCCTCCTCCACACTCCTGTTCTTGCAAAGAGCACGAAGAAGAGCATAAAACGTCTTTGAATCTGCATTGATTTTGAACTTCTCCATGGCACGGAATGTCTTGAATGCCTTGCTAGCTTCATTTGCAGCAGCATCCTATAAAAAAACAAGTAACATTTATGTAACCGATAAAATTCAAATATCTACAGACATACCAAATTTCTGGAATTTACCAAAAAACTGAAAGAATGGAGCAAATACCCAAAAAGGATCATTGATCGTAATTCATAAATAAAATGATTGGATCACATATCCGATAATTTGAACAGAAATAATACCAAGTTAGGGTCCCCAGTTTTTGTGTCTGTATGTGTGTGTGGATATGGGTCAACACAGGCCGGTCCTATACTTTATGGGGCCTAGAGCGAAATCTAGAAATGAGGCCCTTTTCACCTTTTCTTTTTTTTTCCCACAACTCTATAGTCTTTCACACTAAAATGCTTTCAATCTCTACATCCTTCTTAGTTTGGTTCGACTCATTTATTAATTGAGTACATCTATTATTGTGGACAAAATGCTAAAAAAAAAAACTGGTACGCCAATTAAAATTAGTAATTATTAATTTATACTAATTTAATCCAAACTAAAAATGAACAGATATAAAGAAGGCAAGAAGTCTACAGTGTAGTTCTTTGTTGGTTTTGGTCACGAAAATTAAGTAATCAACTCACAACCTTTTCTTTGGCAAAGCTTGCAACAAAAGAAAAGGAGAAGATAGTCCCTTCTCCAAGGACCAAGACAGCAAGACTCAAAAATAATGACCCGTGATGTGACTACTGACTTGCTAATCCACTTGTTTGTGTCAATGCGTATATCATTAACCAAAGGTCCAAAGGGACCAAAGCTTGCAATCAAAATGTTTATAGGAGAAAAAATTAAGTAATCAAAATGTTTTTGGTCCTTCTCCAACTCCAAGAGTCAAGACCCACGTGACTCTACTGTCCTACTGTGTCTCTAACACAACACTAAGTATACATATATTTTCACATTGCTAGTGTAACATAATTCCTCTTTGAGCTTCATACCTGATAGTGGTCCATCGAGGAGTAGATGGCTGACGCCAGTCGGAACCTCGGTCCGGGAGAGAGAGAGCAAAGAGTGTGTGTGAGAGAGAGAGACTAAGGAAATATTATGGCAATTTTCTCTGTGTTTTTCCAAAAAAATCAGCTATGTGAGGCGGTTTCCATTTTTTTTTTCGGCCGTTTCAAATTTTTAAGGCAATTTCATTTTTTTCCGGAGACGTAATACCTATGTGACTTTTTTCCTATCCAGAAGTTTTTATATCTGCTTTGATTTGCTATAATTTTTTGGCCTTTCTTTCCAAAAAAATTATTTGATGGTGGTTATTTATATTTATGTAAAAATCGGGGGCCTTAAAAAATTGGGGGCCCAGGGCGGTCGCCCGCCTCGCCCCTGCCCTGGGCCGGCCCTGGGTCAACAGTAGATGATTCGTGTTTAATACAATAGAAGCAATGCAGCATTAACATTTTTTTAGGTCAATGTCATCAAAGTTGGGATCTTACATGGTGAAAAGGGTTGGATAGATTGGGCATGATAGGGTCCTCCACATTTTCCATATTTCCGCAAACAATTATGACAACACAATTTGAAAAATGATACAAAGTTGAAACAAATTTCATTAATAACTCAAGCGAAAATAGGACTACAGACAATCAAATATTGCAGAAGCCAAGTTTCCAACAGGTGTAATCAGCTGGCTTATAATTGCTGCCTACTAAATTGATCCCAATATTTCCCTCATTAGTAAATAGCAAAGGAAACGAAAGAGAAAAAAAATAAAAGGCATAGGGAGAGATTGATTGAACGATTTCATATTTTTAACCATTCGGTTGCAGTTACAATGCACACAACCAATTTTTGAAATAGACATAGTAGAAGACTCCATGCCAATGAGTTTCTTGTTTTCTGATGTGATCTTTTGGTTTATCGGTTAGATTTCAATGATGTCTTTATTAGTTACTCTCTTCCTACTTGCATTCCCCCATATGTCGACAAATTTGAGCATATGTTGATAAACTCAAGTTCGCATCTCTTCCTCCTCGCATTGTCGCATCGCCCTATCTTGATAAGCTTAAAAACGTGCTGACAAAGAACTGCACTATGAGACCAAAACCCGTAGAAGCAAAAACCCAAACGCTTAAAATGCAAAAGCCAGGAAGCACACGCACTACAAAAATGGCTGCCGTGTTCGTGTCGCACTGTGCAGGACACCTATCAGACACGACTTTGACACTCCAAGACACATTAGGACACGATTGGTATTCATGTCCATGAATTCAAGCAATCAACTTTTCCCTCATTATCACCATTCTCAACTTCCCAATGCCAAGTTTAGTTCTTTCCCCTTTTCTTACACGCTTCCTACTCACAATGCCTATATATACAATCAAAAAAGCACACAAAACTGAAGGAGCACGGCGGAAAGATGTCACCTTTCCATCAAGATCACCATAGTAGTCCTCGAGAGCACCGACTTCCGCCGCATCTTCCGCACCAGGACCCACGCCGACGCGAACTCCCCGGCGGCGCCGAGCGTCCACACCATCGAGTTCCACGCGGCCTCGCACCCGGAGACGCAGTCCCTCCCCCACCGAAACGCGAGAGCCGCCGACTCCCAGTCGGAGCGGAGCTCCCGCAGAGCGGCGCACACCAGCTTCTCGGTGGGTTCGACGCGGCACGACTCTCTGATCGTCTTCAGCGCCTCCTCCCGAGTGGAGGACTCGGACTTGGCCTTGGCGATGAGGCGGAGGAGGGACTGGAGGTTGGAGTCCGGGGAGGAGGAAGTGGCGGCGGCGGCGGCGGGGAAGTCGGAATCGGAGAGGAAGTGAGTGGAAGTGGCGAGGAAGTGGGGTTTTGGAAGTGGGCATGGAGCTGATGGTGATGGTGGAAAGAGCAGGGAGGGGTGGAGAAGAAGAGGGATCCGGGTTCGGATCCCAATTCGGGTTCGGGTCACGATCGCGGCCAACGCCATGGGAGAAAAGGAAATGATTTTTTCCGAATATATTGTGGTTAGATTAAATAATATGGCCCTTTTGCATATAAGTCCCTACATGTTTCATGAATGTAGCCTAAATATTGTAATTTGCCTGGAATTTCTCTGAACAATTTTAGGCATTGTTTTGTTATATAATAACATAATATTTTTGATAAATATATATATTTTAAGTGGGTATTACCACAAGTCCATTAAATAAAATAACTTGCTTAAAATGTGCATTATCAATATAAAAAATGCATTTGTCACTGTACTAATGAGAGTACTCATATAAAATGAATATTTATCGATATATATTATCATGTGTCCTTAGGATACATATTAACATAACCCTTAATAAAGATGTGATTTTTAGATTTCATAACTAAATATCCCATCATCCAAGTCCAATTGTACCAGTGACTTGCAAAAAAAAAAAATATTTTGTTAATATTTAGCTATCTTAAATCCTTATTTTCAATAGTTTTATTTTTTATACCATACATTAAAATTCCTTAAATGAATATAAATAGTATTTACCCACATCCCTTCTTACATTATACATTGTTATTATCTTCTTTTTCTTGACTTCATTTTTTTCTAAACGAATACGACTATTGAAAAGGAGGTCGAGGGGGAGAGAAGCACAAGAAAACAATAAAGACACAAAAGCGACATAAAACGGAAAAAATGAAAAACGATATAAAATGACGAAAAAAAGGATAAAAAAACTAAAAATACCGGAAAAAAATTGGAAACAATCTTATAAACGAAAAAGGAAAAAAATGTTTGAGAAAAAAAAATCACCTATTCTTAAGGGATATGATTCCCATGTTTTGTAGTAATTTATTGTTCGGTTTCTGTTAATTTTCAAAAATATATTTTTTTAACCTAAACAAAAAATGGGAATATGTTTTCCATAATAAAATTGTCCAAAATATTTAGAATTATGTCTCGATATTCCCCAGCAAATTTATTTTCAAAAATTACGAATAACTGAAAAATTTATTCCCATGATAAATTTATTCCTGTTGTATTTTTTTCCTTTTTCGTTTTATTCGGTTTTGATTTTTTTTTTCTTCTCTTTTTATTTTTTCTCTCGTTTTTTTTTTCCAACTTGTTAGTTGAATTTTCACAGTCAACCGTTAGACAAAGATCCAAACACTTATGTACAGTTATAATTATGTCTATTATGGAGACCCAAACACAAATATTCTAACTTATTAGAGACATATACTCTAATTATGTCTATACGAAGATCCAATACAAATATCCTAACTTACTGGAGACACAATGGCTAATTATGTCTATTATGGAGACCTAAATACAAATATTCTAGCTTATTTAGATCCAAAATATAAATATCTAACTTATTCGAACCCAATGTCTAAATATCTGTTCTTATTACAATATGGTGCAACTGGGGGGGGGGGGGGGGGGGGGGGGGGGTGGCGCTAAACCCGAGCCCGATCGGGTAAACCAGTTAATAGGGTAGGTTAGGGTTGAATATACTCGGGTTTGGGCTCGGGTGAACCCGATCAAAAGTCGGGTTTAGCTCGGGTTCATGTGTTGGATACCAAAAAAAATTCGAAATGCGACGTACATATAATTTTTATATATTTTTATACATAAAATTTTCATACTTCTTAATAAAAAATCTAAATCCTAAATTTCTTCACCCAAACTGTTTAACTCATTATCTTAAATCTTATTTCAATTTATATTTTGTAAAGAACGATGCTTGATTGCTATTTGATTATGTATTTAATATTAGTTTTGTTCAAAATTATTTCAAATATTATATTAGAGCCCAATAAACCCGATGGACCCTACCGAGTCCGATCATTTGGATTTGGTATTGGGCTTCATATGTTAAATCTGAGGTCAGATCGGACTTGGACTCGGACTAGACTTATGATTAATCGGGTTAGACTCGAATTGACCTTAAGTCTGATCCAATCCGTCCAAGTTTGAGGTCGGAATTGGACTTGTACCCCCCGGGAACGTTCTTGATGTTTGTTTCAGCATCCGGAGCCGTTCGTTGATTTTGAGTTTCTTGCTTCGTCGATTTGCTGGTTTAAGCTATTGGATCCTGCTCTTTTGCACACCATCTCAGGCAAGATACCTTGCCATATTTACTGTTTATATTTATTTATATATTTTTTTAGTTATTGACTATTCCCGTCTGTTTATTTCCAGTTCTTTCAGTTGATTTACTTGCTTGCTTTTCATGATACATGATGCAAGTACTAGTCTTATGTTCTCCTTGTCTTTAAATTCTGCATATGGACCTAGAGTTAAGAGACTATCATCTGTAGTGTATTGCATAAACCTTGACACAGTTGTAACCACGAGATATACGTGAGATGAGTAGCATGTAGAGGTACTTGCGTGTTGGCTGATCACCCGTGCGCATTGTCACGACCCGTTACCCAAATTGTTGGGCCAGGTCGAGTCATGTCCAGCCTACGCTTAAGATAAAGCGCAGTAAGCTGTTCTAGAGATAACAAGATAAGACTAAATGTGCTAACAGTTCTATAAGTGAAGAAGAATCATAAATGCTCCAAACACAAAAGTCATCTCATATATAGAAATAAGTCCAAAGTACAAGTCTGAAATGTAAAACTGGATACATGTCCAGTTACAAAATACGTAGTCTAATACATGACTACACTAAGTATCCCAAGTGACTACGCAAACTAGGCGAGTCTCCCCGCAGGAACATCCTCGTATGGCAAAACCGGGTTCTCGGCAGTGACTCCATAATACGAATCACAGAGCAACTCCTCCTCAGTAAGTATACCTACAACGTTATCCTGTCAGGACGGAAGCAAGTACAACCTCTACAACTAAAGTACTGAACATATAATGAAAGAGATGTACAACAAGAAACATGGTGTGATAAGTCTATAAAACAGAAAATACTGGAAAACATGGCCTCATGGTACAACTGGGATCACAGTATCATAGTAACATAGGGAACATGGCATATCATGGTTTAATTGGTTCTTTTTAGAAATGACAACATATAGTTTAAAAGTTTAAAACAGTAGTATGTACGTGAATCGGTCAATAGGTAATCAGGATGTACAGCGGCACATATCAAGTTTTTCTGGCATGCACATACGTGCACGGACGGCATCAGTGTATATTCATACACAAACGCGAGATCAGAACCTACGGCAAGGTTACATATAGAATGTCGCCGAGCGCGGTAAATATATACGGAGAAGGGGGTCATGTTCACGTACAATACTAACAGTTTCCCCTTAACCCGTTATTTAAACATGTGAGAGATATGAGAACAGTAAAAATATGTGGAAGATACTGGGAGCAGTATAAGCATGGCAGGTACTGAAATTAATACAACATGTGAAGACATAACTTGCTACCTCAAGGATCAGTATTTTTAATAGGGTTAATACATGTTCTAGCATTAAAAGACAGTAAATGAGTGTGTAGATGTACTTGCCTGGGGTCCTGCTATCAATATGAATCAAGGCTCGGAGTGAAGCCACGGTCCTAAAGATGAGATAATAAAATAGCTAATCAGGGTGAAAAGACATACTATAATGTCTAGGTCAACTAGGGCAAACTAAGACAAACTGGGTCAGAGGTTGACTTATAGTTGACTTTGGTCAACTCCGGTCAATTCCAAGTCCAATGTGGGGTGACATGCTACTTTAACTAGCTTCCTAGGGTCTTTACACTAGTGAGGGGTGAGGTTCAACACGGCTAAAGCTCAAAGTAGCACAAAACTTGCAAGTCGTAATTAATCAATAAATAAATCAAATGATCATTGTGTTCCAACAATTTTTGAGATAGACAAAAAGTTCAATTTTTCATGAAATAAAGTACCAAAATGATCCTTGTTAATTATAGAAATTTATACTAATTTTTCTGGAATTTATAAACCTTCATAAACATTTATTAAAAATCAACAAACATAGGTATCCTGAAAATAAGCTCTATTTTCCTATTTTTATAAAATACCAAAAGTACTTATTAAATGCTGAAAAAATTATAATAAATTAGCTAAATTAACATAGTATTTAAATACAATTTTTCTAGAATTTTTACAGCACTTAAAATATATGAAAAAAATACAAAACAGCCTAACCGGATTATCCGACGGATTACCGCGGATTACCGGCGGATTTTCCGTTCCGTCACAGCAAGTTTTGTGGTGAAAATTCGGATTTTCCGACGGATTTCCGTGGATTTCCGACGGATTTTCCGAACCGTCGCAGAAAGTTGATTTTTGAACTCAAAACTTGTTTCGGCCATAAAAACTTCGTTTTAAATCGAAATTCGGACTTTCAAAAGTCAAATTGAATAGAATTGAATTTCCTACAACATGGAAGTATTAGTTTTCACAAATCAAAAATTTGATAGATCAAAACCTCAAAATACTCGAAAATATATCTAGAAACTCAGATCTACGCAATACTGTCGATCAAAACCAAAAGTGCTATATACTAAACATGCTAACAATTTAAAGAAGCAAATTATAGGCCAATAAAACTCTAGTTTTCATGGAAAACAAAAATAAAGTATGGTCATGCCACTTTTGAGCAAGATGCACTTGCCTAGGTTAAGCTCCAAGCCTAATCTTCTACTCCACCACCAAGAGGGGTACGAAACCACACTCTAGACCTCAAGGCCAAGCTCTTGGCAAGCTCCAAGGAAGAGAGAAGGGAAGAAGAAATGAAGAGAGAGTGAAGAAAATGAAAAGAGAGAGGAGAGAGAAAGTGAAAGGGTATATATAGAAGGGGGAATTAATCTTAGCCGTTGGATCGTGATCCATGTGAAAATCTAAGTCAATCCTAACCATTCAAAAAACCAAATATCCAATGGGTAATAGGGTGCATCTACACTATTCACGAAAATATCTTAAACACTATTCACGAAAATATCTAAACACTATTCACAAAAATATTCGAAACACTATTCATGAAAATATCTGAAATAAAAAATATCTAAAATGTAGAAAATCTGTCTGGACGGTATGCCGTCGGTATACTCCGGTATACTGGCGGTATGCCGGCCAAGGAAAAATTTATAAGTTAGGAAATATTTTTTTAAAGCATTACGAAAATCAAGAAAATACGAAACACACTACAAAATACATATCCGTATATAAATACCGATACTGTGAGAAAATATTTTATTCAGAAAAATAAAAATAAACCCTGAAATTCAGGGGCTTACATCCTACCCACCTTACAAAAATTTCGTCCTCGAAATTAAAAATCATCCAATAGGTCAAACTATAACATGTAGCTGCTCTAGCTACGATACTCAATCTGCTACCCTTGTAATCATCTCTTACGTTTCTCTTTACAATCTTTTTGGTTCAGGTTCAACAAATTCCTTCTATCATAAACTACGTCATATATCCTTTAGAATCTTCCATACTAACATGAAACATTTATGTACCCTAAAATATAGGTCATTCTCTGGGTATATGTTCATAAGCAAACAATGCTTAATCATCAACCATATTTTCAACCTCAATTGTAAATACTGGATTTCCTTATCACATCCTAAGTATCCTTATTCTATCAATCCACCGTTCCTTTGCATCATTTGTCGTCAATCCTTTCCTACAGCTTCTCCTTGAAATTATACGGTCAATATTTATCCTTAGCGTAGAGCCTTCTTCTTTTTACTTAACAAGTCCTCCGAATATAAATCCTCGATTTCAAAACTTTCGATTTATTAATTACCAATGTACCTATGTCTTTGCCTTGTTCTTGTCTTTTTAATCGATATCTTTCCGATCTCGTACGCAATACGATAACTCATTCTAATTATTCTATATCAATCCACATATCGATCTACCCTCTAATCACATGTAATTAGCTATAGATAACCAACCAAAATTCTACAAATGCTAAATCCTCAAACTGCTAAGCACAAGATTCTAATCCTCAATCCACAGTCATAACAATATAATATCTCATTATTCCATTTGGATACCCTATCATCAAGTCATACTATCAATACAATCGTTCTTAATGGTTTCCAAGTCTACTACTGTCAGTCACCCATACTTGTCCTATAAGCTTAATCTAACCAATCCCTAGGAAAAGTATTTATCACAAACACACAATACATCTATAGTTATACTACAGAATCAGTTAACAAGGTTTGGCTATTTCGGTCATCTATCAAATAGAAGGTAACAAGGCCTAAGACTGGGTCAAGCAATCCATAACAGTGTCCAAACAAGTTAAAGGGTCAAGCAAGACAGGAAAGTTTATCGAAAAATCTCCAAGAATGGTACGAAGACAACGAGATACATAACGAGAAGAATTACCCAAGTGGTTAACAAAGAAGAGTTTAGTCAAGTCATAGGAAAGATGGAACACAAAAATAATTATGTCCAAAAGATAACGCGAAAGCAATCCTATTGGAGAGTCCTAGAGAACCTGTAATCCTTGTTGTGGATGCAGATAGGACAGAGTTAATCAAGACTGGAAAGAATGATAATAAGAATTTGTTCTGCTCATTCGGTTATAATAAAGTAAACCAAGTTAAGATACGATCTGATAACCATACACGTCTTCCTGAAATCATGTTGCCAGAATTTTTGCCACACCAGTAAGCTTAGATGCAATAAACGATAGAGTCATAACTATGGTATACACCCTATAATCATGTTATCTAGAATTCTTGCCACGCCAACCGGTATGCTGCAAGAAAATCTAAATTCTATGAATATAATAGTATATCCAAAATCAGGCTCTATGTTTTTGTCATACCAGCTAATATGGCTGCGATAAATTCTAAACTTCATAACTAAAGCAGACATTTACCTTATCAGGATATATAACAATTTAATCCACAAAATTTATCACGATGCAAGATCAACGTCAACAACAAAAATCAGAAATTACATTCAATAACGAATTTAAGGAAGAACAGATAGAAATAAGTGAAAACAGATTTCTAGATAAGATTAGAGTGAGATCCTCAGGGGTCATTCCAAGGGTACAAACTTGGTCTAAATTGACCCACTGAAATACAAACAAGAGACTAAATACAGTTAACGGTCCTATGCTGTGACGAGTTCTCCTATGTTGCAATCTTAGCATTCCTCTAGGTGTTCTAAATGTTATTCCTAGTGTTATCAAGTTGTCCTAGATCCTAATTGCAGGCATGTTTGGTACAATAACGTAACCAAACAACTTAAGTCTGGACCTGCATGGGCCACCACCAAAAACATGTCACGATCCGTTATCCAAATTGTTGGGCCGGGCCGAGTCATGTCCAGCCTACGCTTAAGATAAAGCGCAGTAAGCTGTTCTAGAGATAACAAGATAAGACTAAATGTGCTAACAGTTCTATAAGTAAAGAAGAATCATAAATGCTCCAAACACAAAAGTCATCTCATATATAGAAATAAGTCCAAAGTAAGTCTGAAATGTAAAACTGGATACATGTCCAGTTACAAAATACGTAGTCATACATGACTACACTAAGTATCCCAAGTGACTACGCAAACTAGGCGAGTCTCCCCGCAGGAACATCCTCGTATGGCAAAACCGGGTTCTCGGCAGTGACTCCATAATACGAATCACAGAGCAACTCCTCCTCAGTAAGTATACCTACAACGTTATCCTGTCAGGACGGAAGCAAGTACAACTCTACAACTAAAGTACTGAACATATAATGAAAGAGATGTACAACAAGAAACATGGTGTGATAAGTCTATAAAACAGAAAATACTGGAAAACATAGCCTCATGGTACAACTGGGATCACAGTATCATAGTAACATAGGAAACATGGCATATCATGGTTAATTGGTTCTTTTTAGAAATGACAACATATAGTTTAAAAGTTTAAAACCGTAGTATGTACGTGAATCGGTCAATAGGTAATCAGGATGTACAGCGGCACATATCAAGTTTTTTTGGCATGCACATACGTGCACGAACGGCATCGGTGTATATCCATACACAAACGCGAGATCAGAACCTACGGCAAGGTTACATATAGAATGTCGCCGAGCGCGGTAAATACATACGGAGAAGGGGGTCATGTTCACGTACAATACTAACAGTTCCCCTTAACCCGTTATTTAAACATATGAGAGATATGAGAACAGTAAAAATATGTGGAAGATACTGGGAGCAGTAAAGCATGGCAGGTACTGAAATTAATACAACATGTGAAGACATAACTTGCTACCTCAAGGATCAGTATTTTAATAGGGTTAATACATGTTCTAGCATTAAAAGGCAGTAAATGAGTGTGTAGATGTACTTGCCTGGGGTCCTGCTATCAATATGAATCAAGGCTCGGAGTGAAGCCACGGTCCTAAAGATGAGATAATAAAATAGCTAATCAGGGTGAAAAGACATACTATAATGTCTAGGTCAACTAGGGCAAACTAAGACAAACTGGGTCAGAGGTTGACTTATAGTTGACTTTGGTCAACTCCGGTCAATTCTAAGTCCAATGTGGGGTGACATGCTACTTTAACTAGCTTCCTAGGGTCTTTACACTAGTGAGGGGTGAGGTTCAACACGGCTAAAGCTCAAAGTAGCACAAAACTTGCAAGTCGTAATTAATCATAAATAAATCAAATAATCATTGTGTTCCAACAATTTTTGAGATAGACAAAAAGTTCAATTTTTCATGAAATAAAGTACCAAAATGATCCTTGTTAATTATAGAAATTTATACTAATTTTTCTGGAATTTATAAACCTCCATAAACATTTATTAAAAATCAACAAACATAGGTATCCTGAAAATGAGCTCTGTTTCCTATTTTTTAAAATACTAAAGTACTTATTAAATGCTGAAAAAATATAATAAATTAGCTAAATTAACATAGTATTTAAATACAATTTTTTTAGATTTTTACAGCACTTAAAATATATGAAAAAAAATACAAAAAGCCTAACCGGATTATCCGACGGATTACCGCGGATTACCGACGGATTTTCCGTTCCGTCACAGCAAGTTTTGTGGTGAAAATTCGGATTTTCCGACGGATTTCCGCGGATTTCCGACGGATTTTCCGAACCGTCGCAGAAAGTTGATTTTTGAACTCAAAACTTGTTTTGGCCATAAAAACTTCGTTTTAAATCGAAATTCGGACTTTTAAAAGTCAAAATTGAATAGAATTGATTTCCTACAACATGGAAGTATTAGTTTTCACAAATCAAAATATTTGATAGATCAAAACCTCAAAATACTCAAAAATTATATCTAGAAACTCATATCTACGCAATACTGTCGATCAAAACCAAAAGGCTATATACTAAACATGCTAACAATTTAAGGAGCAATTATAGGCCAATAAAACTCGTTTTCATGGAAAACAAAAATAAAGTATGGTCATGCCACTTTTGAGCAAGATGCACTTGCCTAGGTTAAGCTCCAAGCCTAATAAGAGGGGTACGAAACCACACTCTAGACCTCAAGGCCAAGCTCTTGGCAAGCTCCAAGGAAGAGAGAAGGGAAGAAGAAATGAAGAGGAGTGAAGAGAATGAAAAGAGAGAGGAGAGAGAAAGTGAAAGGGTATATATAGAAGGGGGAATTAATCTTAGCCGTTGGATCGTGATCCATGTGAAAATCTAAGTCAATCCTAACCATTCAAACAAAACCAAATATCCTGGATAATAGGGTGCATCTACACTATTCACGAAAATATCTTAAACACTATTCACGAAAATATCTAAACACTATTCACAAAAATATCGAAACACTATTCATAAAAATATCTGAAATCGAAAATATCTAAAATGTAGAAAATCTGTCTGGACGGTATGCCGTCGGTATACTCCGGTATACTGGCGGTATGCCGGCCAAGGAAAAATTAAGTTAGGAAATATTTTTTTAAAGCATTACGAAAAATCAAGAAAATACGAAACACACTACAAAATACGTATCCGTATATAAATACCGATACTGTGAGAAAATATTTTATTCAGAAAAATAAAAATAAACCCTGAAATTCAGGGGGCTTACACGCATGCATTATGGCTAACTGTTAATAGAGGCATGTTAGGAGGCTTAGAAGTTAGTATAGGTATATGGTCGTGGATGCGATTTAAATAAGAGCATTGGGTGGGGAGAAAATACCTGACGTATGGACTTCTTTGCACATCCCTGATTACCTGCGCGCTCCTCCGGAGACGCAGGCTCCAGGTGCCCTCTGACATTTATCAGAGCGTTATGGACGTACCCCTTGTAGATGATGCCCTCTAACGATCTTCGGACGTTACGGATGTAGGCCCTTGGTGCCCTATATGGGAACTATATTGTTTCCATTGATAGCTAGGGCTCATGCGTCGAAAGGATTATTTCTTAACTGCATGTTCACTTTAGTACGGTTATGTTACCTTATTGATGTCTTGTCACTTACTTTTATTTGTGGCATATTTTATATTCAGTATTTATATGGCATGTTCTTTCTATATCTTGTTACGTCCCCTGAGGACCTGGTGATCTCTCCAGGTGTGTGCTTGTATGATATTTGCAGGTGTTCTAGCCAAGGTCGTGATCTTCTCCATTACTTCGTAGAGGATCGTCCTTGGGTCGACTTGCTACCTTTCCTTCACATTTTCTCTCGTGTATTATCCTTCTCATTTAAATTGTTGGTAGTGAATTTGTCTCCGCCCAACTACATATATAAATGAAAAAAAATTATAGTTGATTTATATTATTATTCTCTTATATGGTAGATGAGATTTAGTTGTCTTGGTTTACTGCATTTTATAGCTTATGTATACATACGAGGTTTCCATATATTGGAGTATACTTCGTATGTATGCAGCTGGCATGACCATGTACTTAGTCCTATGTATTTTGGAACAAAGGCATTACATATTTTTGTGGTGGACCATGCATGTCGAGTTTATCACTTCGGTTACGTCACTGTACCGATGTGAGCCTACATATAAGATTAGAGTCTAGAATCTCATCCACAAACTTGATCTCCTTCCTTGATTCCAATTTTGAACTCTCGTCCGACTATCTTGATTTCCTTCTGCTTGATTCCTTTCCACTTTAAATATATCCTTTCCCATCATACTTGATAGAGAGATTAGAGAGATGACTCCTACTAGTTATACATGTTATGTTGTTCAATCACCCTACTAGTTAAATTTTTATAAGTTGGGTAGAATGCACCATGACCTATCATTCACCGTGTCCTTACAACCCTTTACAGAGAGTACTCAGAAGATTACTTAGACCATAGAGCTTAAGATCCATGCCCCATTAGTTCAAACCAAGGCCTTAGATAATAAATAGTAGGATAACTGTAAGAGGCACGAAAATCGGACAAGTCTTGGAGCTTATTGAACTTGAACTACTTGTGTTTTCTTTCAATCACAAATCTCGTGTACTATAATTTACTATCTTGACTAATGCCGCAATTATAGCCTAGTTTTTACAAGTTTATTCTTAGTCGAGCTTGTTCAGGACATGTGTTTACTGGGGATGCCCGTTAACATGTTGTCTAGTTAGAATCAGTATATTATGGTCTGATCAACCTTAGTGCAGTTGGTTCGCTCTTCTTATGATGATCCCCATGGATTGAGATATAGATGTCTCTAGGATCTCATCCGCCACTGCCTTGACAACTCCCCTTAAAATATTCTATCGTCTTTTGAGCCCTGTGTTTGCATTCGATCCCTCTCCCTTAAACTCTGTCTTGTTTTTCGCTTTTACTTACTGCGGAAAAACAAATGCTCATATTTGACAGAAGATATACCCAGAATGTCCCCCTTATTTCACCAAACCACCTACATCCATGGAAGATATATATATACACAATCGTTTCCTCTATTCGAAATCGAAGAACCACCGTCCGATTGATTCATATCTCATATCACATTATCTATCACATTGTGTAGTATTCCTTTATACTTAAAGCCCAAGCACGATATCCCAACTTTGAAATTTTCTAACCTCATGAATGCTAAAACCATGTCCTAGCTTCTAGAGTAAGTAAATGTAAGTCTTTTTAAATTGTAGGAGATACTAGTATTACCGATTGATTAGAATAAGTTGGTTTCCATTAGGGAGATAATTAGTGCCTCATGAACTCCCACTTTCTATCTAGATCATTTGGTATCCCCGGTCGTAACAATAATATTCGAAGCATGAGACCAGCTGTTACCGTCTAACAAATTTCACATACAAGGCATAGATGACTCCACCTTCATGTAGATATATCGTCCCATAAAAACATGTCCCCTTGTACTCTGTTTTTATGATACGACTTTTAGGACAAAAAGGCTAACTATAACCCTTACAATAATACCATTGTCCTTTCTGACTTTAGTTAGAGATCCAACCTCGACTAAAATCTTTTGACCCAATATATGGTTGTGATCTACTCGAAGCCCACTATACAAATGCCACTAGTGTGCTACTCAATTGAGTCTTCTTGTGCTACTTAAAACACAAAAGTCGCAGAAGACGCATTCTTGGGCTTTAGGAACCTGGCTAACCAACCCGGCTGTAAACTTTGTCTGACCACTTGACTTGAAACCTATAAGATTGCCCTAACCTACTAAGGATGGCTCGGATAGATTTCATATCATCTCGTCCAGTCAGTATAGATTATAAATATGATTCATTAAATCAAAGATCAACGTCCAATTAGGGAATCCGTTAAGATCCAGTTAAATCCATCTTTGCATATCGCTATATTTGGGATAAAAACCAAAGTTGATGAAATAGATCCTTATACCTATTATGTATCCCCCATCTCTTGGTCCACTAATTCTCCTTCTGTAAATTTGTAACCAAATCTCTGGTAGCCTATGTTATGAGATGAACGAAATCATGCTGCACCAACTTACTTTTGGTTAACTTGACCAAGACCTTTCCACTGTCTTGATGAAATATGATCAATACATGGGCAATGTAAATTAGTAATCTTAGGCTTCCTATAAAGTCCATGACTACGACCAGAAATAACTCATTTCCTCAACATATCCTAGAAATTTTATCTTCTTAGAAGTCTTTTTACCGTGTTTTCTATGTTTAACCAACTTCTATAAGTTAGATAGTACCTTGAACTTAGCATACCTTCTCTCTCTTAGATATAGGACATTTGTACTCGTTGTACCATCTGTTTGTAGGTTACGATGTGATCTTCGTACTATATTTCATATTTACTTGCTTGTGTGTTTAGACAACCACGGTAAAAGATCGCAACCGTCATTCTTCACATTCTGTTCCTTTATAGAATCGTGCCTTAGTTTCAAAGTTTGAAATAAAATTCCTAAATGAATAGGCAAGCCTCTCAAAGGATTAGCAAATGATTGGAATAGATTGATTCCACTCGGTCTAATAAATCAATGGTTCATAACATCCATTTCTATCATTATCAATTGATAATCTCTACTGTGACTTTGATATTTGAAGCATAACACTAGCGGTTTCCTTCCAACAACTTTCACACTCATGAACTAGACGAGCCCCTCTACACACAAACACACCTTCTGGTGCTCCACGTCAGCCATACTACAAGTATGATATATTTTTAGAACAAATCATAGATGTCCAATTTTGTTCTATTTGATTTTAAACCATATAATATTGACCCATTCCCTTAATTAAACTGAAGGCCATAACGCATGCAAGACGCATCGCACTTATGACATATGCATTCCATCCAAGCAGCACATGCTCCTACACAACATCAAACTTCGACCCCGCACGCACTAGTCTTGTGATTTAAAGATTCCATAATGCCTGCCTAATCATGCATGACTATCTAATGCTATAGCAAGATTTTCTGCACTTATTATAGACTCTCACCTCTTCGTCCATAACTTCTACTTTCCTTAATGTTCTTTAAACCTTATCTCTAGTTACCCAAGTTAGGCGAAGATTCTAATCCCACTGTACCAACATGTTCTAGCTATATTTAAATGAGAGGTTCCCCCCAGCTTGTGGGAAGCATGACCCATAGAGAGGCAATGTTAAATTGTAAAAAAAAATCTTGTAATAGTTATTGACCAAGAACGCTATAGTATTATCGAGGCTCACTTAGAATCCGAGACTGCGGTCAGAAGCGTCTATTATTCTCGTGTCCTCCTTAGAAATTGTCCTTCTTATAAGTTCTGTAACAACAATTTTCATGAGTAGCCAATTTTTATAAGTTGGGTAGAGTATTGAAGGAATAATAACCCACCATATGGAATATAACGTCAATTTGGGATCATGTAATAACCCCACCTCCTCCTCTGTTTCAGAACCAGGTTACAATTGACATACTTGCTCTCCCTTCGTAGGTAATCTCGTTACTCATTTTTTCTACTGTTGATATTAATACTTATTTTAATTTCGAGGATGAAACATTTATAAGTTGGGTAGGATGTAAAACCCCTAAATTTTTTTAAAATATTTTATTTCAATATAATGAATATGCTTTACAGTATTCTTTTTCTTAGACTTTTAAAACTAGAATTGTTAATATTTTGGTAGCAAGATAAAACCTGCAATACATATATATTATAAACTTGTAACAAATATACCTACTAAAAATATTAGAAGGGTATTTTTATTTTTGTAGAAATTTAAGAAATGTTATGTTAATTTTATAGTGTTTTATTTGTTAATTAAAATATATTGTTTTAATAAATAAATTATTTGGTAATAATAATAGTAGCAAGAACTGCTGCAATATAGGTAACTAGTAGGTTAAGATGTTTAAGTTATTTATTAAAGGGTCCTAGGAATATTTTTGGGAATTTATTAAAATTTTGTATAAATTATTTAAACTTATTTTCGTGTTTATTTTATATATATATATATATATATATATATATATATATATATATATATATATATATATATATATATATATATATATATTGTAGAAGCATGGAAAAGAACAGGAAAGTCCATGCCGCCCAAAACAGAAGGAGTCTCATGCGGTTCAAAGAATCTCTTAAAGCTTCATGCGGCTCAAGAGTCCTTTAGAGCTTCATGCGGCTCAAAAGTCCTTCAGAGCCTCATGCGGCTCAGAAATCCCCAATAGCTCCATGCGGCTCAGGTAAAAGCCACGTGGCCTATGCGGTTTGCCTCTACAGCTGGCCATCAAGCAGCGGTCTCATTTAATGCTTTGACGTAACACGGCAGCTCTGACATAAAGGTGAATTGACAGCTCTGACATAAAGCTGCAATGATGACTCTGACATAATGGCGCGCTCCTAGGGAAACGAAGAAAATCTTTATAGCTGGCACGATCCACCAATTTTGAAGCTCCCTATGCGGCTACCATCCTTCATGCGGCAGCAACTCCCATGCAGCTGTTACTCCCATGCGGCTCGGATCGTGGCGGCCACCCTCATGCGGCTCCGATTTTGGGAAGCCACACCCATGCGGCTCTGACACGTGGCCACTCTTATGTGGTTCGGTTGGGGGCTACCCCCGTGCGGCTGCTACTCCCATGCGGCTCGGATCATGGGGGCCACCCTCATGCGGCTCAGATTAAAGGACTTCCATGCGGTTCAGATAAGGCCACCCTTATGCGGCTGTGACACGAGGCCACACTCATGCAGCCCAACTATGACAGTCCTCTATGCGGCTCGCAGCAGTTGGGACACGTGGCAGGAGTTGATCAAATCCCAACAATCCATATTTATGGCAATCGATATAACAGGCAGTTGGGACACGTGGCAGGAGATTGACCAAGATTTATTTACTCGGATTTGCTGATATCAACAAATCATCATGATGCAGATTTGTTGCAATCAACATTAACTGCCTATGCAGATTTGTTACAATCAACATTAATTGTCCATGCAGATTTGGTGCAATCAACATTATCTGTCCAGATTTGTTACAATCAATATTGACGGCCCAGATTAATTTTCAACAAACAAGATCAAGGCAAATTGTAACCAATCCATAACTGCCCACTTTTCAAGGAGCAATCATTGCAAACCCTACTTATCATACTCCACTCCTATAAATAGCAAGGTGCCATTCCCTTGCAAAAAAAAGAGGAGAGAGACAGAGATACGCAAAGAGAGAGCGGTGGCGCACAGAGAATCTCCCCACACATCCCGAGAGCATTTCTTCATCAGAGCTAAGGCTACGTCCGATCGTCTAAAGAGTAAGCCAGAGTTGATAGCACTCTCCTGAGCCTCTACCGTTACCTCCAAAAAAACTAAACAATTATACTTAGATTGCTGCACCTAGGTTTTCATCCCTAGGCTTTCTTTGTACGAGCAAGTTTGTGTTATGAAGTAAAAGTCCAGTCCTCCCATAAAACTGTTTTGTTCTTTTATAATCAATGGCAAACACGATGGCGACTCTGCTGGGGACTAACTTCTCCACGGCTGAGAAGTTGGTGACGCAATCGGACGCAGCCAAACTTGGCTCCACTCAACAGATACTGGTCGTCCGCTTCGACCAGCAGGCGTTTGAAGAAATGCTCTCCGACGGAAGCATTGGCCCGGTCCAGAAGCGAGCCCGCACGAAGAAGGCTCGCAGGGAGTGGAGGCCCAAATCATTTGCTCCTTCCCAAGCTCTGAAGGAAATGCTCCCTGCTACCCAAAATGACTGTAGAAGCATAGAATTTCAGGACCAGAAATCCTATGCGCCAAACATTACATGCACCAGGGAGCTCAGAGGAAGTACTTGGCACAGCAAAGCAAAAGTATAGACATTAAAAGAGGATTTTATCTCATATAAAAGTCTATTACATGTCTAAAAAAGAGCTGTACAAAGGAAAATTTCTACAAAAAAAAGACCCTAAGTCTACAGCTAGACGCAACAACCACCATGCACTCTCAAACAGGCGCATCTCGCCATGCGCTCTCAGCCAGGCGCATCCCTTCAGCCGCTCAGTTATGTGCATCCTCAGTTATGTGCATCCCTTCAGCGGCTCAGTTATGTGCATCCCTTCAGCAGCTCAGTTATGTGTCGCCCTTCAGCGTCCCAGTCAGGCGCATCATGAAGTGTTAGCATATGCACCATCAAATGCTTCGATTAATGAAGCATTTATTGAGCAGAACGGGGTGGAAATAAACCCTCTAGCTGGAGGAAGAGCTCTCCAAACCAAGGAAGAGAAGAGCACCACAAATCAACCTACGGCTAAAGGAGCAGCTTTCAACCCAACCAGAATGGGCAACACCCACTCTAGCAGGAGGAGCTCTCCCAAAGCCCAATGAAGATGATCGGAGCACCGCAATTCCGATCTGCGGCTCTTCCGGCATAACGGAGACGAGGCTCGAGCATCCCGATCTTTGGATGCAACAGGCACCTTCCGCCTGCCTCAAAAGCCCTCGACTCTGACTTTTGGATGTAACAGTCACCTTCAAGTGCATCAATAAAGATAATGCGTCGCATCTTCACCCTCAGGAGCATCTCGTCAACAGAATATGCTCGGACAAATAAGTTCATTTTGGGAGAACGTGAGAGAACGAGAAGCAAACCCTCTCCATGCCACTATTTATAGGCCGAGCAAATCAAACCCATGCGCCAAGTGGCTGGCTCTCCGAATCCTGTGCAATGAATTTGTATTAATGGTGATGAACCTGACGCTTCGAATTCAGCCAAGTCAAAAACGGCTATTTAAAGCACTCGAAGAACATAACAGTTGGGCCTATAAAGACGTATCACGCAAGCAGATGCGCCGGTCAGACCGCATCATACAGACGCACCCATCAGCTCCAAGCGCCTCATAAGGATGCGCCCCTATACGTCCCCATGCGCCTAGTGGAACGTCGATCGATGCACCCACTCAATAGCCCATCACCTGTCAAAGAACATTAAATGCTGAAGTCTGACAGAGTTGGCAGTATGTCCCCCGAGGACTGAACGATTGACAGCTTTTTCAGAAGACGAAGCTTCGTCGACGTCAGCATCATCATTGCTTTCCTCCGGCGGATACAAGTCACGTGGCCGCCCAACCATCTCGCATGCGCCTCCGCAGCCATGCGCCTAAATCTCTGCATGCGCATCAAAAGCCGTGCGTCTCAGACTTTTCTCTGATCCCTAAAGACAGAAGTAAAGTCACTACTGAAGCCCCGCATGCGCCACAAAAGCCATGCGCCCCGACTGGTTCGTGACTCCTAAAGGTTACGAGCCAAAGTCTCCTCATGCGCCCAATCCCAGGCGCATCCTATCAGATCATTCCTCACCAAATTCGAGATCTTTGAGCCATGGACCTACGACACGTGTCCTTTGACTTGATTCAGCCGATGAAGGGGTGCTAATCACCCAAGATCTCAGCAACTGAAAAATTCTCTCCATTGCTACGTGTCAGCTCGGCCGCAACCCACAAAAGCAACAAAAAGGGTTCAACTCCTCAATTAGAGCGTATCACCCATGTGCCTCCATCAGCAACCACTACGTGGCGTCCCCGCGTACAGGCGTATCCTACATATGAGCGCATGAGCAGCCAGCCTGCAAAGCTATAAATAGAGGGATCACTTCCTTCTTACACACACATCACACAACCACCGACATACATATACAGAGAGGCAGATACAGACACTCAACGTCTTCTTCCTCTCTGCAAGCTCCGGCACCCAGAGCAACTCAGACCTTCAGAGAACCGAGAACCGTCGTCAGATCGTCAACAGAGTCAACGTATTACCACTCGCTCCATCGGCATAAGGGACCCAGATAAACAAAAGTGTACTCCTAGGACTACGTCTAAGTCCTACATTGTAACACTGTTCTATTTAATTAAAATTTGCAATCAAAATATTTTAATGGCAAACAAGCTGGCGACTCTGCTGGGGACTTCTTTCTCCTCCACCGTGAAAGCTGTGTCGCAATCCGACGACGTGAAGGTGGGCTCCTCCCATAAGATGCTGGTCGTACGCCTCAATTAATAGGCGTATGAGGAGTTCATCTCTGAAGGTAGTGCGAGTCCTTCGAAGCGGCTGCCGAAGCCGAAGAAGACTCGCCAAGTCTGGGTGCGCAAGGTCGACGCCTCTGGCATCACCACCGAAGGGGATGCGCCAATGCAGCTTTTCCTTTCTGCTGACGTCCTCAGCAACCAAGATGCTCCTACCGGTGCAGCACATCTCTCGAGAAAACGGCTGACCATATTCCCTAGCCATCTCCCTCTCAGGCGAGGAAGATGCATCGACGGAGCAGGGGCGCAGCTAATGCCCCACGCATCACCTCTGATGTGACACAGAAGGTCTCTGTCTTTGACGGACTCACTCGTTGTAGTGGCAAGGAGAATTTGGACTCTGAGTACTATGCGCTCCAGCGGGCTGCTGCGAAGAAGTCCAAGGCAGTACAGGCCATGTGCCTCAAACATGCTATACCGGCAGCAAATCAGAAGCATACACTCACAATCATGTGCGCTGCTTATGGTAAGCTGTATAAGGTCAACTCGGGTGCTTCTGCGTCGGAAATGAGTCGACCTTCAAAGTCCTTGTCTCACTTGGGCGCATCTGTTGCGTTCGCAACCAAGTCGAGCAAGGCAAACTCTGTGGTCTTGAACTCCCGTGCCTCCACTGGTTGTGCGTCTGAGGTTCGTTCAAGTCACTGTAAATGTTGTTCCCCCACTACTGATCTGAGTGCCTATTTGGTGTTGGATCACAGGGCACAACATTCACTTGACCACCCCGGCGCTTGGCCTTGCTATGCGCCTGATGGGGTGCGAAGGTGGCACTCTCCTCCAACGATCTGCGTAACGTGATCATTCACAAACACTGATCAGGAGAGTCGACTGACAAGCACAATACGCCCCTCACAGGGCACACCTGTGCTGTAGTCACCATCAACTGCTATTGCAAGGCAGCAGTTCTACCAAGACAGTCGGTGTTCCAGCGGCTGCAATCATCAACACCACTCCGACGTCGCCTCGGGAAGAAGGTATCAATAAAAGAGGAGCCAAAACTAAAGGTTGCTTCATACAACATAATCTCTAACTCCTCGTCAGTCCGAAAGGCGACTGGCAATTCCTCGTCCTCGTCTAAGAGCCAGCAGAGGAAAACTAAGACAACTGTCCCGTCCTCCGAAGTGTTTGAAGGCATCCGGGGGAGAAAGAAGATCTTGGACGAAGTTGGGGGTAGTCAAGCCCTTGTTGATCCTCCTTTTGAAGACGAAGATGTCCTCCAGAGCACAGCTAGGGTGGATCTTCATCCTGGAGACGAAGTCAGCCTCCCGGACGTAGCTGGGGGTAGTCTGGCCCCTGTGGACCTGCGTCTCGAAGACGAAGAAGTCCTCCAAGATAGAACTGGGGGTAGTCAGGCCCTGGCGGATGCTCCTGAAGATGAGGATGTCCTCCAGAATGTAGCTAGGGGTAGCCAAGACGAGGCTCCGGGGGAAGTTTCTCTTTTACAAGAGAGCGAGGCTGAAAGCGAAGCCTCAACTGATCTATCCGACTCCAGTCGTGTCATGACAGTATACATTATTGGGGGTGATACCGAGCCTGATGCGCCGCCAGCAGACCTCGTCCAGCACATGGATACCTTGAAGGGAGGACTCAAAACCCTCTCTGCCTCCATGCAAACACTGACTTAAGCAGTGTTTGAGATACGGTCAGCTTTGGCCAGGACACCGTCTACTGGTCCTGACCCCGGGGCCAATGGAGAATCAAGCGTACCCCTTCAACGGGTATCCTTGGATACAGATCGTCGCGAGGCACCACGGACATCGGAGCCCTCAAATGCTCAACTCCAGGCGGTACCACCTTCTCCGACTCCCAGCTCCACGGAAGACGTGGTCGAGATGATCAGGGACTTGCGCGAGCGCTTTGAGTCCAAGAATAGACAAGAAGCGCCAAAAGATAGGAATCCCCCAACCTTATCCCCTCGAATGGAACAAAGTGGTTTATCCTCCTAAGTATAAACCACAAACATTGACGCCATACGACGGGAAGGACTCTCCGCATCGCTATCTGACGTACTTCCAGTCTCAAATCGGACATCTTCCGAAGGAGGACGCACTACTCACCAGCATATTTGTCGGGTACTGAAAGGAGTGGCGTACGACTGGTACTGCAGTCTCTCCGATAACTCCATATCTTACTTCAACGATCTGACGCATCTCTTCTTCGACCGTTTCTACGACGGCGGAAAGGACATGACAATGGCATCCCTCATAAAGATACGCCAGAAGAAGAAGAAAATAGTTCGAGTATTCATCGAACGCTTCCGACAGGCCTGCTTCAGACTGCCCCCGGGCATGCCAGAACATGCAATCCTCTCCTCCTGCAGCATGAACATGCTTCCTGCAGTCAAACTCTGGCTCAACTCTACTCCTCCTCCCGACTGGAGTTCCTTGATCATCGAAGCCGAAGCAGCAGAAAAGAAGGCGTCCAATGCTCGCCTTTTGGGAGTTAGTTTTCCTGTCTTTGAGGACAAGGGGAAATGGCCTACAGCCAACAACCCCGAACGAGAGCCGAAGGGGAAATAGGCGTTGACTGTCAATGCCTCCAAAGGTGCATCAACACCTACTCAGAAGCCTCCACTTGCACCAAGGCCAAAGGAGTTTATTCTTTCAACGATGAAGACACCCTGTAACTCTTTGAGATACTGAAGCTGTAGTGCCCCGTCCCGCAAAGTCAATCGGAGGAATCGAAATACCGACGGCGTTCGAACTTGGCCTTACAATGGCGACTTGAAGACATCGCTCAGTGGGGTAGTTTCGGTGAACTTGCCTCATCTCAGCCTTCACATAATAATTCATGTGTTTTCAACTTGCACAATTAGGCTTAATAATAAAAAGACGAATCCATATAGCTAA
>JANAVB010029066.1:7500-93832 GCA_029216955.1 Iris pallida | reverse complement strand
AAGGCACGGAGTTCCTTGGCGATTCGAAGTGCGCAGCCGCATGGAGTAAAGACTTATACGGGACATAATGTATGGACGTCGCCTTCCGAAGCTTCCGCTGGATCGACAAATGTATTGAGAGAGAGAGAGAGCTGAGTGACTTGTAATGTGAGCTTGAGTGAGCATGAGAGATTGTAATCTTGGCCTTGCGCCCCCAATGTAACCGTGTCTCAATATCAAAAAAGAGCTTCTTTGGAAACTTGTGTTTTGTTCTGAATTTTTGCTGCATGTTCAATGTCTCTGCATGGAACTTCTGTGCGACACCCCGTCGCAGCCGCTGGAATAGGCGGTTATGGAACCCGCCTTGCACGAGCACAATCTAGGCGTGCGGCATCACACCTTAGCGAGGACGATCGCTCCTACGGGAGCGGGGCATGAATAATGGTATCAGAACACGGCTTTACGTCTTGGACTACCGATGAATCTTTAACTCGTTGTTTCGCAAACTCTGAATGTTACTTCCGCATATTGATATTGTTGGTGCGCTCTCTCTCAAATGTCCCATGGGATGTCCATACAATAAGTCATCTATTTTACAAAACATAGGAGAACAGTTTTTGATAAAACAAAAGGATGGTTCGCGTAAGCACGGTTGGCTAAGTCGGGCTGGGCATATACACCAAGGATTACGTCGACCTTAGAAAAGTCGAGTACGGGAATTGAATAGTGCGAGCATGAAACGGGTTGAGCTGATTGAGTAAATGAAATGACTATCGATAGGGGTGCTTTTGAACGACGATGTTGTCGTCGGTGCGATATAAGGTGGGCGTACTTAAAATTTATGGAATCGTTCGGACGGAAATTCGAGGAAGTAGATTTTGATTCAAAGGATAGTTTTGAGAATTTGTTGAATGACTTCATTCCTAAGTGGTGTATACGATAGGCGCAGGAATGTCGATCGATCAATGAGAATGCGGGGGTGTCGAGTCTATCAGCAAGCGTCGCACATATGTAAAGCCTTAGATCGTGTACGATGGAGTGAGTTATTGTCATGAAGATTGATAAGTGGATTCGAACAACCTAGAAATTGATGCGCACGGAACGTGCACGGGATTGAGGATTGTGCGAAGTATGAAACACGAAAGTGATCGAGTAGATGAAACTGAATCGAAGAAAAGTTAGGATGTATGAATGGACGACTTGATCGAGGAAATCGAAAATGATGTATATGAAAAGTTAGCACGATGAGAAGATAGCGTGCGTGAAAAAGTTTGATTCGAATTTGAAAATGACTTTAAGGATGGATTGAATGTTGCTCGATGATTGAGTTAACAAAGAGACGATACGATTGAGAAAATGCATTGGCGATGACTTAAGATAGACGAAAAACAATACGTGAAATTGGTTCGAGGAAATTGATGTCCTGAATGGTTCAAGGGATAATGATCGAACTTGAATTTGAATGTCGAGGAGATTATCCAGTCGGACGAGCATCATTCGTACGACTCGGAACTTGTTACAAAGGAAGAGTCAGGTTACGCATGTCATCGATGGTATTGAGGCGTATCAAAGATCGATATGCGATAACTCGGGTGTACTCTGACTCGGCGAATGACGATCGTACAAGTATTATTGTTCGGTTGGATATAATATTAGGATTTTGATCGAGATGAATGTTGGATGAAAATGATCGTGTCTTGATGGTTACGTTGATAGCCACAACGTCGACGATTGTCTTGCGCGAGCGCAACTCCAGCCTCGCACATGCGTTGCGTCGGATTTGGGGCGATTGTTCCGCGTGAGCGCTGACATGGTGATTCATGTCACAGGAATGATCGAACTCGGAAAATCAGGACGCGACAACGTTGATTGTCTCGACTTGTCGGTTTAACGCGAAGGTGAATTCGAGGATGTTTGGACTTGCGACTGATGAATGCAAGAAACTTGAGGATTGAGTAGGTCCAATTCGCGTATCGAAAATAAACTAGTCTAGATGCAAAACAAGAGTTACATCCCAATGAGGATGATTATCCTGCGGGAGTGTGTATGGTGATTCATGCCCACCGTGAAAAAATCTGACTAGCGTGAGATCGGGACACAACAAATTGTTAAGCTAGACGACCTCATGATCGATTTTGTGAATTGGAATAGATGACTTAGGAAATATGGAATGTAGAATTTTGGTTAGCAATGAATTGCGTTATAGCATGCTCGAATTGAGAAAGATTGATAGGCGATCTGTGTCGAACGTATTCAAAGAGATAGACTATGCAAAAGGCTTGTTGAACGAGTGAGATTGATATGTTAAGAAATTTGTTGAAACGTAAGTTGTCATATGATGGCTTTGCTGAATAACTCGGACCTCGTGTGACGAATATTGGGAGTATGTAGGCAATCTATGCTCAAAGTTTAGAAATCGGAGTGATGCGAGCTTGGGTAGAAAACCCTGTACTATCAACTTGGTTTGACCTTAGGATGGGGTCAGTGTTGATATCGTTGTTTGGAAACTATGATTCCAATACTGACGGAAAGACATAGCCTAGCAGTTAGGCAGACGTTCCGGTGCGGAGCGATAGGAATGGTGAAGGCACCACTCATGAGGCTCGGTTGACATACATGTATATCAAGGACGCTTGAATGCTTGCACGATCCGACTCGAGTGGTGATGGCGGGATTCGCTATCATGAGGCTTGGTTGAAATATATTTTGGGGACGCCTAAGATATGTGCATGATCCATACTAAGTGATACGTTGAATTCAAGTAAGATTTGAGGACGAGGAAGTATCGAGGATTTTGAGATCGTAAGTTTTGAAGAAAGGATTGAGGGTAGCACGAGCGTGGCTCGGATTTGAGTAAGGAATAGGAGAATTGTGTGCGAGCGTTCTTGAATGTTGAGTAAAGTGATAAGTCGATAAGTGTACTCAGTTAGTTTCGAGGATGAAACTTTTCTGATGGTGTATGAGTGCCCCGTCCCGCTCAGTCAATCGGAGGAATCGAACCGCCGACGGCGTTCGGCCTTAGCCTTACAACGGCTGTTGGAAGACATCGCTCGGTCGAGGCGACCGCTCGCTCAGGTAGGGTAGTTTCGGTAAACTTGCCTCATCTTAGCCTTCACTTAATAAATCATGTGTTTTAAACTTGCACAATAGGCTTGATAATAAAAGAGACGAATCCACATAGCTAAGGGAATAATCCCGACGGGTCAAAATAAGTTAGAACATAGAAAAAGGTCCAACGGTCGGCTTAGAGTTGGTGCACGACGTGCTTTGAAAATGACACTCGGTCCTTCGTCCCGTGGCTTGGGAGAAGGAAAGTTAGTCTTCGGTGCAAAAGCTAAGAGTTAGCCTAAGTCATAGGCATCGCCCGCGTAAATGCTTGATAAAGCATGCACGCTTCCACTGCGCAAGGCTTGGCATAGCCTTTGCTCGTCCCTCGGGTTAAGTTTTAGGCTTGAGTAAGTTAGGCAAAGTTATGTCGGTCGATCTAAGTCATTCCAAGTGTTGTCCCGCTCATTCTGCGGTTGTCAAGTTAAGTAGTCCCACGATCTCAAGGCCCATCGACTTGGGCAGGAGTATCTTGCAGAGCATGATTGGCTTAAGGCACGATGCACGGGCTTAGTGTTTAAGGCAAGGATCACAATTAATTTCAAAGTGAGTTTTGAGAAAGGACTATCAAATAGGCATTCATGAGTTGAACCAAATGATAGGGTAACAAGAAAGGAAATGCTCGCGACCGTGGATCGTCGGGGTCTCAAGGAAAGGAATGCTCACGACCGTGGGTCGTCGAGGGGTCTCAAGGATAGAAGTCTTGGTTTTGGTAGAGGAATGACTGTGTGAGACGTCAGTTTGTGTCGAGTCTTGCATGGTTATTTGACAACTTGTCGACAAGGGCGATGAAGCCTCGAGCGGTAACCCTTGGCCAAGGGGCCGACTCGGCCTAGGAGGGAACAGGCATAGTCGTGCGTAAGGTTTGGCACATGTTAAGCGGGGACTTGCGACGGGGCTAGCCACTTGCGTCGAAAGGATCCCGATTAACAAAACTATACGTCAAGGTATAGCTTGTGATGCTAGTGACCAAGTTCATATAGATGTCGGCAAATAACGTCTAACCGCATGTATGCCTTTAGATTGAGTTGAATTGAAGGTGTGTACAGTTAGAACACCAAGTTTGGGCCTAAGATTGGGTTTCAACATAGGCGTCGTGCTTCGGCACGAGATGTGGCATCGAGTCTTGAGTTGTCGGCATATAAGTTGCTTAAGTTGGTCGAGTTGTTTGAGTTTAAGTCGGGAAACCACCGCAAGACAAAGTTGGTTGAGTGACACTAACATTCACAAGTCTAAGATTGGGTCAGTTGGTGGTCAAAGTAGCAAGGGCTGCTAGGCGGCAAGGGCCGCGAGGCGGCGATATGGTTAAGTTTTACAGAATTGCGAGGCACGGCCTCAGCAAGGGTTTGTTGTACGGTCACACAGAAAATGGAGCTTAATTGCGTAGTTACGTCTCTAATTTTAAGCCGTAAGGCAAACATGACTCGATAGGTTAACGTTGTTGGCACGAGAAGGGTCTTGAGGCAAGGTATCGAGTTAACATTTGTTGCAAGCACGAGATGTCTAAAGACACAAAATCAGCAAGGCGTCGGTCATAAAATTGATCCTAAGGCAAGACTAGAAAGACAATTGATATGAAGGGACTATGTTGCACAAAGTAAAATTGTGCGAGTTTTGTATGGGTGGGCGAGGAGCTCATTCCACCAGTACAGTTGAGTACTGACACCCACATAGTTTACATGTGCAGGCACATGTAGAAGCTCGTGGCGCGGAGCTCACTTGGATGCGTCGAGGCACGGAGTTCCTTGGCGATTCAAAGCGCGCAACCGCATGGAGTAAAGACTTATACGGGACATAATGTATAGACATCGTCGTCTGAAGCTTCCGCTGGATCGACAAATGTATTGAGAGATGAGAGAGAGTTGAGTGACTTGTAATGTGAGCTTGAGTGAGCATGAGAGAATTATAATCTTGGCCTTGCGCCCCCAATGTAACCGTTGTCTCAATATCAATAAAAGAGCTTCTTTGGATAACTTGTGTTTTGTTCTGAATTTCTGCTGCATGTTTAATGTCTCTGCATGGGACTTCTGTGCGACGAACCCGTCGCAGCCGCTGGAATCGGCCGTTATGTAACCTGCCTTGCACGAGCGCAATCTAGGCTCGTGCGGCATCACGCCTTAGCGAGGACGATCGCTCCTACGGGAGCGGGGCGTGACACATATACCATGTCGTACTGGGCTAGCAAAATGGCCCATGTAGCCAGCCGAGAATTGAGTATGCTAGGCTTCTTCATCAGTACCCGAAGAGGATTAACTCGGGATATGACATGAATAGTTTGGCTAATGATGTAATGCTGAGTCTTCTGGACAGCGAACATAAGAGCTAGGCATTCTTTTTCAACCGGACTATAACGGTGTTCAGCACCAATCATAGTACGACTGAGATAGTAGATGGCTTGTTCGTGGCCTTCTTTGTTCTTTTGGGCAAGTAAAGCACCCAATGAATGATCTATAGCATGGACATACATTAAGAATGGTATGCCAGAGATTGGTGGCACCAAGACTGGTGGGTTCATGAGATACCGTTTGATGTCGTCAAATGCTCGTTGACATTCTTCGGTCCAAACGAAAGATGCACCCTTCTTCATTAGTTAAGTGAATGGTCTACAGCGTCCAGACAGATTCAAAATGAATCTTCTGATGTACGCAGGTCGACCTTGGAATCCTCGTAGCTCTTTTAGGTTGCGAGGAGGACTTATCTCTTGAATGGCTTTGATCTTCTCGGGATCCACGTGTATACCCTTAGAGGTAATGACGAAGCCGAGAAATTTGCCACTAGAGACACCCAAGAATGACTTGGAGGAATTCATTTTAAGTTGATGTTGGCACATGAGATTGAAGATAGTTCTCAGGTCCTGGATGTGATCTTCTTTTAGACGACTTTTGACAGCATATCGTCGACGTAGCATTCGACAGTCTTGCGCAGATAATCTCGAAAGATCGTACTCATGGCTCGTTGATATGTTGCACCAGCATTCTAGAGACCAAATGGCATTACAGTATAGCAGTAGACTCCGCAAGGAGTGCAGAAAAAAGTATGCTTTTCGTCTTCAGGATTCATCTGAATCTGATTATACCCGGAGAATCCGTCCATTAAAGATATTCTTTCGAACCCATAGGTGTTGTCGATCATGACATCTGTGATAGGGAGAGGAAATTTATCTTTTGGACATGCTTCATTAAGATCCCGAAAGTCGATGCAGACTCGAACTTTTTCGGTTTTCTTTAGAACTGGGACGACATTGGCTACCCAATCAGGATGCTATTCTTCTCGAATAAAGCCACAAGCGATGAGCTTCTTGACTTCATCATCGATTGCGTCCATCATTTCTGGCTTGAAGCGTCGTTGTTGCTGTTTGACTGATTTTGTATTCGGCAAGATGTTCAGTTTATGAGTAGCAACTTTGGGATCTAGACCTGGGATGTCTTCATAGCTCCAGGCAAATATATCAATGTATTCTTTAATCAGAAGAATTAATTCTTGTTTGTTTTCCTCTGGGAGGTTCTTGCTGATGAATATTGGACGAGGTGACCCGTTCTCTCCTATATCAACTTGAACTAATTGATCTTCAGTAGGAGGTTCTCTTTGTTCGAATTGGAGTTCCCATTGGGTATCCATTCATTGAGCCCAAGGATCTGTTTCGGGACTTTCTTCAATATCCTCGTCATAACCTTCTGGAAGGTCGACGGAGACTATATTAGAAGATACAGTCATGCGATGAACTTGACCAATGCTGGTGTCAGAATCCCATGATTTGGAATCAGAAGAGTTAGAGCGTTCCTCACTATCGGATTCAGAAGCTGCTGGGGATAATACCGGAGAAGAAGCATATCCGAGGCCTCTTTTGGTCATGCTGTAGTACATTTCTCACTTTTCTTTCGGAACAGCTGTACGGATAGGAGTTCTTCTACCTTTACCGTAGTTGAGGCCACTCTTGAAGTCATAACCCATCTTTCGGATGATGTCTTTTGATTGTTGACTATAACGACGGAGTTGAAGATGCCCCGTGTCATTACTTTTGCTATCATCCGTATAGCTGAATTGTTGTTCTGGTCCTTTACTAAAAGTATTGGACTTTCGCCTTTCTTACGTGCGGGAACAATACGATATGAATCTTTTGGGTGTTCAAATGAGACTTCTGTTTGAAGAGATTGTACAACTCCCATTGTAAATGACTGAAAGCTATCTAACATATCCAAATAGCACTTAACATGATAAACGACATCAGTATACTAGAAAGTAGATGCTTTTTCATTGATTTGTACATTTGTATTTACAGCAGAACCTTTAGCCTTAGCAGGCTTGGTCAGATTGATTATAAGAGGGGAAGAAGAGAACGTGGAGGAGGATTGTCTTTGTTACGACGAAGGTCGATAACAAGCGGCTCAGAAGAGGTGAGCTCCCTTTTGTCCTTGTTATGAGATAAATCTATAATAAGGGGCTCAGAAGAGGTGAGCTGCATTTTTTTCTTGTTACGACGGAGGTCAATAACAAGCGACTCAGAAGAGGTAAGCTCCCTTTGATCTTGATCATCATTAGTTGATTGCTTATGGATCGGCAAGTGAATAGCCAGTGGCTTAGAGGACTGAGGACGAGAAACACGCCCTTTGACAGGAATGATAAGGGTATCATTGGGCACTGTTTCCTGCTCTTCTTCAGTATCCAGAGACATGACAACCTTCCTGAATTCATCCTTGTATATATGAGCATCGTTGCAGTATGCTTCGACGCCTTTGAAAGGATAGAGATCAGCAACCTCCTTTTGTACCTCTCCATTGTCATCAACATATTTAAAACATTGATGGAGAGTCGAAAGGACAATGTTATGTTTATGCAGAAATGGTCTTCCCAGTAAAGTATTGTAGGAACAACCATGATTACCGATGATGTAGAAGGTCACCTTTGTGCGAAGATTGCCTATTTGGAGTTTTAAGCGAATCTTGTCCAGAGGTTCACTCCTTCCCTGGTTGAACCCAAAAATAGTGGTGATTGTACTGGAAAGACTATGTACTGGGATCTTCAATGCGTCCAACATTGTCTTCGGCATAATGCTGAGAGCAGACCCTGGATCTATCAGAATGCAATCGACTTTCATTGAGTCGACGTATCCTGTATAGTAGAGAGGACGATCGTGCCTGTTGTCTTCCATCAACATGTCATCCTGTGTGAAAGTTATGTTTGGAATTAACTCCAACACATTATGAAAATGGAGGCAAGAGACTGGCTCTGCTTTTGGCTTCTTCAAAAGGGCTAAACAAGTTTCAGCTTGCATAAGAGCCTCGCTCAGAGTTTTCCGAGTCTCTTTAGAGAGGCGCAAGAGCTCGAAAATGGACAGTCGTGCCGGGTTTTGGCCAATTGAGCCAAAATATCAAAATTGTAAGGCTTCTTAAGTTCGGAAGGAAATGACTTCTTCAAAGGTTTTTCGAAGCAGACTTATTGTTTACCTTTGTCAGCGATCGTCGGCTTAAGAGGAGTAGACTCTACAACCGGTGAAGATGCAGTAGAAATATCCTCAGTGGAAGCGGGCTACACTGGAGCAGGCTCAGAGGAAGAAGCAGGATTCTCTTGAGCTTCGGGGTGATCTTTTAGATAAGCTTTCCCTGATCTGGTGCCCAACAGGATTTCTTCATCAACTATGGGGTCAAAAGACACCATATTGCAAATCTTTGTCTTGCCTTTGGAACGGTCCTTCTTCTTGGAGTAAGAGGGAACTTCAAACTCTGAAGCAAGATCCGGATGAATCCACATAATCTCGCCATTGTCAAGAGACAAGGGGACGAGACATTCACTTCATGGAGGAGGAAGATTCTCGATCTCGAGAGTAGCTTTGGGGATAGGAATGACACCGTGCTGTACCATCTAGGGCGAGAAGTCACCGAATTGAACTGAGACCATGTTTGTGGTAACAGTCTTCTCGTCTTGCTGCAGAGTGACAACACCGGCATTGACCAGCTCCTAAATTTTGCCTTTGAGCACATAACATGCTCGAGTGGGATGTCCGATGAACCTGTGATAGACACAGTACTTGGGATGATCAGTCTTACCGACTTTATCGGGTTTCTTTGGGTCTGGAAGCTGGAGCTTATTGCTTTTGATCAAGCAATCAAAGTTGCTCACGGTGTCATTCTCATCGAAGGAGTGCTCTACTTTCGGACGAGGTTCTCTTGGTGGAGGTGCTGAAGGGGTAGAAGCAGGCGTAGGGGAAGCTACATTGACCGCCAAAGATTCTTTGTTCTTATTCGTCAAGTTGATATTTAAAGTTTCTTTTCCCTTGTGGTTATTCTGGCGATTGACCACCTGATGTCTGATGTTCATCCCGGTCGGGGTTAGACATTTGTACCCCTTGTTGCTTGAATTTGTCAGCGCTAACTTCAGCTGCTTTAGCGTTGACAATAAAAGATGGCCAGTCCTGGAATTGAGTAGATCCTGTCCACATGCTTATGATAGGCAATAGATTTGCCTTACAGGTGTCTATGGTGACAGCAGCCGGAGTTCCAGGAGGCATTTTCAAAGCTTCCCGGCGGAACCTTTCAATAAAACTCTCAACAGTTTCATTGTGTCTTTGTTTGATTTTATTGAGGGCTGACATAGTCATGTCGTTGATCCCCTCACAGAAACGTTCCAGGAAAATTTGCTTTAGGCTAGATAAGGAGGTAATATAACCATCGGGCAAGCTTCTATACCAATCCTATGCTACGCCGGCTAAACAGCCAACAAATACTCTGGTAATAAGAGCGTCATTTGGTTGAAGTTGGACAGTCATAACCTCAAAGTGGTTAATAAACTGGCTGGGAGAAGTGTTGTCGTCTCAAACAGTGAGATGGTTGGGATTTTGTACTTCGGAGGAAATGGAACTTCCTTCCATTCAACTGGGTAAGGTTGCTTGATCCCGAACCTTTGCAAGTTGTTCTTCTCCTTGAAAGCTTTGAACTGAGTGCGTAGGAGCTTGACAGCTTCATTGGCATCTTCCACTGATGTAGAAGTAGCAGGCTGAATCACAGTGTTAGGGAGAGGAACAGCGTGGTAAGCACTACCCCCAGGACCTGATTAACTGGGTGTAGGTTGGACCTGTACAGGAGGTACTTGAAGAGATGGTACCCCCAGTCCTGCATTGACAGGCACCGACGATGCTATGTTCAGGATTTGCAGGAGGTACGGTCAGTGGTACTGTATGCTGGGCCACAATGATGGAATGCATACTTGCGACCATCTCTGCCATGGTCTTAAGCTTGTCTTCTAATGCAGCTATTCGTTGTTCTTGACTAGCTGAACTGGAAGCATCTGGGTCTTCATTGACAACATAAGCTGTCACTTCTCTGGGTACAGTGGAGGACACTGTCTGTTCCGAGCTTTCATTGTATGCATCATAGTCGGAGAAAGAATTATCTCCTGAGTGAGAAAGATGAAGATGACCAGAAGGATCTTGAAGATTTTTTGACCGATTGTGTCTCGGCTTCGGGATCTGGTATGTTGGAATACTCCTTCAGAAGATTCCTAGAGTAGATCCAAGAACCGTTGGCTTGGCTTGCGAGGCTTGCCGTGCTTGGAGCACTTCCTACCTCCAGTGTCTCTGGAAGTCATTTGATGGAGGCGTACAAAATTTCGTCTTCATCTTCCGACATAGGTTCTAAGTTTGAAAAGTTCAAACGATCGAAGACAGATCGTCTGGTTGTCTGACAACAACACTTGATGACAACCTTATGATTGCAATGGTGTCCAAGTGGTTGTACTGGGGATGTTAAAATGTTGTCCCGTCTTTGCTTGAGGTGTTCACGGAGATCGAGAACAGCAACGGGACGAGAAGAAGTTCGAGGGATGTGTTCTTTGACAATATTCGGAACATGGTTCCGGTTCTTCAAATGTTTTGTCCCTTGAGTGTACAGGGAAGTACTCATTTCATTGGCATAGGTGCCGGATTCTTGATCCTGGAAGTTTGCCTCTGATGCTGGCTAGTCTTCGGCATTGGTTGTTTGCGTTTCACCGAAGTTGGTCGATTGAAAAAAGTTCTTAGATCAGCAAACTCACCTCCAGGGGTTTCTGTCTGAGACACCAACAATTTTCCCTGTCTTGAACGGGAAATTTTGAGGGTTGGAAGATCTTGGAACTCTGCTACCGGAGTAGACAGAATACCACTCTGATCAGTACACATCCCTTTGGCAAAGAGTGAAAAAGAATCCTTGTGAGAAAGGGTTCTTATACTGACTGTGTAAAACCCCTAAATTTTCTACTATTTTTTTATATATTAAATTTGATACCGATTTAAAATTTTGTATTGTACGTCACGTAGTCGTATCGTACGTCGTATGCGAAATTTTCGTTTGCTCGACGAGTACGAATATGTGCGAGCGTACATAATTTATAAAACATTTTCTTTTCTATTTTAATATGCACTTTCAAAATTTTATAATTATTATTCTTGCTATAAAAAGCCTTTTGTTTCTAAAGAGTATTAATAATAAATAATATCTTGTATACTAGAAAAGCCTAATTATGTAAAGGATATTTGTTGCATACAAATATTTCGTTATTTATTATTGGTCTATTTTAAATAAAAGTATAATTTTCAAAATTTATTAATAGTAATTTTTATTGTTCAAAGGGATATTTAAAATATTTATTATTTTCAAAATTATTATTATTGGTATTTGAAAAATATTTTTAGAAGTTATTTGGCCAATTAAATCTTGATTTAATGTTTGGAATTATTTAAATAGATTACACTAGTATCTATATTTGGAATTTGATTATTTGATTTGATTTTAAACTAAGGGATTTAATTTAAATAGGATTTGCATTGGATTTGGATTGGGATTTGAATTGGATTTGATTTAAATTAATATATGAATTATCTACATTGGGTTTTAAATATCCTAGTCCATATCTAATTGGGAATTCCCACATCCTATATAAATAGGCAGGTACTCCTCCAACTTTTCATTATTTTTCCTCCACCAATTCCTCCACAAAATTTCCACAAGTGTACGTGCCTCGTGTTGGTGTTCCAACCATCCTCGTGTCAGCCGTGACGGCCTCGGGTCCGACCCCGGGTGTCTTCCACTATCCTTAATTTTTTACATGTACATCATCTTCTTTGTGTCCGACATATCGGACACGTACACCAAACCATACCAACCTAATTTCCGTGTCCGACACTTGGACACGATTTCTAAATCTAATCCTACCCAAACCCTACACCCTGGCCAACCCTCCGTCACCACCTTCGCCACGCCCCAGCAAAACCATCGTCATCCCGGCCATCGCCGGCGAACGCCACCACGGACCACCACCCATAACACCACATCCACCGTTCCCTGCCCTCCGACTAACCAGACTATCACCGCCACCATCATCGACCAAACCGATCCCGGCAACCCCCGGCCTCTTCCCGTCACCGTCCTTCATCACACCACCCTGGCCACGACAACACTGCCGCCACCCAAAACCCACAGGCACCACCGCCACCAAAAAAATTCCCACCACCCAAAAGAAAAGACGGAAAATCCGAACACTCACCTGACTTCGGCCTCGTCCCGACACCGCCGTGGCCGCGCGCCACCAGAAGCTCCGCCGCGCTTCCCGCCTCCGCCAGCCACCGGAGCGAAGAAACGCCCGAGCCATCTCCTCCCTTCGCGCCTCCACCAAACCCACAACCGCCCCTGACCACCGCTGAACCCAGCCGTCCGCCGACGACCCCTAGACCCGAACAACCGCCGTGTCCCCGACCGCACTCCGTCGCGCCTCGCGTACAGCCCTTCGACCCGCCACCGGCGTCGCCTCGAGCGGTGCAACATCCGCCGGCCGTCGACCGATCTGGAGCCGCCGTGCCGCTGGAAACCTCCTCCATCTGAACCCCTTCTCCGTTCACCTCTTTCACAGCCGCCGCCGTTCGCCTGAGCTCGCCCGCGCCCACCTCACGAAACCCCGCCGGTCGCCGTACCCTTCTGCCACGCCCGCCGCGCCTGAGATCCGCGCGGCGCCGCCCCAAAACCCCTTTTGCCAGCGACTCCACCTCTTCCCACGCCTCACCTCTCCGACCGAACTCCCCGCCTCCGCGCTCTTCCCCTCCGGCCTTCTCCGCCCCGGCGAACGCGGCGCCGACCCGACGAACGCGGCGCCGACCCCCAAATTCCCTCCGCTCTCTCTCAGTCTCTCTCCTCTCTTGGCTCCCGAGGAAGGAATGGATGCAGCTGAGCTGCTGACGTAAGTTTTAATTATTTTTTTATTATTATTTTTATTATTATTTTTATTTTATTTTTATTATATTTCCTTGTTTGTGTTCAATTGTTTTCTTTGTGTTGCTTAAGTTTTATTCATAAATGGTTCTTGTTCCCTTTAGTATTTGGTATTTATTATTACTATTATTATTATTCTACTTATTTTGTTTTTGTTGTTATTTTGTTATTAGTTTATTATTATTATTATTATTATTATTATTATTATTATTATTATTATTATTCTCTTTCAATTAAAGAATATTAAGCATATTAGTGGTATTATATTTGATTTAAATTTTTATTGTTATTATTATAGGTATAAGTACATATTTTCAACCTTTGGTTAGACTCACTAAATTGTAATTGCCATTATTTTTGGCATTTAAAAAGGATAGTTATTAATAAAACGTTATTTTTACCATATGGTTCTTAATCCCAAATGATTTATCTAATATTATTTTTGCCTAAATATTTGATTTGTAAGACATAGGTTCTAGCCTAAAATGTTATTTGACAAAACTTACAGTTTGCCTTAAAACGACTTTCGATTTTTCGTATATTTAAATCACATTTTGATTAATAAATTATAATTCAAGTATTAAAATTAGTTTTCAAAAATCATATTTATTATTTATTATTCGTCAAATTTCCTTTGTTCTTCCTACCGTGACTCAACCCCTCTTTCCCATTCGATCGCCAATTCTAGACCACCTTATGTCCACCCTAACTAACTTGACCCTCTGGACCCAATGAAACTGCCCGTGCCACCATCCGAGGTCTCCTTGTACAGTTGTTGCACCAAAGTTGCAGATCGTGCCACCTTGATTATCGCAGCACACCAGGCGCTCTACTAGGCAAGACACCTTGCCATTTGTTTAATTATTGTAGCTCATATTTCATGCATTATTTATTTTCTTTATGCAAAATAAACTGTGATACATGGCATAACTGTTAGAACTTACTGTTCATTTACTTTTCTGCTATGTATTATTTTCTCACATTAAACCTAGATTTAAGGGACTACCTTGGGGTGTTGCATACATGGCCTTGACACGTTGTACCACGAAGTTGTGTGTCGCATGTAGAACACGGAAGTACGTGATTGGCTGGCCACCAGTAGTACAAGCTGTGCGATAGGAATAACCGCTAATAGAGGTTGCATGCTAGTTTGACTTAGCGGTTATAGTGGTTTGTGTTGTGGATACAACACAGTAGGCATTGGGCGGAGAGGACAATTCCTTAGCGTATGGGCTTCGATGCACTTTCCTTGTGACCGAACTCTCCGTTGGAGATACGGGGTTGATGAACCAAGATTACTGACGGCCACTGACGATTCTGCGGAACGTCATGCTCTTCCTGCTGGGGCCTCTAGTGCCTAAGAGGGGACTACGCCGATCTTATTCAGCCAGGGCTCATGCGCAGGAAGGATTGTTCTTAACTACATATCACATAGAACGGTTAGGTACCTTATCCGTTAGGTACGAGTACTTTGGTTTGGGTACTTGTATCTGACCGTGACTTGGAATAATAACTTGTCGCGGATTAGTTTGTCACATCTTGTCCTTGTTTGGTTGTAGGTGTGACTTACTACTTCGATGAGAAGGTATTGAACCTTGTTGGGGTCCGGATACCATATCGGATTCTTAGCATGGAAAGATACGTCGCCGTGAATTAGTTTACCATCTCCTGTCCTTGTTTGGTTGGGGGGATGGTACGCTCGTTCAGTAGGTGCGTATTGGACCATGTTATAAATTCGATTTACTTATTTATTGAGCAATATTATTCAGTTTATATGGCATGCTATGATGTGTCTTGTTACATCCCTCTGAGGACCTGGTTGTCTTGCCAGGGTGTGCTACTGTCTTTCGCAGGTGCTTTCGCTCTAGCCGTGTTCATTGCTAATTCTCGAGGATGATTGCACTTGGATCGTCTTCGCTTCGCTCGCCAAAGTTATTATTTCTCATGTATTTTTTTCCTTATCTTGGTAGTGGATTTGTCTCCACCCAACAAATTGTATCAAGACAAATTTATTCTCATTATATGATTTTATTCATTATTCTGTGTGGATGAGATTAGTTATGGTTCTACTGCATTTTACAGATTATGTATTTATACGAGGCTTCCATATATGGAGTATACTTCGTATGAATACAGCTGGCATGTCTACGTTCATAGTCCTACGTATTTGGGACTGGGGGTTACATGTTTTTGTGGTGGCCCATGCAGGTCCAGATAAATTGTTTGGTTACTTTACCATTCCAAGCAAGCCTGCGTATAGGATTAGAAGTCTAGGATCTCATCCACGTACTTGACATCTTTTCTTGATTTTATCTATCGTTTGACTCATCGACTGCATCTTGCTTGATTCCTCCTATCATTATTCATATCTTCCCTTCGTGCTTGCTAGAGATTGCCCTACTAGTTAGATGTCCCCAAATACCCTTAGCTTAATTCTTTAAGTTGGGTAGAATACCCCATACACCCTTGACCATTAAGGGAATACAAATAGTATTATCTAGACCATAGAGACTAGAGGAATCTAACCCATTTGGTCAACCAAGCCTTGGTCAATAAACCATAGAATGACTGTATAGAAATAAAAGACTTAGATCCTTATGACTCTTAGACTATTCATATTGATTTTATTTATCTACCATCGTGCCTATATTTTACTATATAGACTAATAATGCTAATGTAGCCTAGTTTTTGCAAGCTCAATCCTTTATCGAGCTTGTTCAAGACATATTTATTTGGGTCGACACTTAACATATTGTCTAATCAGAACCGGTGCATGATGGTCTGATCAACCAGTGCACTTTGGTTCGCTTTGTCTATTATTCTACGTGGATGGAGACATAGCTAAACTTGTCCTTAGAATCCCATCCACGACTGCCTTGACAATTCCTTCGAAATTCATTTCGCTCGTCTTTGAATCACGTATTCGTATTCGATAACGCTCCTTCGAACTCTAAATCGCTTTCGCCTTCACCGATTGTTGGAAGGACGAAGGCACGCTAGTCTCCTATCGACTATGATCGTTCTCACTCGATATTGCTATAACTTCATCCTAAACTCCTCGACCTTTCCCTCGACCCTAAATCTACAATCTTGACTTTCTAATCACTTGAATTTAAAAGTGATTACAATTATCTCTTAATCATATTCTTAATCTAGACTACGACCATATAAACTTCTTTAAACCTTCTATCTACCGTTGTGCCTTCTTCCCCCTTGTGTCCTTTCACCCCCTACTAATTCTTAATTTCGAGGACGAAATTTCTTTTAAGTTGGGTAGGATGTAAAACCCCTAAATTTTCTACTATTTTTTTTATATATTAAATTTGATACCGATTTAAAATTTTGTATTGTACTCAGTAGTCGTATCGTACGTCGTATGCGAAATTTCGTTTGCTCGACGAGTACGAATATGTACGAGCGTACATAATTTATAAAAACATTTTCTTTTCTATTTTAATGCACTTTCAAAATTTTATAATTATTATTCTTGCTATAAAAAGCCTTTTTGTTTCTAAAGAGTATAATAATAATAATATCTTGTATACTAGAAAAGCCTAATTATGTAAAGATATTTGTTGCATACAAATATTTCGTTATTTATTATTGGTCTATTTTAAATAAAAGTATAATTTTCAAAATTTTATAGTAATATTTTATTGTTCAAAGGGATATTTAAAATATTTATTATTTCAAAATTATTATTATTGGTATTTTGAAAAATATTTTTAGAGTTATTTGGCCAATTAAATCTTGATTTAATGTTTGGAATTATTTAAATAGATTACACTAGTATCTATATTTGGAATTTGATTATTTGATTTGATTTAAACGAAAGGGATATAATTTAAATAGGATTTGCGGATTTGGATTGGGATTTGAATTTGGATTTGATTTAAATTAATATATGAATTATCTACATTGGGTTTTAAATATCCTAGTCCATATCTAATTGGGAATTCCCACATCCTATATAATAGGCAGGTACTCCTCCAACTTTTCATTATTTTTCCTCCACCAATTCCTCCACAAAATTTCCACAAGTGTACGTGCCTCGTGTCGGTGTTCCAACCATCCTCGTGTCAGCCGTGACGGCCTCGGGTCCGACCCCGGGTGTCTTCCACTATCCTTAATTTTTTACATGTACATCATCTTCTTTGTGTCCGACATATCGACACGTACACCAAACCCTACCACCTAATTTCCGTGTCCGACACTTGGACACGATTTCTAAATCTAATCCTACCCAAACCCTACACCCTGGCCAACCCTCCGTCACCACCTTCGCCACGCCCCAGCAAAACCATCGTCATCCCGGCCATCGCCGCCGAACGCCACCACGGACCACCACCCATAACACCACATCCACCGTTCCCTGCCCTCCGACTAACCAGACTATCACCGCCACCATCATCGACCACCCGATCCCGGCAACCCCCGGCCTCTTCCCGTCACCGTCCTTCATCACCACCACCCTGGCCACGACAACACTGCCGCCACCCAAAATCCACAGGCACCACCGCCACCAAAAAAATTCCCACCACCCAAAAGAAAAGACGGAAAATCCGAACACTCACCTGACTTCGGCCTCGTCCCGACACCGCCGTGGCCGCCCGCCACCAGAAGCTCCGCCGCGCTTCCCGCCTCTGCCAGCCACCGGAGCGAAAAAAACGCCCGAGCCATCTCCTCCCTTCGCGCCTCCACCAATCCCACAGCCGCCCCCTGACCACCGCTGAACCCAGCCGTCCGCCGACGACCCCTAGACCCGAACCAACCGCCGTGTCCCCGACCGCACTCCGTCGCGCCTCGCGTACAGCCCTTCGACCTGCCACCGGCGCCGCCTCGAGCGTGCGCGACTTCCGCCCGGCCGTCGACCGATCTGGAGCCGCCGCGCCGCTGGAAACCTCCTCCATCCGAACCCCGTCTCCGTTCACCTCTTTCACAGCCGCCGCCGTTCGCCTGAGCTCGCCCGCGCCCACCTCACGAAACCCCGCCGGTCGCCGTACCCTTCTGCCACCGCCCGCCGCGCCTGAGATCCGCGCGGCGCCGCCCCAAAACCCCTTTTGCCAGCGACTCCACCTCTTTCCACGCCTCACCTCTCCGACCGAACTCCCCGCCTCCGCGCTCTTCCCCCCTCCGGCCTTCTCCGCCCCGGCGAACGCGGCGCCGACCCCCAAATTCCCTCCGCTCTCTCTCAGTCTCTCCCTCTCTTGGTTCCCGAGGAAGGAATGGGATGCAGCTGAGCTGCTGACGTAAGTTTTAATTATTTTTTTATTATTATTATTTTTTATTTTATTTTTATTATATTTCCTTGTTTGTGTTCAATTGTTTTCTTTGTGTTGCGTAAGTTTTATTCATAAATGGTTCTTGTTCCCTTAGTATTTGGTATTTATTATTACTATTATTATTATTCTACTTATTTTTTTGTTTTTGTTATTATTGTTATTAGTTTATTATATTATTATTATTATTTTATTATTATATTATTATTATTATTATTATTATTATTATCTTTTCAATTAAAGAATATTAAGCATATATTAGTGGTATTATATTTGATTTAAATTTTTATTGTTATTATATAGGTATAAGTACATATTTTCAACCTTTGGTTAGACTCACTAAATTGTAATTGCCATATTATTTTTGGCATTTAAAAAGGATAGTTTATTAATAAAACGTTATTTTTACCATATATGTTCTTAATCCCAAATGATTTATCTAATATTATTTTTGCCTAAATATTTTGATTTGTAAGACATAGGTTCTAGCCTAAAAATGTTATTTGACAAAACTTACAGTTTGCCTTAAAACGACTTTCGATTTTTCGTATATTTATTTTAAATCACATTTTGATTAATAAATTATAATTCAAGTATTAAAAATTAGTTTTCAAAAATCATATATTTATTATTTATTATTCGTCAAAATTTCCTTTGTTCTTCCTACCGTGACTCAACCCCCTCTTTCCCATTCGATCGCCAATTCTAGACCACCTTATGTCCACCCTAACTAACTTAACCCCTCTGACCCAATGAAACTGCCCGTGCCACCATCCGAGGTCTCCTTGTACAGTTGTTGCACCAAAGTTGCAGATCGTGCCACCTTGATTATCGCAGCACACCAGGCGCTCTACTAGGCAAGACACCTTGCCATTTGCTGTTTAATTATTGTAGCTCATATTTCATGCATTATTTATTTTCTTTATGCAAAATAAACTGTGACATGGCATAACTGTTAGAACTTACTGTTCATTTACTTTCTGCTATGTATTATTTTTCTCACATTAACCTAGATTTAAGGGACCACCTTGGTGTTGCATACATGGCCTTGACACGTTGTACCACGAAGTTGTGTGTCGCATGTAGAACACGGAAGTACGTGATTGGCTGGCCACCAGTACGTACAAGCCGTGCGATAGGAATAACCGCTAATAGAGGTTGCATGCTAGTTTGACTTAGCGGTTATAGTGGTTTGTGTTGTGGATACAACACAGTAGGCATTGGGCGGAGAGGACAATTCCTTAGCGTATGGGCTTCGATGCACTTTCCTTGTGACCCGAACTCTCCGCTGGAGATAAGGGGTTGATGAACCAAGATTACTGACGGCCACTGACGATTCTGCGGAACGTCATGCTCTTCCTGCTGGGGCCTCTAGTGCCCAAGAGGGGACTACGCCGATCCTATTCAGCCAGGGCTCATGCGCAGGAAGGATTGTTCTTAACTACATATCACATAGAACGGTTAGGTACCTTATCCGTTAGGTACGAGTACTTTTGGTTTGGGTACTTGTATCTGACCGTAACTTGGAATAATACTTGTCGCGGATTAGTTTGTCACATCTTGTCCTTGTTTGGTTGTAGGTGTGACTTACTACTTCGATGAGAAGGTATTGAACCTTGTTGGGGTCCGGATACCATATCGGATTCTTAGCATGGAAAGATACGTCGCCGTGAATTAGTTTACCATCTCCTGTCCTTGTTTGGTTGGGGGGATGGTACGCTCGTTCAGTAGGTACGTATTGGACCATGTTATAAATTCGATTTACTTATTTATTGAGCAATATTTATTCAGTTTATATGGCATGCTATGATGTGTCTTGTTACGTCCCTCTGAGGACCTGGTTGTCTTGCCAGGTGTGTGCTACTGTCTTTCGCAGGTGCTTTCGCTCTAGCCGTGTTCATTGCTAATTCTCGAGGATGATTGCACTTGGATCGTCTTCGCTTCGCTCGCCAAAGTTATTATTTCTCATGTATTTTTTTCCTTATCTTGTTGGTAGTGGATTTGTCTCCGCCCAACAATTGTATCAAGACAAATTTATTCTCATTATATGATCTTTATTCATTTATTCTGTGTGGATGAGATTAGTTATGGTTCTACTTGCATTTACAGATTATGTATTTATACGAGGCTTCCATATATTGGAGTATACTTCGTATGAATACAGCTGGCATGTCTACGTTCATAGTCCTACGTATTTTGGGACTGGGGCGTTACATGTTTTTGTGGTGGCCCATGCAGGTCCAGATAAATTGTTTGGTTACTTTACCGTTCCAAGCAAGCCTGCGTATAGGATTAGAAGTCTAGGATCTCATCCACGTACTTGACATCTTTCCTTAATTTTATCTATCGTTTGACTCATCGACTGCATCTTGCTTGATTCCTCCTATCATTATTCATATCTTCCCTTCGTGCTTGCTAGAGATTGACCCTACTAGTTAGATGTCCCCAAATACCCTTAGCTTAATTCTTTAAGTTGGGTAGAATACCCCATACACCCTTGACCATTAAGGGAATACAAATAGTATTATCTAGACCATAGAGACTAGAAGAATCTAACCTATTTGGTCAACCAAGCCTTGGTCAATAAACCATAGAATGACTGTATAGGAATAAAAGACTTAGATCCTTATGACTCTTAGACTATTCATATTTGATTTTATTTATCTACCATCGTGCCAATATTTTTACTATATAGACTAATGATGCTAATGTAGCCTAGTTTTTGCAAGCTCAATCCTTTATCGAGCTTGTTCAAGACATATATTATTTGGGTCGACCCACTTAACATATTGTCTAATCAGAACCGGTGCATGATGGTCTGATCAACCAAGTGCAGTTTGGGTCGCTTTTGTCTATTATTCTACGTGGATGGGGACATAGCTAAACTTGTCCTTTAGAATCCCATCCACGACTGCCTTGACAATTCCTTCGAAATTTATTTCGCTCGTCTTTGAATCACGTATTCGTATTCGATAACGCCTCCTTCGAACTCTAAATCGCTTTCCGCCTTCACCGATTGTTGGAAGGACGAAGGCACGCTAGTCTCCTATCGACTATGATCGTTCTCACTCGATATTGCTATAACTTCATCCTAAACTCCTCGACCTTTCCCTCGACCCTAAATCTACAATCTTGACTTTCTAATCACTTGAATTTAAAAGTGATTACAATTATCTCTTAATCATATTCTTAATCTAGACTACGACCATATAAACTTCTTTAAAACCCTTCTATCTACCGTTGTGCCTTCTTCCCCCTTGTGTCCTTTCACCCCCTACTAATTCTTAATTTCGAGGACGAAATTTCTTTTAAGTTGGGTAGGATGTAAAACCCCTAAATTTTCTACTATTTTTTTATATATTAAATTTGATACCGATTTAAAATTTTGTATTGTACGTCACGTAGTCGTATCGTACGTCGTATGCGAAATTTTCGTTTGCTCGACGAGTACGAATATGTGCGAGCGTACATAATTTATAAAAACATTTTCTTTTCTATTTTAATATGCACTTTCAAAATTTTATAATTATTATTCTTGCTATAAAAAGCCTTTTTGTATCTAAAGAGTATTAATAATAAATAATATCTTGTATACTAGAAAAGCCTAATTATGTAAAGGATATTTGTTGCATACAAATATTTCGTTATTTATTATTGGTCTATTTTAAATAAAAGTATAATTTTCAAAATTTATTAATAGTAATATTTTATTGTTCAAAGGGATATTTAAAATATTTATTATTTTCAAAATTATTATTATTGGTATTTTGAAAAATATTTTTAGAAGTTATTTTGGCCAATTAAATCTTGATTTAATGTTTGGAATTATTTAAATAGATTACACTAGTATCTATATTTGGAATTTGATTATTTGATTTGATTTTAAACTAAAGGGATTTAATTTAAATAGGATTTGCATTGGATTTGGATTGGGATTTGAATTTGGATTTGATTTAAATTAATATATGAATTATCTACATTGGGTTTTAAATATCCTAGTCCATATCTAATTGGGAATTCCCACATCCTATATAAATAGGTAGGTACTCCTCCAACTTTTCATTATTTTTCCTCCACCAATTCCTCCACAAAATTTCCACAAGTGTACGTGCCTCGTGTCGGTGTTCCAACCATCCTCGTGTCAGCCGTGACAGCCTCGGGTCCGACCTCGGGTGTCTTCCACTATCCTTAATTTTTTACATGTACATCATCTTCTTTGTGTCCGACATACCGGACACGTACACCAAACCCTTCCAACCTAATTTCCGTGTCCGACACTTGGACACTATTTCTAAATCGAATCCTACCCAAACCCTACACCCTGGCCAAACCCTCCGTCACCACCTTCGCCACGCCCCAGCAAAACCATCGTCATCCCGGCCATCGTCGGCGAACGCCACCACGGACCACCACCCATAACACCACATCCACCGTTCCCTGCCCTCCGACTAACCAGACTATCACCGCCACTATCATCGACCACCCGATCCCGGCAACCCCCGGCCTCTTCCCGTCACCGTCCTTCATCACCACCACCCTGGCCACGACAATACTGCCGCCACCCAAAACCAACAGGCACCACCGCCACCAAAAAAATTCCCACCACCCAAAAGAAAAGACGGAAAATCCGAACACTCACCTGACTTCGGCCTCGTCCCGACACCGCCGTGCCGCGCGCCACCAGAAGCTCCATCGCGCTTCCCGCCTCCGCCAGCCACCGGAGCGAAGAAACGCCCGAGCCATCTCCTCCCTTCGCGCCTCCACCAAACCCACAGCCGCCCCCTGACCACCGCTGAACCCAGCCGTCCGCCGACGACCCCTAGACCCGAACCAACCGCCGTGTCCCCGACCGCACTCCGTCGTGCCTCGCGTACAGCCCTTCGACCCGCCACCGGCGCCGCCTCGAGCGGTGCGCGACATCCGCCCGGCCGTCGGCCGATCTGGAGCCGCCGCGCCGCTGGAAACCTCCTCCATCCGAACCCCTTCCCCGTTCACCTCTTTCACAGCCGCCGCCGTTCGCCTGAGCTCGCCCGCGCCCACCTCACGAAACCCCGCCGGTCGCCTTACCCTTCTGCCACCGCCCGCCGTGCCTGAGATCCGCGCGGCGCCGCCCCAAAACCCCTTTTGCCAGCGACTCCACCTCTTCCCTCGCCTCACCTCTCCGACCGAACTCCCCGCCTCCGCGCTCTTCCCCTCCGGCCTTCTCCGCCCCGGCGAACGCGGCGCCGACCCCGACGAACGCGGCGCCGACCCCCAAATTCCCTCCGCTCTCTCTCAGTCTCTCTCCTCTCTTGGTTCCCGAGGAAGGAATGGGATGCAGCTGAGCTGCTGACGTAAGTTTTAATTGTTTTTTATTATTATTATTTTTATTATTATTTTTTATTTTATTTTTATTATATTTCCTTGTTTGTGTTCAATTGTTTTCTTTGTGTTGCTTAAGTTTTATTCATAAATTGTTCTTGTTCCCTTTAGTATTTGGTATTTATTATTACTATTATTATTATTCTACTTATTTTTGTTTTTGCTGTTATTATTGTTATTAGTTTATTATTATTATTATTATTATTATTATTATCTTTTCAATTAAAGAATATTAAGCATATATTAGTGGTATTATATTTGATTTAAATTTTTTATTGTTATTATTATAGGTATAAGTACATATTTTCAACCTTTGGTTAGACTCACTAAATTGTAATTGCCATATTATTTTTGGCATTTAAAAAGGATAGTTTATTAATAAAACATTATTTTTACCATATATGGTTCTCAATCCTAAATTATTTATCTAATATTATTTTTGCCTAAATATTTTGATTGTAAGACATAGGTTCTAGCCTAAAAATGTTATTTGACAAAACTTACAGTTTGCCTTAAAACGACTTTCGATTTTCGTATATTTATTTTAAATCACATTTTGATTAATAAATTATAATTCAAGTATTAAAAATTAGTTTTCAAAAATCATATATTTATTATTTATTATTCGTCAAAATTTCCTTTGTTCTTCCTACCGTGACTCAACCCCCTCTTTTCCATTCGATCGCCAATTCTAGACCACCTTATGTCCACCCTAACTAACTTGACCCCTCTGGACCCAATGAAACTGCCCGTGCCACCATCCGAGGTCTCCTTGTACAGTTGTTGCACCAAAGTTGCAGATCGTGCCACCTTGATTATCGCAGCACACCAGGCGCTCTACCAGGCAAGACACCTTGCCATTTGCTGTTTAATTATTGTAGCTCATATTTCATGCATTATTTATTTTCTTTATGCAAAATAAACTGTGATACATGGCATAACTGTTAGAACTTACTGTTCATTTACTTTCCTGCTATGTATTATTTTTCTCACATTAAACCTAGATTTAAGGGACCACCTTGGTGTATTGCATACATGGCCTTGACACGTTGTACCACGAAGTTGTGTGTCGCATGTAGAACACGGAAGTATGTGATTGGCTGGCCACCAGTACGTACAAGCCGTGCGATAGGAATAACCGCTAATAGAGGTTGCATGCTAGTTTGACTTAGTGGTTATAGTGGTTTGTGTTGTGGATACAACACAGTAGGCATTGGGCGGGGAGGACAATTCCTTAGCGTATGGGCTTCGATGCACTTCCCTTGTGACCCGAACTCTCCGCTGGAGATACGGGGTTGATGAACCAAGATTACTGACGGCCACTGACGATTCTGCGGAATGTTATGCTCTTCCTGCTGGGGCCTCTAGTGCCCAAGAGGGGACTACGCCGATCTTATTCAGCCAGGGCTCATGCGCAGGAAGGATTGTTCTTAACTACATATCACATAGAACGGTTAGGTACCTTATCCGTTAGGTACGAGTACTTTTGGTTTGGGTACTTGTATCTGACCGTGACTTGGAACAATAACTTGTCGCGGAATAGTTTGTCACATCTTGTCCTTGTTTGGTTGTAGGTGTGACTTACTACTTCGATGAGAAGGTATTGAACCTTGTTGGGGTCCGGATACCATATCGGATTCTTAGCATGGAAAGATACGTCGTCGTGAATTAGTTTACCCTCTCCTGTCCTTGTTTGGTTGGGGGGATGGTACGCTCGTTCAGTAGATGCATATTGGACCATGTTATAAATTCGATTTACTTATTTATTGAGCAATATTTAGTCAGTTTATATGGCATGCTATGATGTGTCTTGTTACGTCCCTCTGAGGACCTGGTTGTCTTGCCAGGTGTGTGCTACTGTCTTTCGCAGGTGCTTTCGCTCTAGCCGTGTTCATTGCTAATTTTCGAGGATGATTGCACTTGGATCGTCTTCGCTTCGCTCGCCAAAGTTATTATTTCTCATGTATTTTTTTTTCTTATCTTGTTGGTAGTGGATTTGTCTCCGCCCAACAAATTGTATCAAGACAAATTTATTCTCATTATATGATCTTTTATTCATTATTCTGTGTGGATGAGATTAGTTATGGTTCTACTGCATTTTACAGCTTATGTATTTATACGAGGCTTCCATATATTGGAGTATACTTCGTATGAATACAGCTGGCATGTCTACGTTCATATTCCTACGTATTTTGGGACTGGGACGTTACAGACTGGTGTTGGAGCACATTCAGTTTGATCTTCTACGGTAAAACCGAGGAAGTCTGAGAAAAGACCAAAGGGCCTTTTCCTTTGTTTAGTAAAGAAGGGTTAGCTAAAGAGCGTTTCCCTCTGTTGTCTTCCAAGTCATGGGACAAGGAATTTTGAAAAAAGACCAACGGGCCTTTTTCTTTGTTTTGGGGAGGAGGAGGAATAGCCAAAAGACTACCCCAGTGGATTACATAGGAGCAACAGGGTATTTGGGAGGAGGAGCAGAGCTTTTTCTCTTGTTGTGAGAAGAGGAGAGATTAGCCAAAGGGCTGTCTCTCTTGGATTGCGCAGGCACAGTTTGCGCATGGGTTGATGGCGCACTGAAAGATTGTGCAGGATGTCTTCTGGCCTCAATCACAGTGGTTTGCGCAATAGGAGCCTTGTTGCCAGAGTGCTTGAGTTGCACTCTAGTTGCTGGAGTAGTGGACTGTGCAGGCAAAGTTGCTGCCAACTGCACCAGAGGAACATGAGTCTTGCACTTTGACAGGGCAGCATACGAAGTGGTTTGTGCACTGGCAACAGCAGACTGCACAGGGGTAGTAGAGGCAGATTGTGCAACAGCAGAGACAACAGACTGTGCAACACTCTTAGCAACAGAGACTTTGGACTGCGCAGCAGTCTTGGTGGCAGAATCAACAAACTGTGCAACAGTCTTGGGGACCCACACTGGGCATACTATGCTCGTGGCAGAAGTTGTCGCAGTGCGAGGGGTGGTCCTGGAGTTGATCATGGCTTCGTAGGCCGTCTGGTTGACCTTCACAACCAGCGTCTTCTGAGTCTTTCCGATAGACGCAATGTCACATTGAGTTGTCACTTCCTCGTCGGAGGAGAAAGTCGTCCCCAGCAGAGTCGCCATTTTGTTTGCAAAAACAAAAATTGATCTTTATTTCAACAAACTTTGTAAAGAGATTACAAGAATTCTGGGAAAGTATAACTATAGGAATCCGATCTGAATGGCGATCGCTTTATCCCTTGGACGATGTGAACTTTGAAGACGGTAGCCTCTGAAGAATGCAGCAGCACTTTGGCAAGGACTCCTGATCTCTGGTGATGATCTCTGATCTCTGTATGCGTGTATATGATCCCCTCTAGGAAGGACTTGAAACTCTATTTATAGAGTTCTGGAAATAACTACTTTTTAGTTATTCTGGACTGCGCAAGTTGGATTACGCTGTATTGGACTGTGCAGTTGTCAGGTTGCACTGGCAGTTACTTGATCGTGGGCCAACTGTCTTGGACACATGGCATTATTTGATTGAAATGCACATGATCGTGTACAGACGGTTACCACATAATGAGTCATTGATGGCATGAAGGCCACGTGTACTTTGTCAGTTGATAGAGATGGAGTACGCTACTTGAATTGTGCTGGCTTCAGATTGCGCTGGGTTGGATCGCGCTGAGATAGACTGCGCTGCAGACAGATTGTGCTGCATGTACAGCTGTCCTCGAGCGCTGTACTGCACAATAAACGAACAGTTTCCTCGTTTTTCGTGCTGTAAGCTGTCAGAAGATCTGATTCTCTTTCAGGTAATGATGACGAGGCCACGTCAGCATGCGCACTCGGATGAGTGCACACTTCAGCCTACGCAATCGAATGGTTGCGCAATCTGTCTTCTGCGCAGTTGACTTGAAGGATGTATAAATTGATTTTGATGATTTTGTTGATGGGTGCAACTTGATTTTTAGGACCTACAGTACCAAACAGGTTGTGGTCAGAATCGACACACAGAGATCTCGATTTCCATTGAAATCGAATGAACAAAATTGTAAAAATCATTCCAGATTTCGATGATTAACCAAATCAAAGATTCGAGATCAACAAAACTCAATACACTGATTCCTAAGAATTTCATCACAATATTGCTACACAATTAAGATCCAAAAGAAGGGAGTGGAATCAACCACTCACCTATGCTCATCATCCAAGTTTACAGGAAACATTCGATTACTAAAAGAAGCTTGGAAAAACAAATTCTAGATCTAAAATTTGAAGTTACAAATATACTCACCGATCCTGAAGAAGAATGATCGATCGAGTTCCAGGAACAGAGTGGATGCGAATTTGTCTACGGACAAGAATCGAATTAAGAATAGCTCGAGAAATTATGTTCTACTGATGCATCTACAATCAATGGAGTTGACAAACCTATTGGATCTTGGTGAAGATCGGATTCCGTGTTGTCATGAAGAAATTCGCCGGAGTCGTCGTCGTCGCCGTCATCGTTCTTGCCAATGGTTGCTCCCACCAGAAATTTGGGTTTGGCCAAGAAGGATTTGGGAACGAAAACAGAAGAGAAATGAGAATGGCTCTGTTCTCTCTCTCTCTCTCTCATTGAATTTTTTTAAAGAAAATGAATGGCATTTTACAAAAAAAACCCTCCCGCAACTAAGTTTTCCCCTTGGGCCCCTCCGCTCAGAATTTTTTTAAACTAAAACCCTTCCCCTTTTCAATTATTATACTGACTGAAATAAAAATAGTAAAAAAAACCTATTATAATTATCAATATTTAAAACAAAGGTGAGGGGACCACTAAATTGGTTGTAATAACTTTTCAAATTTAAAAATTGCTCCCAATTTATTTCCCTCTAAAATATCAATCAACATATTAAAATAAATAAAATTAACTTTTAATTTGAAACCCAAATAAATTAATTACTATTAAATTTAAATTTTATTTTTCTCAAAAATCGGGAAGTGTAGTTACAAATCTCCCCTCCTTAAAAAAATTTCGTCCTCGAAATTCGAAGACCCAAAAATAAATCTCAGTAAATCACAAAAGATCCAAACACCCGTCATTTATTGAAAATGGAATTAAGAGTACAATCAAATCAATCAAACAGATTGGGGTAGCGCTCCCGCATCTTGTCCTCGCGCTCCCATGTGTACTCTCCCGGCGAGTGGTATCTCCACATGACGCGGACAAGTGGAATAGTCTGGTTCCGCAAGCGCTTCTCCCTCCGATCAAGGATCTCCACCGACTGCTCCTCATAGGTCAAGCTCGGACCTACCTCTAGCTCTGAATAGTTCACCACATGGCTCGGGTCTGGAATGTAACGTCGAAGCTGGGACACGTGGAAAACGTCCTGCACTCCCTCCAAGCTAGCTGGAAGCGCTAGTCGATATGCCACTTCGCCAATACGCGTCATCACGTCGAGAGGCCTGCTGAATCTCAGACTGAACTTTTCGTCTCTGCCGAAACGAATGGTGCCTCTGGTCGGCGAGATTCTTCAGGAACACTCTGCTTCTAACTGCGAACTTCGGTGACCATCTGTTGTTGTCCGCCTAGTACTTTTGTCGATCCATGACGCTCTGAGCCTTGAGTCCAAATATACACAAGAAGTTTGGGATATCACGCTTTGACAAAGATTGAGGATCAAATAGTCACGAAATGGAAGGAATTTCAATTACAACTCAGAGGAGCAAAATTATGAAGACACAACTATTAAGTACAATAAAAAATTGATAGTTTTAACACAAGTGGGCTAGCACAAGATAGGAAAATCATGGTCAGACAGACATGATTTAAGATCAAAATTTAGACAAGACACAAACGAAGTATGGAATCAAAATCTGGTATTGTATAATTTTGAGGAATTCAATGATCTAACGATACAATACTAGAAGGTAATTGGCAAGGGTTGATTTGAGGAACGTACGAAATACTAAGGAGATATTAGTATCAAATCAGGGTGAACATGCAAGGATCTGTGATTTTCGAAAACCAATAATCATATGAAAAAGAAATATAATTTTCAAGATACCCGAGAACATATAGGTATTTGAAATCACTTTGCTTAGATCCCTACCCCGCCAGTATGGGTCTGGCTGCAGTGGACTTTCGGCTCCGTGACTCAAATAACAATTTGTCTCCGAATACTCTATCAACCTTATTTATTTTCCAACAATCATTGACAAAACAACCCAAGAGATCAAGATATGAAGAATATGACAAGTCTCGACAATACCCGAAAACCTATGGGTGTCTGAAATCACTTCAACTAAGAGTTCCTGTCTCGCCAGTGCGCTACTGGCTGCAGTGAACCCTCAGTCTCCATAATCCAGCTAATGGCTGCAGCGTACAACTGTCATGCCATAGTAGGTCATCGAATAGCCTCTCGACTTTATCCCTAGGAATTTCAAAAGAGTTCCAAGGAATTCAAAATGAGTTTCAATAGTCCAAGTCACGAAAATGGTAAAGTTACCTGACTGTTAGAATACAAGGATTTATTAGGTTCTAAGAGACGACAAGGGATCTCATCGGTGAGTACAAAAAGGGCAGCCAGGGAGATTTAAAATTTCAGACAGGGAGCGAAGTTTCAAATTATAACGGAATTTCAACTGATATCTGGAATGGTAACAAGATTCCATATATGGGATATTATCCCGAAAGGATAACAGAGTCTCGAAGGATGAACTGAGGCAAGTTATTAGATAGGAGACAAGTTTAAAATAAGAAATAAAATCCTGTACTGGAAACAAGTTTTAATAAAATCTCGAGTAATAATGAAATCTCGAGCAAAACTTGAATTGAAAATGAATTCTCCAATAAGGTACACAGTTAAAGAAAAATAGAAAATCAAGTATCAACAAAGTCGTAGATAGGACACAAAATCACGAATAGAAATCTCAATTAGAAAGCTATGTTACGAAGAGTGAATGGAAAGCATGTATCATTTAGTGAATGGAATACAAGGTATTGGATCGTAAATATGCGACAAGTAATTCTCAAATAAGTTTGAAACAAAGCCGCAGATAAAGAACAATCTCGAATAAATATAAAATCTGGAATAGGAAATAAAATCCCAACCAAGCATCAATAGAAGCGAAGGTTCAAGCAAGGTTTCGGAATGATATTTCAAGTAGGAATAAATCTTGATTAGTACAAGTTTGATTAGCGAACAGAATATCAATAACAAGTAGGAACAAGTATCCCGAAAAACAAGCAAAATTTTGGATATGGGACAAGATCGAAATAGGTAGTGACAACTCTCGAGTAGAAAATCGAAATCATCAAAGGAAATTGGCAAACAGTATCGAGTAGTGGATTTCAAACAATATTGAATTACGGATATGAAACATGTTTACTGGATAGGAAACAATATCTCAAAATAAATTTCGAATATCATCCCAGGTTTCAAAATCGGAAACGAGAAGTTGCAAGAAATGATCTAAGTGCTAAGAGAAATTTAAGGAAAGACATGATTGTTGATCAAGGTACATGGTTTTTCCAACCATGCAAAAGAAATCTTCTATCTTCAGTCTATCTTCAGTGTTTCTTCGGGACTGGAATCACTTCAACTTCTTCAATTGTCCTGACATAGGTTGACCCCTGCGGTAGTGCTTCATGTGATTGCTGAATCTGGAGAGGTGGGTCCACTTGCTGTAGTCCTGGTGATTCTCGTGTTCTTCCTTGGGTGGCGTGATTAGTGGCCTTCAGACAGTTCTTGACTTGGTGGGCAGGCGATCTGCAGTGCAGGCATAGCCTCCTCTTTTGCAGCACTCTTCGTAGTGGTGTCCTGAGCTGCGACAGATATACAAATGATCGTCGGCTGAATCTGAATCTCCCGCTGGGCTGACGAAGCGTGGTCTGAGTGTGTTGACACTTTACGGATCCATAGTAGTTGTCATCCCCGTCATAAGTCTTCATGTTCCTCCTGAACTTCAGCTTTCCGTCTTGTTCTATTGTCTATGCTACATTCTGGATCTCCTGGCTGGTGGCTCTAATCTCCAGAGGAGTCGGGTACTCAGAGACTTGGATGATCTTCAGTGGCGGCTCCAGGTTATCGATCTGCTCCTCGATGCAAGATATACGCTCGGTGTCGGGGAAGCCCAAAGATCCGAGAGTCTAGAAATCAGAAGTCCTTCCTGGCTTGGAGAGTGTATCCATAAGTCTGACTTGGAAATGATGGCATGCTCCCTCTGGTTGTCAAAGGACTCTTCAAACGTCTCCGTCAACTACGTACTACCCATGGGGGTAGTAGAGTGGTAGAAGGTAGTGGAAGCTCGAAAGTAACAAGTGCAGGTGAATCGACGGTTCTGATAATTGCGTGTAAGAATCATCTGAAAAAACAGAAAACTGTTAAAATATCCTAAACTAAAAACAACAAGTGTTTATCGATATCAATATACCTGATATACATGATATACCCTCATTCCCGATTTTTCCTATGCTGTGATCAAGTTTCCCTAGTTTAATCAAGTCCCCCAATAGTACACTAAGACCTAGGTACCATTAGGATGGACCTGCATGGGCCACCACTAAAAACATGTTACGACCCGCTCCCGAATAATCGGACATGAATCGGACACATCCAGCCTTCGTCGTTAGACACGACGAAGTAAGCTGTACCAAGCTAGGGAAAACTAACCAGATAAACATGAAAGTATAGAATCACAGCATCTATAACGTATCCCAGAAAGATCACCATAACCCACAAATCCAGATATCATAATGTACCAGAATCAACAGGAATAAAAAGTGCTATGAACTCTAAAGTCAATATCTCAAAGTAAAGCTAAGTAATCTAAACCTGAAACCTCAAGCTAAGCCTCATCCTGCTCAGCTAAATCCTGGACTCTAGCCCATAGAGTAGAACAATGTCCTGCAAGCATACCTGCAACATATCCTATTCAAGGGCAGAGCAAAGTACAGTTCTAGGTAATGAACAAGACATCATGATATAAAAGTAAAAAGAAACATGGTATGTAAGAACATGAAAGAACATGATATGTAAGCACAGGAAAGAACATGGTATCTCAGGAATCACAGAAAATAAGTACAAGGTATATCTCCTGAATGTGTATATAATATTTGAAATATAACTAAGTATGTGACCGGCTAGGGGTAAGCACATGAAAGCACAAGAAAGCACATGAATGGTACGGCTTAGGACCCGCGTGCATGATGCGTGGTCTAAGCTAAACACACCTGAGTTGTTTCTTCGGTTTGGTCACATAAATAGTATATTTTCCTACCTCAGGTATAAGTAATAAGAACAAGGAACATGAGCACCAGAAATACATGTCGTATTGCAGCGTGTCAATCAAGAAAGCACAGGATATAATAAAATGCACAAGACCATAGAATGTACTTGCCTTGCTCCAGGAAAGTACGGGTGAAGATCGGGGCTAGATGTTTTTCTGTATTTAATAATGATTTACAAATTGATTAATATCAAGGCAAGCTTACACTGGTTATCACAAAAACTCTACTCCTAATTAACATACATTAATCAAATCTTCTACTTAATCTATCCTATAATCTACTACTCAAAATCTAAATACAAATGATCATTTAAATACCATGTTTCACTTAACAAAATGGCGACTCTGCTGGGGATTTTAGGTATTTTGTTAAGTGAAACAAAATGGCGACTCTGCTGGGGAAGACCTTCTCCTCTGACGAGGAGGCAATTGCTCAATACGATGATGTTTCGGTCAGTTCGACCAAGAAGACTCTGGTTGTTCACTTCGACCAGACGGCCTACGAAGAAATGCTCCGGACTGGGGGTAGCACTCGCTGCTCAAATGTTCAAAAATCGCGGGAAAGCACGAAAAGTTTGGGTTCCCAAATCCAAGGCATTCTCGGATCTCCCTACTGTCTCTGCAAACAAAGGAATCCTTCCTACTCCTGTTGTAGAGGATCCTATCTGTGATGAGGCAGTCTCTACTTTGGTAGCACGCCATGGGCGTAAAAACAAGTCTCCCATTTGTAACGTGGCAGACCCTTCAGTGTTACGCTCTGAGCGTAAAAATCAGGTTTTACGCCCTGGGCGTAAAAATCAGAATTTACGCCCCGAGCGTAAGAACATGTCTCCCGTCTGTGACATGGTAGACTCCACAGCTGTACACTCTCGGCATAAAAATATGTTTCCCGTCTGTGATGTGGCAAACTCCAGTGCTTTACGTTCTGAGCGTAAGGACATGTCTCCCGTCTGTGACGTAGTAGGCACACAAAATTTACGCTCTACGCGTAAAGAAAAATCTTCCGTCTATGACGCGGAAGATACTCATGTTTTGCGCTCTATGCGTAAAAGTAAATCTCTTGTCTGTGACAATGTAGATAAAATTCACAATGATGCTTCTGCATCTAAAGTGAATGTACCTGCACGCATGAAGCATAAAAACATAGTTGGTAAAACTTCTGTTTTCAACCAACAACCTTCTTATACTACTGTACGCAAAGTACCAAACCTATAAATTACACGCAATAAAGATGGAGTCCTTCGTGCTAAAACATCTCAAGATTTACGTACGCAACTCCAAGCGCGTAAAAATGTACAGTTTGGTTCTGCGAATGCAGCCTATAATCTCCTTTATACACAAGGGACTAAACGTTTTTCTACCCCTAATGTAATAAAGAAGACTACTCCTTCTAATACTTCTGATTTACGTGAGTTGCTAATACAAAAGCGTAAAAATAGACAATCTTTCGTGACACTCCCCCAAGAAAATCACCATTGTGAGTGTCACCAGATTGTAATTAAATGTTATTGTGCGGCTTCCAAACGGCCAGTTTTTGACTGGTTAAGTTTCAATGTGCCTCAACAACAAGCTGATGAACATGAACATGAGTTGTCATATGCATCAGTCAACATGGCATCTCATACCAACAGAGGACGACGTCCAAGACGCAACATGTCCCAAACTCCAGGTCAACAACAATTCAATAGACTTCTTGATTTCTTTGAAGGAGTATATCAGAACACTCAATCAAGAAGACAAAGACAGTTGCAGACTTCTGATTCAGAAGCTGGGGGTACTCAATCTTTTGCGTCCGAGACTGATAGTGTCGATTCATACCTCTATAATAATCCTTATGTGTCTTCAAGGAAGGTTGAATCCTACGTTATTGGAGATGAACCGGAGACGTCATCTGCTAATACAGAACAACGTCTCACTGTCGTTGAACAATCACTGAAAGACATGCTTACCATTATGCAAAGCATGCACCAGATAATAACGGCTCAGCAGACAGCTCAACCGGCAATAATCACACCGGTACAGATAACAGCACAAACTCAAGATAGTCAAGGGATTGAAATACCTTTAAATAGTCAAGAGCCTGCTGTTAATCAAAATTCTGCATCTCTAGATCCCATCATTCCAGAAGATGTACCACCTCTGGTGGGGGTTACGGTACATCCAACAACCATTCAATCAAATGTGCTTCCTCAAACCAGTGAAGCCATTCAAGCAGTGCGTGAGCTCAAAGCACAGTTTGAAGTTGTGAAGCACAAAGATCAACTCCAGAGGTTAGGAATTAAGCAACCTTATCCTCCTTATTGGAATGATGTACCCTTTCCACCGAAATTCAAGCCACAATCTATGGTTTTGTTCGATGAAAAGGCATCTCCTAGTCAGTATATCAATTACTTTGATATTATGACTGTACATCTACAGAAAAATGATGCTCTTCTCACTCGGGTGTTCGTCAGGTGCTTGTCGGGTTCAGCTTACGACTGGTATCGTAGTTTACCCGACAATTGTATTTTGTTATTTGACGAATTTAAGGCAATGTTTCTCTCACGCTTTTATGAAGGAGGTATGGACATGAACATATCCTCCTTCATAGAAATTAAACAAAAGGAGAAAGAAGATACTCGGACGTTCATTGAACATTTCTGACAGGCAACTCTAAAGATGCCTCCTGGTATGCCAGATTCAGCGTTGATTGATACATGTAAGATGAATCTGCGACCATCTATTGCTGTCTTCACGGGTTTCCAATTCACAGATTGGGCTTCATTTATCATAGCAGCAGTTTCTGCCGAGACCAATGGTAGGTTGGCTTGTGAACATGGGATGATTTTCGCCTCAGAGGATAAAGGAAAGAAAAGTAGTCCTGGTAATAATTTTGGCAATCGTAATATGAAAGGAAAAGACACTCTTATGATCTATCTTTCCAAGAACAAAATGACGCCGAATAATCAAGAGTCTTCCAAGCCAAAAGAATAATACTATTTTGACGAAAGCAACATCCCAGGGATATTTTAATGTCTGGTAAAGAGTGGCAAACTCCAGATTCCAGAACCAAAAAGGCCTAATGAGGTGAATCTGACTGACAATCCCAAATATTGTATCTATCACAGGTACATTAATCATCCTACCAGTGCTTGCTATGTCTTGAAAAAGAAAATCCAGGAGCTGATAAATGGCGGTGCTATCGCTTTAACCAATGATGACCATACGGTTACAACCAATATGGTTTTTCTTCAATTCGGAGATTTTCCTCCACAACAAATCCCATATGGAATTATCCCAATTCCGAAGGCGATGATGAAGATTGTAAATATCCCGCCTGCTAGAGAGGAAAATGAAGGATTATTGCCTCTCACATTAAAGAATGGAGAAATTATGTGGGTGCATCCTGACTTAGTACCTGAGTTGGAAAATGAAGGTAAAACTTTAAAATCCAAGAAAGGTAAGAAAGTCAAAACCTGCAACATGATTTCTCATGTTATTCCAGATCGTGATGATTTGGATCATCTATGGGATGGCCTTCCTTTAGAAGATAGACTGAGAGGACTCAACATATGTCCTCCAAGTCTGGCTCTTTCTACCAAGCTCAAACTTACTCATCAGCAGTAGTTAGCCATGAGTAGTGTTCCCTTATACCGGGCACAACAAGTCTTCGCTGCTTATGAAAAAGTTCCTACAAGGATTTTTCCTCGTATCCCGAATCCTTCTCCTTCCGTAGCTACAGAGACGTCTATTCCTCATTCTCCTGTAGTTACAGAGATCTCTTCTTCTTCCTCTGTTGAATCACCTGTTGAAAGTCCACTGCCCATTCATTTATATAGTCAGCAATCAGTCCTTCTCATGAAAAAGATGGGCTATGACTTTCAGAAGGCATAAGGTTTGAATTATGATAAAGGAATACGACTTCCTTTACAGATTCTGTAAAACCCCTAAAATTTCTACTATTTTTTTATTATTTTTAGTACTGATATAAATTTTGTAATATACGTCGCGTAGTCGTATTATACGTCGCGCATGACCTTTTATTTTTTTTTGAATTTGCTCGACGAGTGCGAATATGTGCGAGCATATATATTTTGGAAAAATATTTTTTTCTATTTTATTATACACTTCCAAAATATTATATAAATATTCTTGCTTTAAAAGCCTTTTGTTTCTAAAAGTTATTAATAATAAATAATATTTTTGTATACTAGAAAAGCCTAATTATGTAAAGAATATTTTTGCATACATATATTTCGTAATTATTTATTGGTCTATTTTAAATAAAAGTATAATTTTTAAGATTTATTAATATTAATATTTTATTGTTTAAAAATATTTAAAAATATTTATTATTTTCGAAATTATTATTATTGGTATTTTGAAAAATATATTTGGAAGTTATTGTGGCCATTTAAATCTTGATTTAAATTTATGTATTTATTTAAATAGTTAAATAATTGAAATTTGATTTATTGATTTGATTTTAAACTAAGGGAATTAAATTAGATTTAATTGGATTGGATTTGATTTGATTGATTTTAATTTAATAGATTGATTTATCTAATTTGGGTTTAAACAATCCTATTCATTATCTAATTGGAAATTCCCACATCCTATAAATAGGCAGGTACTCCTCCAATTCATTATTCATCCATCAAATTCTACAAACCAATGGTGCGTACCTCGTGTCCGTGTCCTCTTCCGACCATAATTCTTATTCCACAATTTAAACAGATACATTGCTCCTCCTCCGCGCCGACAACCCCGGCACGATACATCAAATCCAAATTCCAAACCCTAGCCCTAATCCTAACCCTACCCCTGGCCGTAGCAGCCTCCCCAATGCCGTCACCCCCGCCATCTCCCGACACCGACCAGCCTCCTCCTGCCTCGCCAACTCTCCGATGACACCCGTCACCATCACAACCACAGGCTCACCACCACCATAACCGTCACCACCACCGCAGCCCTCAACAATCCTGACCAAAACGGCATCCCTGAACCTCCTTTCCCTGACCAACGAACACCCCCGACCACGGCCACTGGCCGGAAACCCTCACCACCGCCACAGCGACCGTACACCACCACTACGGCCGTCCCCGACCGGCCACTTCCCGGCCAATTTCCCCCTCCCGAACTCCACTCCGGCCACCATGGCCAAGCGCCGCCACCATAGTATCGGAATCCACCACCACCGGCCACCACCACAAATTTGCAAAAAAATAAAATATAACAAAAAAACCATCACCGCCACTCACCTTAACCCGCCGACCGAAGCCCAGCCGAACCCCCTTCTTCCTCTCCACTCCCGTCGAGCGTCGAGCCCTCCGACCCGCGTCCGCTCCTCCGCCAGATGACCGACTCCCCGCGCACCCCTTTCCCGATCAACTCCCCGAACTCCACCGCTGCCTGAAACCCACCGTCGCGCCAGCGCGAGCGCACCGACGCAAGCAGCTCCGCGCGCCCTAGCCTCCTGCCATGCGCCACCTCGCCGAGGTACTGTTCCCGCTTCCCCATCCTTCCGTTCCTCCTCACCTCTTCCCTCTCTCCCTACTCTCCCTCTCGACTGGCCCGCCTCCTCTTCCACCTCCTTCGGATCCTTCTTCTTTCTATTTGTCTTCTCTTTCAAATTTTTTTCTTTCTTTCTTAAAAAGGGAAGACTCCCTGATAACAGAGCTCAGCTCTGTTTATGTAATTTTATGTTATTTTTTTGTTTGTTTTCCTCTTTCACTTTATTTTGGCTGAGCTCTTTTCTTGTGAAACGAGAAGGAGGACAGGCCAGCTATTATCAGCATTATTATTTTCTTTCATTTTTGTGTGTTAGTTTTAATGGTAAATGGATTATTAAGTATTATTATTATTATTATTATTATTATTAATATTCTGTTTATTATACTTTATTATTAGTATTATATTATTATTATTTTATCATTATTATTAATATTATTATTATTATTACATTTAGTAATTCATAGTGAACATCTGTAATTTAAATATTTGAATAGATTTTGTTGATAGGTATTTTTGGACAAATGTCTATATGAAAGCATGTGTACTTTACGACAACTGTATATTAGTTATTATACCTTATTGATATTAGTATTATTTTAGTTGTTATTTTATCATAAGTATTATTGTTTATATATATATATATATTTATTTATTTATTTATTTTTGGCCTATGAAAAACTAGTTTCACTATCTCAAAATTTACTTTTATAATTTATGGTTCTTTTCAAATATTCTCCTAGAAATTATTTTAACTAATAAAAATATAAGTTCAAGTATTACAATTATTTTTCTTAAATAGTATATGTATCAATTATTCAAAATTCCTTCGATTATCTTTCTCTTCTGCAACTAGTCTTTTTCTCAACCCCTTGCCAAATTCTGTCATTCCCTCTATCGACCCTAACTAAATTGACCCTTTCGGACTCAATGACACGATCCGTTCCACCATCAGAGGTCCCATTGTGTAGTTGTTACACCAAAGTCGCAATTCATGCAACCATGATTACCGCAGCACACCAGACGTACTACCAGGCAAGACACCTTGCCATTTGCTGTTTATTTATTTTAGCTCATATTTCATGCATTATCTATTTTCTTTATGCAAAATAAACTGTGATACATGGCATAACTGTTAGAACTTACTGTTTATTTATATTTTCTGCTATGTATTTTTTTACACATTAAACCTAGATTTAAGGGACCACCTTTATGTGTTGCATTCATTGGCCTTGACACGTTGTAACACAAAGTTGTGTGTCGCATGTAGAACATGGAAGTACGTGATTGGTTGGCCACCAGTACGTACAAGCCGTGCGATAGGAATAACCGCTAATAGAGGTTGCATGCTTAGTTTGACTTAGCGGTTATAGAGGTTACTGTTGTGGATAAAACAGAGTAGGCATTGGGCGGGGAGGATAATTCCTTAGCGTATGGGCTTCGATGCACTTTCCCTTGTGACCCGGACTCTCCGTTGGAGATACGGGATTGATGACCCATGATTACTGACGGCCACTGACGATTCTGCGGAACGTCATGCTCTTACTGATGGGGCCTCTGGTGCCCAAGGGGGACTACGCTGATCCTATTTAGCCAGGGCCCATGCGTAAGAAGGATTGTTCTTAAATACATTTTACTTAGAACGGTAGGTGTAGCTCCCCTTCCCGAAAATTTAGAAATAGTTTATTTTTTAATTATTCTATTCGAATGGTAATTTTAAGATTTTTGTAAATAAATATTGTTTCGTGTACACAATGCTACGTGAAAGACCTACTTTGGAAATTATGATTTTATTAAGTTCATTGAGAAGTTACAGATAGAAATGTTTATAGGTTTATATATATTCGTATATATATATATATATATATATATATATATATATATATATACATATTGGATTGTATATAAAAAAAAAAAAAAAATATTGGATTGTATATATATGCAGATGTGGGGACATATACGCTTAGTGTATATATATATATATCTAATATGTGAAGAGGAATATAATATTTTATTGATGAATATATATATAGGAAAATATAGGGATATATAATTTGTGTGGATATTTATATATGTGTATGTATAAATATTAATTGGTGAATATATACGTATATATGTATATATATTATATATGGACATATGTATATATATATATATATATATATATTGATATGTATATATATTTAATATTGTTTTCTTTAAATACTACAAATAGGTATAAGTAACTATAAATGATTATATATAGATATATATATATATATATATATAAATGTATATGTATATATGTATAGAATATATATTGTATATATGTATAAGTGTATATATATATATATGTATATGGGCGTATATGCGTGTATGTATATATAAATATACATATATATTTTATATATGTGGGTGTATATATATAGATATTTATATACATATGATAAAGAGGAAACAAGAGAATATATATATACATATGTATTAAGTAGTATATAAATAAAAAGAAAATGAAAAGAACTAATAAACCCACCCTTAAACGAACAGCTCACCCCAAGCCCACGTGAGAGCAACCCATCAGCCCAACCATAGGAGAGCCGGCCCAGCAGCACAAAACTGAGCCAGGCCGAGTCCCCCCCCCCAACATGGTATACAGAGAAATCTTTGTATATAGAGCGGAAGAGAACGAGAGGTTCTTCGAAACGAAAACCCTAACTCAGCTCGCGTCGCGCGCTCGCCAACCTCTGGGCGAACCACCCCTGGACCCTGGCGCCGCCGTGCGTCCAGCCTGGGCGCCGCCACGCGCGGCGAGGCCGCACGGATACAGCGCGCTCGCGCGGGGGATCGAGTCGCGTAGCAGCGACAGTTGCACGGAGGTGCAACTTCATCGCGTGATATCTCCGCGCACAGTCAACCATTTCCCGAGCCACTTCTTCAGGTATGAACCCCATATATCCACCTTCGTTTCTGATAAATTAGTTTGATTTTAGGTGATCTATGTTGCCAGAAAAATCGAACCCAAAAACCCGGAAAATCTGTCCAAAAGCAGGACGCTATAATAGTCCATGGGCACACATTGGAAGGTCGATCCCGACCAATCCAGTAACCATCTAGAAATTCCACTTGAACACAAATTTAGACAACATATAGGATTTTACAACCCTTCTTGTGGATTCGAAAATCATCGACCACGCATCGAGAAATCGAATCCCGAACTTTGACGAAAATCTGTTTTCATAATCACAAAATCGCTCCACACGACGTGCGTCACGCCAATCTGGATGACGTGGTCGCGAACCGAAAGGATCGAAAGCTGCGTAACAGCTTCGTGGTCGTGTGGGCTTTGACGGAATTCAAATTGGTCGCGTGTGCGCGACGAATTTGATACGTATCCGTCGAAATTTCCCCGTATCGTGCACGTTGCAAATTCTCTAATAACTTTGTGCACGCTCGTCAGATCGAGACGAAACTTGCGCCAACAGGATCGTATCATTTTTTGGGTCCTGTATGCCAAGTTTGGTCCAATTCTGAGACAGTCGAATTCGACGTCGTTTTGCGGGCCCTACGGTCCCACTCAACGGGTGATTTTGTGCACGGCCCGCCGGAACCCAACTCTGGACATACGGTTGGGTTCATATCGGAAAATTGGATCCGTAAACATATAGTTTGACAACTTTAGAGACCGTTGACTCTGGCACGCTTTTCTATGCAAAGCGGGTCCAACGGCGGACATCGTTTTTGCCCGAAATTACCGTTTTGCCCCTATGTCCAGAATTGGACTTAAGGACAGGCAATCCTAGCTAATTGGACTATTCTGAGATCATTGGTATTATTTATTTCAGCTTCCGGGGACTGTTGTACGGGTTTTGATTATTGTGGCATATTGCGTGGTTTGGATCATCGGTTTCACCAGCACAGGACCACAGGCGAGTACAGTTTATTGTCTGTATTTCGATATTGATCTTTACTATATTTTATTGATTAGTCATTGGTTATGTGATTATCTTCTATTATAAATTGTTGAGTCGGGAATGAGAAGTACCAAGGATGTGTGATCTGACCTTAGACCATGTAGACCGTGTTGTATTTATTTCTTGTAGACCGTGTAGACAGTGATTTATTTATTTCTTGTAGACAGTATAGGCAGTAATTTATTTATTACAAAGTAGACCATGTAGACAGTGATTTATTTATTGTATTTAATCTGTGTAGTTCGTGATTATTATTCTGTAGACAATGTTTCTTTATTGCAATATTATTATGTAGACCGTGTAACTGTAGACCGTGTAATTGTAGACCGTGTAACTGTAGACCGTGTAATTGTAGACCGTGTAACTGTAGACCGTGTAACTTTAGACCGTGTAGACCGTGTCGCATAATTGTCCCGAGACCGATCACATATCAAAGGTACTTCTAGCAGTTGGAGAAAGTCTGTTGTGTCTATTTATTTACTATTGGTTTTCTGTATTTTTTATTTATTTTCAAAACTTATAATTGATGTCTAACCTTTGTTCTATAGTCATCTTCTTTATTTGAAATTGCATTCAGTGAATTGTGTCTGTCCAATCATTATTTTCAAAACTCAAAAATTTAAAATGAAGCAACACACAAAACAAAAAAAAATTATGCAATTTTATAATCGTATGCGTCTGTCCAATCATCATGATACTCAGAATCTCCGTCATACCAGTGAGCAAGGCTACGATAATCACAGAGTCCTCAACTACGGTACATACCTCTAGAATTATGGTATTTAAAATTTTCGCAATGCCGCTAGCTTGGCAGCGAAAACCATAAATTCCCACACCCGAGAAATACGTCCATAGTTCGACTATATGTCCTCACTCTGCCTGCTAGCATGACCCTAGAGGATTCTAAATCTCATAATCGAGGCGACCTAGCCCATACAACTTATCTCAGAAGGAAATCACATCCCAAGAACAATTTTCACCCAACGATCAAGAACAGATAGAATCGAAGTTCAAGATAGTTTACGAAGACAAATACGGAAAGGAGATTCGAAAGATTAGAACCTGCTATATGCTCTGCTACTGCCTGAGTGGGCTCAACTGTCATGGCGAAAGCTCGCCCCTGCTGGCCTCCCATAGCCTGCTGCACTCTGTCCTGGCCTGCCTGTCTGGCTGTACGGATCGCACAGTCCTTCACCTAGTGGTCTGGAGCTCCACAGAAAAAACAGACTCCCAGCTTCATCCTACAAGCCTCCCGGGTGTGCCCATCTTCTTGCAGAAGGCACACTGGATGTCCTACCTCCGGTCCTGTCCCTGGTACTGCTGGGCACGCGCCGGTGCCTGCTGAAACTGCAACTGAGGCTGCTGCTGCTGAAACTGCCTCTGCTGGAAATGTGGGCACTTCGTTGGCCCTGCACTCGAACTAGCTCCAAGAGCGTCACTGTCCCTCTTCGGTTTGAGGCTGAAGTCCTCCTCTGTAATTTGCGCTTCCATAAGGATCTGCTCGAAGGTCACATCACGTCTCCCAGAGGTGCGAGTGCGTACTGCATAAATGAGACCCCTCCGGAACTTTCGGGCCTTGCACCCCTAATCCTTGACCAAACTAGGTATAAACCTACTCAGGCAGCAGAACTCCGCTGCATACTCGTCTACCGACGAGTTCTCCTGCACCAGACTGGCAAACTGCCCCTCCAAAGCTGTCAAGGCTACATCTGGGTAGAACTTTTCCTTAAAGAGCTTCCTGAAGTCCTCCCAAGATATACCTCTTACTGACGCACGCGGATCTGTACGGTACCAAGTCAGTGCTATGTCGAAGAACTGGCTCGCTGCAGACGTCACCCACAGACCTCTCGGAACCTCTGCTAACTCCAGACTCTGCTGGACATCCTCTAGGCCAGTCGTCTGCGTATAGGACACACTCAGTACCCTTGAACTCCCACGGGTTCATCTTTCTGAAGTGGAGGTGTGTACCAGGCCTCCCCTGACCCTGCTGCTTTTCTGGAGCTCCCTGAACTGTAGCCTGTGCACCTCTCTCTACTGCTGCCATAGCTAGCTGATGCGAGTTCTCCATGGTCTGTCGCAGCAGCTCTACCTGACGGTGCTGTACCTCTGCATATGCTCTCTGTGTCTGCAGCATCTGCTGCAGAAGGGCCGTCATCCACTGAGTATCTATCGGTAACTGAGGCAACGGTGGAAGAATATCAGGGATGACCATGGACGGTCTCGCTGATGGAGGTGGAAGACCTCCTGGAACTGTCGCTGCTGCTGCTCCTGCCGGAAGGGCAGGGACTGATATGGCAGCTCCCTGAAATGTAGCTCCCTCAGCTGGAGGTGGAAGACCTCCGGGAACTGCTGCTGCTACTCCTGTCTGAAGGGCAGGGACTGTGGCTACTGCTCTCTCGACTGCTACTCCCATAGCCGGAGGTGGAAGACCTCCCAGATCTGACCTCTCTGGAACTGTACTAGGCCCTGCCGCCTGAGAACGAGTCACCGTCATCCTGAAGATAAATTGAACCCAAGAGATCAATATGGCACATGATAAGATATTATCAAAGGAGGACAATTGAATTCAAATACAAGAAGAGTTGTCATGGTAATCAAAAGATCAAAAATTTCCTAAAATGTGATTGAGTAACTCCTATCATACCCTAGATCCTACGTCCTAGTTGTAGGCTCGTAATTAGTACTCTAAGTCGAGCACCATTACGAGATCGTACTAATTGCGACACAGACCTGCATGGGCCACCACAAAAATGTGTCACGACCCGCACCCTGATTAGGAGCACGAGTACGTGGTTACGTCCAGCCTACGCTGCAGCATCGGTGGTAGAACGCTGTATATAGGGTCTGTAAATACTACGACTAAAACAGATAAATGTACATGTACAGTATATACTCTCCGAATGGAGGTGACATAGCAATACAGTCTCAATCACATATATCAAACTAAGGTAGATAGCATGAAAAGGAAAATACGATAGATAAAATAGGAAATGAGTCCAAGATCCACAAGTCAGAGCTATACACAAAAATCTATGGTCTCAGAAAATATACATAATAGATACTACAAACTGAAAATGTACTAGCTGGCTCGCAGGCCAGGCAAGCCTAACTAACTATGCTACTCAGGGGGAGCAAATACTTGTGGCTCTACCAATAAGCCACGGTCTAACTCTAATCCATCAGACTCAACCCCATAGTAGGTCGGGCAATCAGCCTCTGAATCATCTGTAAAATTTGTCAACGGTATTCTGTCAGGAAAATGAGCAAGTACAAACACCAATAGTAGTTCCATGTGAATTGACAAAAGCTATAAGAGACAGTCTAATGAAAAATAAGACAAAATCAACTGGAAATACATATCATGATGTGAGTACTGAAAAGGACGATAATATATAGATATAGGATGACTTGGGAACTATTCGGAAGCCGAGTTATAACCCCTAAACCAAACAAGGACAGGGACTGTAACCCTTCTTCCGAACAGAACTTAGTCACCAGAGATAATAAATATAAAAGGTGCCTTGAATTATTAGTGTGTTATGTAATCGGCTTGGGAAAAAGATGCTCAGGCTTTCCATCCGACCGGCTATGAACCCTGTATTTAATAGAACGATAAGGCCAGTCACCATGAAAAGCTATGAACCGTATAGGATAAAGCTTTACCCGTCGTGAGGCGAGGGTATAGCTATGAACCATATGTACCATAAAACCATATGGGAATTTGATCACACAACCACTAATAACTCCTCCCATCCCCGAATAGTACAATAGATCTGGACATGACACGTTATGACACGGGATTCCATAAGAGGGTAGCAAGTCCCCTTTTGAAATCGGTGTCTATACCAATACACTGAAATAAGACAAAATATATACCAATATACCATGTAACTCTAGGAATAACATCCCATGTGATGATCCAACATATACTAGTCCGTGAACTGTCGTGACTGGAAATCGAGTATAACACTACAACTGAATCGGATATAGCAGATATCAAGACAATGAAAACTATCAGTGAATGTACTCGCCTGTGGTCCTGAGCTGATAGGGTGAACAGACGCTCAGAGTGATCACAGACCTAAAATAAGATACTATAAGTCAAACAGGGCTAAATACTGAAAAAGGAAGCTAATTCAAGTCATAAATACAAGTTTAAGTCAAAACTAGGTCAAACTGAGTCACACTAGGTCATACTAGCTCATACTAGGTCATACTAGGTCACTAGGAGTCAATCCAAGTCAAACTAGGTCAATCTGGTTCAAGAGTTGACTTACAGTTGACTTTTGGTCAAAAAATTAACTCTGGTCAACTTTGGTCAACACTGAGTCAACCCTAGGTCAACTCTAGGTCAAACAAGTCAAATGTTGACTAACAGTTGATTTTCAGTCAACTGGTCAACTCTGGTTGGTTTCGGTCAAATTGGGTCGCTTAAAGGCTAAGTTTGACTCTCGGTTGACTTTTGTTGACGTTTGGTCAAAAAGGTCAACCGACGTCAAAACTAGTCTATGAGCACCATATTTGATCATTACCAACCACGGGAATCAAGTTCTAACTCTATCTTAGACTCCAAACTCAAATACCCTATTTCTAGGCAAAACTTACATTACCTTACCAAGGTAAATTCCGATGCCTTGCCCAATACCAAGGAAACTCCGCTAATACCCAAGATACTAGCCTAGGCTCCTTAGGGTAGCTAGATACCAAACTATCTAAGGTTTACCTACCAAGAATTTAGGGTATCCTAGGTATCTAGGCTATGTTAGGATACAAGGGTATTGGTTTACCCTATTACCTAACCCATATCATGAATTTACCCTCACAACACTCCCACACTCATCTACACCACTCAGTCTCACATAATACACTCATATATATCACCCTCATAGACTTCTCTATAGGTTTTTTTTCCTATTAGCTATTTGCTATACTCAAAATAGGCTCTCACACACACTCTCAACTCACAAATACACACACACAAACTCACAACTATACTCACACACAAAGCCAATATGTGGACTGATTTGTAAGGCAAGTGGGGGCTGAATTGGGGGACTGTTTTGTAGTGTTTTGGACTGATTTGAAGTAGTTTTTGTGGTGGTGTTATGGGCCAACAAGGACAGCCATTAGGGACTGTTTTGGCATAATTTGTAGGCTGGTTTGGGACTGCTTATAGGCTAATTGTGTGGCTGTCCATAGGGGTTTTCAGGGCTGAATATAGGCTGATACTAAGGCTAAAATGAGTGTCCTAATAGGGCTGTTAATGGGTGTGTCAAAGGGAAGGCTTTGGACAGCAAAGGGGCTGTCCATGGGACCTGTTTTGGGACTGTTTTGGGAGCAATAAAGGACTGTTTTAGGACAGCCATCCATGGGTTAATGGACAGCAAAGTGATGTTTGTCTGGGGCAATATTTGGACAGTATTTGGGGCAATATCTTGGTCATGCCAATATGGATACTATATCCAGGCTATCGACCAAGAAGCTAGTTAGAGGTTTGCCCGACATCACATTCAAAAAGGATACCGTATGTGCCGAATGTGAGTTAAATAAGGCAACTAAGTCATCTTTTCATTCCATAAACTCTGTAAGCACTACTAGACCCCTGCAACTACTCCATATGGATTTATTTGGCCCTAGTAGAGTAGCCAGTCTTGGTGGAAAACTCTATACCTTTGTTATTGTTGATAACTTTTCAAGATTTACTTGGGTTTTCTTTCTTACTTATAAAAGTGATGCTATTTCGGTTTTCAAGATTTTTGTCAAGAAAGTTCAAAACGAAAAAGGCTACATGATTACTCGAATCCGAAGTGATCATGGAGGCGAGTTCGAAAATTCTGATTTTGAAAAGTTTTGTGATTCCAATGGTTTTGATCATGAGTTTTCTTGTCCTAGAACTCCCCAACAAAATGGTATTGTGGAGCGGAAGAATAGGACTCTTGGCGATATAGCTAGAGTCATGTTGAACAAGTTCTCACTTCCGAAATACTTTTGGGCTGAAGCTGTCAGTACAACATGCCATATTTTAAATAGGGTACTTATTCGTCCTATTACGAAGAAAATGCCCTATGAGCTTTGGTTCGGGAGAACCCCAAATATTTCTTATTTTAGAGTTTTTGGCTGTAGATGTTTTATCCTTAACACCAAAGACAACTTAGGCAAATTTGATGCCAAAGCTGACGATAGTATTTTCCTTGGCTATGCTGCCAAGAGTAAGGGATATAGAGTTTTTAACAAATGCTCATTAATTGTAGAAGAGTCTACAAATATGACTTTTGATGAAGATAACAGTGTAGCAGCTACTCTTGATGATGATGTTGAGCCATCAACGTCTACTCCAATGAACACCACAACCGAAACAAATTCTCTGGAAAGCTTGGCTAAGAAATTCTCTTTCAAGCCATCGTATCCAAAAAATTTGGTAATCGGCGAGGTTTCACGTGGAGTAACTACTAGATCATCATTAAGAGACTCTATTGCTAGCACTGCCTTTATTTCACAAATCGAGCCTAAAAACATTTTAGAAGCTTTCAATGATGAATTTTGGATTTCTGCTATGCAAGAGGAACTCAACCAATTCGAGAGGAGCCAAGTATGGGAACTTGTTCCTAGACCGGCTGATCACTAGATTATTGGTACTAAATGGGTTTTTAGAAACAAAGTAAATGAAGATGGTTCAGTCACACGCAACAAAGCTCGTCTAGTAGCCCAAGGATACAACCAAGAGGAAGGTATCGACTATGATGAGATGTATGCTCATGTTGCTAGATTATAATCCATTCGGATTCTTTGTGCATTTGCAAATTTTCAAAATTTCAAACTATTTCAAATGGATGTTAAAAGTGTTTTCTTGAATGGTTTTATTAAGGAGGAAGTTTATGTAAAACAACCCCCTGGCTTTGAAAATCACAAATTTCCCGACCACGTGTTCAAGCTAAAGAAAGCGCTGTATGGCCTCAAACAAGCCCCTAGAGCTTGGTATGAACGGCTAAGCAATTTCTTACTTGAAAAAGGTTTTTCAAAAGGGAAAATTGACACTACACTTTTCATAAAATCTTTCAAAGACACTATTCTTTTAGTATAAATATATGTAGATGATATTATTTTTGGCTCTACTGATGAAACTCTTTGTCAAGATTTTTCCAAGTGTATGCAGACCGAGTTTGAGATGAGCATGATGGAGGAACTCAACTACTTTCTTGGGCTGCAAGTCAAACAAATGTCAAATGGAACCTTCATCTGTCAGTCGAAGTATACAAAGGACATACTGAAGAAATTCGACCTTGACAACGTCAAACTAATCAGCACTCTTATGGCTACTTCAACCAAACTTGAACCAGATGATAGTGGCAAACCCGTAGATCAACGTAAGATCGAGGTATGATAGGCAGTCTACTCTATCTTACTGCAAGTCGCCGTGATATTATGTTTAGCGTTTGCCTGTGTGCTAGATATCAAGCAAATCCTAAGGAATCACACATGACCGCGGTTAAGCGTATCTTTCGATACCTTAAGGGTACGGTTACAGTGGGCCTATGGTATCCCAAGTCAATATTATTTGACTCATTGGTTACTCTGATGCTGACTTCGTCGGATGCAAGATCGACCGTAAAAGTACGAGCGGTACGTATTATTTATTAGGAAAAGCTTTAGTCTTTTGGTTTAGCAAGAAACAGAATTCTGTCGCACTATCCACAACAGAAGCTGAATACATCGCAGCTGGGCATTATTGTGCACAAATTCTATGGATGAAGCAAACCCTTGAAGACTATAATTATCTTTCATGCATATTCCAATCTTTTGTGACAACACTAGTGCTATAAACTTGACTAAGAACCCCATTTGTCACTCACGCACGAAGCACATTGAAATTCGTCACCACTTTTTGCGTGATCATCAGCAAAATGGCACGATTAAACTAAAATTTATTGACACTGATCATCTGTTAACAGACTTCTTCACAAAACTATTATCCGAAAAGCGCTTCAATTTTCTTTGTCGTGAACTTAGAATCTTAGATGAAGCTGTTGTAAATTAAGATAAACCTGCGTAAATATCGAGGATATCTTGATTCTATTATGATAAACTTGCTATGGGTACAAGCCGAAAGGGTCCTTCTGACAACAAGACGTAAAAGCCTAAGCGACACGGTGCAATAGTCCTCAGGACTACCGCTAGCTGGGATCCGGCCCCTGTAGCTAACCCATGGCAGCTTCAAAATATTGAATTACGATATAATTCCTTGTTTATTATATGGTTCATTTTCATTTATCACATGCTGAAATACTATTATTTCAATTTCATATTGCTGCTTCAGAATCAATTTATGTTATTCTTTTGTTTACTAATTGGGTCTTTCCTATCTTTATACTCATATCTTATATTGGTTTGTCTATTACTTAACCAATATTTTCCTGTTTCTGCCTGATTCCCATTCTGTGACCAGGATTCGGAATTCGGGCCGAACTCTGCTCCTAGCAGAGTTCGGGCCGAATTTGGCCCGACTGTTCCAGAACCGGGAACAGCCCCAGCCGTTGATCAAAATGTTGATCCAATGGTCATTATTTGACCCGACCAAGAGAAACCCTTCCCTATATTCGGTTTTTCTTTCATCTCCTTCCTTCTTACCACCTTTCCACCTTCTCAAACATAATTCTATCAAAACCCTAACCCTACTTTCTCCTCTTTTGTGCTCCATTCTTCCCCAAACTCAAGAAGAAGGCTTATTTTTCAATTCTCTTCCATAGTTCATCACTAGTTTGAGGTATAATTCCTTACTTTTCTATATCTCAATTTTTTTCATTATCTATTGTGTTATGGCCCCTCGTTTGTTCAACCGCGGGAAGAGACTTCGGACTGAGGGCGCATCCTTGTCGAATGCTCCTCCACGCGTTGAGCCGCCCGTTGTACCACCCGTTGCACCGGCCATTGAACAACAAATCCATCCGTTGTTCAATCCTCCACGTCATAATGATCCAAACACTTACGACGACCGAATTTTTGTATCACTAGATGCCTCAAATGATTGGTTTAGTAATTTTCGGACACGTCCAGTATTTGTGGGACACCCCATCAACTTTACCATATTCTCACAATATGATGCACTATTTTATGACCTTTGTCTTGAAGAACTCGTTACTTCTAATTCAGTCTTTTATCGTAGTGCCATTCAAATGTTTTACTGCAACTTGACCCATGATGACACTCATATTTATTCACGAGTTGCGGGAATTGATATTTCCTTTGATGATTTTGAATTGGCCGAATATCTTGAGCTTCAAGAGCCTAATTCTTGGAAAAAGCTTGTTGAAGCTAGATCTTTTATCTTTCCTGAAGGGATTTTACTAGAGAGCTTCAAGGACGACCTGTGTAGCCCTAACACACGTCCTCGTAAGCTCTTGGCAAAATTCTTCAATCCTTATTTCTATGAGCTTCATCGGATCATCTTCAACACCATTCTACCCAAAGCGGGTTCTATCGATGAAGTCACTTATTTTGAGATTTCAACATTGTACCATCTCCACTTCCATGTTCCCTTTAACCTTCCACGCACAATGATGGATTGGATGATCAACTGTAGGAAGAAACCAAGATCTTTGGTTTATGCATTATACCTTCCTATGATCTTTTGTGCGTTCCATGTACCCCTTGATGAGTGTCCATTCTTACCTGCCCCTGTCTTTCTATCTAAGGCAAGGAGGCTTCAGGCGGCCATCGGCTCAACAGTAGTGTCTGAGTATTCTGATGATGAGCCAGAGGCCCCTCCTTTCGGACAGGATCCTCCTCCTCCTCCTGCCACTCTTGAGTCTCTTCAGGCCATGCTCCGAGATCGCTTCACTTTGGAGGACGATCGATAGACTCAGCTGGACTATCGGACTACCTTGCAGATGAGTGCTATCAGTAAATCGCTGCATGATTTTCGGTATTCCATGTCTCATCATCCTTCCATGCCTATTCCTATGGAGCGAGACCCAGGTCGTAAGGGATTCCGTATCGATGACCCTTGGGTTCGTCGCTACATGGATCCGGATGTGGCTTTTGTGGACCCACGTCGCTCCTTTATTGATGCTTCGGACGACGTCGGGCCCTCTCATGCTCGATGATGGATATGCACCACTTGTGATGCTGCTACTGCTGATCTTAGATTATGTTTATGCATTTTGCTTTAGTTACTTTTATGTACTTGATTTGTAGTAGACTTCTTATGAGTTGTGCTTTTGAGACTCTGGCAGTACTATTATCAGTTTCCTTGTTCTTATGACTCTTGGTTATTATCTTAGTTTATATGCAGTTTCTTCTCTTTTTTGTGTGTTTGCCAGTTATTATCTATATATCTCATATTGCTAAATGACAAAAGGGAGAGATATGTATATTTTTGTTCTGTTTGGTTTATATGTGCTTTTGGAAGAATATTATTAACAGGCCAACAAGATTCACAGCATTGTTTATGGGGGAGCTATTCTTAAGCTCAGCACAAATTATAGGGGAGCTATGTCGTTATATATGTCCAGGTATGGATATTGAATATACAATTATTATTTTGTCAATTATCAATATGGGGGAGATTGTTGACACAAAGTCACAGTCAACCAAATATTGATAACATTGACTAAATAATACTTATGATAATTCAATACTACACATGACGACTACATCCAGTTCAAGCTAGACGACAGCTCATTTTTGCAAATGCGAGTCATTTTTCGAGTTTGTACTTTTATATTTTATTGAGTCTAGAATGATTGTAAGCTGAGTTATCCCGGGCTCTTGAGACTCAACCCATAACCTATCCAAATCCATAAAGCTCCACATCCAAAATCAGCCCACTAGACCCTTGGACCCATTCTGTGCTCTGGAGACAGAGTTCGGGCTGAACTCTGCCTCCACACAGAGTTTGGGCCGAACTCTGTCCCCTAAAAATCAGCACCCTAATTTTTAGGGCTTGCTGGTTGCTAGTTGTCCAACGGCCAAATATTTGAAAATTCCTACCAGAATTCTGGCCGAATTCTGCCTGATAAAAACCTACAAATAGGCCAAGAATTCTCTCATTTTCAACCATCCAATCTTCTCTTCTCTTCTCTCTTAAGCTCAATATAAGCCATACCCTTCTTCATCTACTAGCCACAAGTTTCCTAAGTCTCGAGTGCTCAGCATCTCTCAGTTAGGAGTCTTGTGTAAGAGTTCAAGAAGTAGCTTTGAAAATTCCAAGCATCGCCACTGCGATCCATTGTAAGAAGTTGACGTGCTCTTCTGAAGTAAAGGCACGGGGTGTAACTACTATTTCACAAATAGTGGATTTAATCCTGAGCTAGAGTTCTCCGGCCTGGACTAGTCCTCCACGAGGGAAACCAGGTTAAAATCGGCTGTGTTTGTGTATGCTCTCTTGCTCCTTATTTATTTTTTGCATTTACTCTGATTAATTTTAGATTGTGAAAGAGTTGATTTTTAATTGGTTATTATTACTATAACTCTATTCACCCCCCTCTAGAGTTGCCATCTGTTCTTCAACTACCACCTGACCGAGACATTGAGTTTACTATTGAGCTTACACTGGGAGCCGAGCCTAACTCATCTCGAGTTTATCGTCTGGCACCCAAGGAGTTGGTAGAGATGAAGACGCAGATTGATGACCTATTGGAGAAGGGCTTTATTCGTGCCAGTGTGTCACCGTGGGGAGCACCCGTACTTTTCATTCCTAAGAAAGACGGGACAGTGCGCATGTGCATCGACTACAGAGCATTGAATGCAGTGACGGTAAAGAACAAGTATCCCTTGCCGCGTATAGACGATCTATTTGATCAGCTGAGTGGAGCAAAAGTATTCTCCAAGATTGACTTACGATCAGGCTATCACCAATTGAAGGTCCGAAAGGAAGACATTGTAAAGACGACTTTTCGATCAAGGCATGGACACTACGAGTTCTTGGTCATGCCTTTCGGTTTGACCAATGCACCCGCAGTCTTCATGAATTTGATGAACAAGATCTTTCACCAGTACTTGGACAAATTTGTAGTAGTCTTTATAGATGATATCTTAATTTACTCCAAGAGTCAAGAAGAGCATGAGCAGCATCTACGGATAGTGTTGGAAACGTTGAGGAATGAGCGACTTTTCGCGAAGCCTAGCAAGTGTGATTTCTTTCTTAAGGAGGTATTATTTCTTGGTCATGTTGTTACGGGTGATGGTATATCAGTAGACCCAGAGAAGATCACAGCAGTCAAATCATGGCCCGCTCCTACATTAGCTTCAGAGGTGAGAAGTTTCTTTGGACTTTCGGGTTACTACCAACGGTTCGTAGAATATTTCTCTCGAATAGCGGGGCCTATGACTCGATTAACTTGCAAAGATCAGGTGTTTGTATCGACAGACGAGTGTCAAGCCTCTTTTGACGAGTTGAAGAAGCAATTGACCACAGCACCGATCTTGACACTACCATCGGGCCCAAAAGGATTTGTGATCTACAGTGACGCATCCGAGAAAGGATTTGGATGCGTATTGATACAGCACGGTCGGATAGTAGCATATGCATCGCGAGAGTTGAGGGTGCACGAGAAGAATTATCCGACCCACGATCTAGAGATCACAGCGGTTATCTTTACTTTGAAGCTATGGAGACACTACTTGTACGACAAAAAAGTTGATATCTATACTGATCATAAGAGCATCAAGTACATGTTCACACAGAAAGAGTTGAATATGCGACAACGACGTTGGTTGGAGTTGATGAAGGATTATGAGATCGAGCTTCATTATCACCCGGGCAAGGCTAATGTCGTGGCAGACGCATTAAGCCGTAAGCCTATGGCACACTTTTTGACTACATAGAAGGAATTGATTAGAGACTTGGAGCAGCTTGGTATTGAGGTAGTATTGCCTGGAGCAGACGACATGTTAGCCAACCTCCAAGTGCAATCATCATTGGTAGAGCGCATGAAGACAACATTGCCCAATGATGCTAGATTTCGATGGCTCAGAGAGAGGACTGAAGCAGGAGAGCAGACAGGATTGAGGATCCACCCCGATAGGACATTGCGATGTGTTGATCGTATTTATTTTCCCAATGGAGAGCTACGGCAGGAGCTGATGACAGAGGCTCACAGTTCGACTTACTCTATTCATCCCGGAGGAACCAAGATGTACCACGACTTACGACAGTATTATTGGTGGCAGGGAATAAAGCGAGAGATAGCTCGTTTCGTTGCCAAGTACTTGGTATGTCAACAAGTGAAGACGGAGCACTAGAGGACGGCCGGATTATTGTAGTCGCTATCCATGCCCGAGTAGAAGTAGGATCACATTACTATAGATTTCGTCACGAGTTTTCCTCAGAGTCCTAGGGGACGTGACACAGTGTGGGTGATTATGGATAGACTTACCAAGTCAGCCTATTTCTTACCTTTTAGAGTGGGCCAATCGACAGAGGTATTGGCAGAGATGTATATGGAGCTGATTGTGAGATTGCACGGTGTGCCTGTTAGTATTGTCGGACCGTGACTCAAGATTTACCTTGTATTTTTGGAGGAGTATGCAAGAGAGTTTGGGCACCCGATTGAAGTTTAGCCTGGTATACCATCCTCAGACAGACGGCCAGTCGGAGCGTACCATTCACACGCTAGAGGATATGTTGAGAGCGTGCATGCTTGATTTTGGCGGTTCATGGGAGGACCATCTTCATCTTGTTGATTTTCTTTACAATAATAGCTATCAAGCGAGCATTCAGATGGCTCCGTTTGAGGCGTTGTATGGTAGGAAGTGCCGGTCTCCTGTTTGTTGGAGCGACATAGGAGAGCGACAGCTATTGGGTCCCGAGTTGGTCTTGAGCACAGTGGAGACAGTGAAAAAAATTCAGGGCCACCTGCGAGCAGCGCAGGATCGTCAGAAGCAGTGGGCAGATAATCGTCGTCGACCTTTGGAGTTCAAAGAGGGCGACCATGTGTTCTTGAAGATATCCCCCACTAGAGGCACGATTCGATTCGGAGGACGTGGCAAGTTGAGTAAAAGGTACATCGGACCCTTCGATGTCTTGGAACGTGTTGGAGAGGTTGCCTATAGATTGGCTTTGCCACCGTCGTTGGAGGGTATGCACGACATATTCCATGTATCTCAGCTGAGGAGGTACTTGACGGACAGCAATCATGTGCTTGATCACTCCGAGATCACGGTTGGACCGAGTTTGTCGTACGAAGAGCAACCAGTAGGCATTCTTGATTGCCGAGTGAAGGTGTTGCGGAATCAATCTATCCCATTGGTTTGCATGGCATTAAAGCATCACTCGCTAGAGGAGTCTACTTGGGAGCGCGAGGACGACATCCGAAATCGCTACCCGTATTTTTTCGAAGACAAATGTATGTCTTGCAGTTAAGCTTTTAAATTACTATCAATTTTCTTGCATTACATTTGATCCCCCGACATTAGTTTAATTTCGAGGACGAATTTTTTTTTAAGTTGGGTAGGATGTAAACCCGCAATATTTTCTAATTATTTTAGTGTTTTAAAAATTAATTTTTATTATATTATTTAGCATTAAAGGGGTAGTTGGTATATATGTGTGTATTTATAGATATATACATTATATATAAAATATGTATGATTGTGTGCTTGATATTTGAAGTGCTACTAAATATAGTCTACAATTATTATAAGAGATTTTTGTTACTTAGTTACAATTTATATAAATTTTTATGTGTTTATACATATTATATATATATATATCAATATATATATATATATATATATATATATATATATATATATATATTTTTATATATATATATATATATATATATATATATATATATATATAAATATATATATATATATATATATATATAGTAGTAAAAATAATAATAATAATATACAGTGGTGGTCGGCCCAAGGGAGGGGGGACCGACCACAGTTGTTAAAGAAAGGAAAGGAAAAAGAAAAGAAAAGAAAAGAAAAGAAAAAGAAAAAGAAAATACATGCAACTAATCCCCATATGATGTGGGCGGGTCCCACCCCTACATTGCTTGCTGTGTACAGCAGCAAGCTGACCAAACAACACCCGAACCCGTGGAGAATTCCTAATTCATAAACCCGGTAGTATTAGGTTTTGTAACAACTTTTTATATATGTAACTTTTTCCACAAGCCTCAAAACCCTAAACTTCCAAAACGAAAGTTGAGACTGATCACACCCTCTTCGCCTACAAATTCGTTTCACCAGCGACGGAGCTTTGTGCGTGATGAACGGAGCATCGGAAGTCAGCCCCGCGTCAGCCACGGAGCAGTTTTCCCACTCAAGGTACCCTACTTCCCTACAACATAACTTTTTTACTCGTACCATAGATTTTCGATCCGTAAGATTTTCTGGAAAGTAGACTTGACCCTCTTCGAGATCCTCCAGGTGGATTTCGAAAAAAACCCATCGACTTGCTCGAAAAATCGAGACGAATTTGAAAAAAAATCTGTTTTCTATAACACTAAAAACTGTTTAAGACGACAACTTGTCGGCCAATTTTCTTGCTGTGCAGTAAAGTATGGTAAAAACTAATTGAAAACAGTAAAAGACAACATAACCGAGATCGCAACGCGTCTTCTGGATCGTCGTTTCGATTAACGTGTAAAAAGTATATTAATATTGAAGTTGAGGAAAAACTTGTGTTAAATTATATTAATTTTGGCATGCGCCCCGACAAACTGGGCGACGTGGTCACACGCCATACGCATCGGAAGGCGCGTATGGACGTTGCCGACGTGTGGGAACTGACGGAACTCAGTTTCGTCGTGTGTGCGCGACGAAATCAGTCCGTATCCGTCGAGATACCTCCGTATCGCCAATTTGCAAACTTCGTCCTAACTTTGTGTACAGTCATCGATTCGAGATAAAACTTGTGCCAACAGGTCCGGTCGAAATTCTGGTCCTGTGTACCAAGTTTGGTTCGATTCTGAGAAGGTCGAATCAGAATCCCTTTTTGGCGGGCCTGCGACCCACTCAAATGAGCGATTTTGTACACGACTCATCGGAATCCAAAACTGGATATATCGTTGAGTTCCTCTCCTCAACCTGAATCTGTAGACATGTAGTTTGATGACTTTAGAGACCATAGACTTCGGCACGTATTTCGGTGCAAAGCAGGTCCAACGACAGACATCGTTTTGACCCAAAATTATGATTTTGCCCCTGTTTCAGAATTAGATTTTGGACAGGCATTTCCCAGGTATAGCTTTTACACCGAGTACGTTTTTGATGTTTGTTTTAGCGTCCAGAGTTGTTTGGAGATTATGAAGTTTCTTAGCTAATATTGTGATTACCTGGACTTGCCATTTTGCACCATCAGGCAAGATACCTTGCCACCTTACTTTGTGATTATTATATTTCTTATTTTCAGTTATTATTTTCAACATTTCTTATTTTTTGATATTTAAACTGTGCGTCCAAGTCACACTTGGGTGCAAGCGACTCTATCGGTCATTTTTCTCGCTTTATTTATTTCTCTTGCATTGACTTAGTCTAGTGACCACCCAATGATGTTGGGGTATTGGCATATCTCATACGGCCTTGACACTTGTTGTATCATGTGATGTGAGTCACATGTAGGACACGTATCCGCGTAGTCGGCTGGCCACCGATACATATGGAGCGTGGGACGGATAGGGATAACTGCCAATAGAATTGCATACTAGAAGACTTGGCGGTTACAAGAGGTACATGTCTATCATGGAGATGATGATACTAGGCACTGGGTGGGTTGAACAATACCTGATGTATGAGCTTCGATTGCACTTTTCTTGTAACCCGGAAGCTCCGCTGGAGATACGGTTATGTTTAGCCTCTCAGGTTTGCCATTATCGTTCTTGGAACGTCATGCGCTTGGTCTCTGGTGCCCAAGAGGGGACTATATCGGATCCTATATTCAGCCAGGGCTCATACGTCGAAGGATTGTATCTCAACTTCATACTCACAGTAGAATGGTCAGGAAATTGATTGCATGCATACCTTTTTCTCTTATTTTATTATCATAGTTTATATGGCATGGTATTTTCTTGTATCTTGCTACGTCCCTCTGAGGACCTGATTATCTCTCCAGGGTTAGACGATTTTCTACAGGAGTACGGAGCGGCGTTGGAGCTATCATACATCGATGACGAGGCAGTACCTTTTGACTTCTAGTCTATTTCTTATCTGAGATTGCTGTAGACATTATTTTTATATCTCATTTCTTTCTATTTTGTGGAGGTTGGTGTAACTCCACTTCCCGATTTTTGAGAAAATAAAATTTTTCATTTTAATAATAGTAATTGATTTATTGGGTTTCAAATAAAGTGTTAATTTTAATTTAATTATTAATATGATGATGGATATTTTAGGAGGAAATAAATTGGGAATAATTTATCAAAATTTGAAAAGTTGTTACAACCAATTTTGTGGTCCCCTCACCCTTGTTTTAAATAATAATTATATAAGTTCTAACTGTTTTTTTAACAGTCAATATAATATTCTAAAAGGGGGAGGGGTTTTTTGTGAAATTCCTGAGCAGAGGGACCTAAGAAAAAGTCTAGTTGAACGGAGGGGGTTTCCTGCAAATAGTGCAATTCTTTTCTTTAAAATCAGTCGATGGAGAAAGAAACTTTATTCTCTCCATTATATTTTTTTTTGGCTCTGAGAGTTCTCTGCTCTCATCTCCCCTTCCGAGCGACTCCGTCGGCGGCGATGAAGGCTGACGACGACGGCGCGATTCTCTCCAACGGCCACCACTTCCGACGTCAGCAGTGGAGTCTTTTCCTTACAGCGGCTGGATGATCTCGATGACGACAATTGCACGAATCGACAGCAACACGAGCTCCACCGCAACAGTGGCGACGAATTCCTCTGTTGATCTCTGAGATTTGCTCTAGCGAGTCCAGAATCAATCGATCGGTGAGTTGTCGAGCCAAGACGATCTTGATCTATATTTTCTTCGTTCTTTTTTGTAAATTCTTGAATTAACTCAAATCGGGATTGATCGGTCAGGTGAATCGACTCTGAGACTAATTTGATCGATGATCTCGATCTTGGTAAGCTATTTTGATTTCCTGTATTATATTTCGCTAGATTGTTGGATTCGTTTGGGTTTTTTCAGTGATCGGCTGTGGAACTCTTTTCCTAGAATCGATCGATCGATCTCGAAATTTTTTGATTAGATGTTGATCTAGTTTCGATCAGTAGGATCTTGAGATTAAATTCCTACAAATCTCTGTTTCGAAGAAAAAGAGGAGATGCAGGAATTTAACATTTGTTTTCTGATCACAAATTGTTTGGTGTAATGTCCAAACCAGGGATCGTTTAACTTCGGAAGACGCAGGGACCATTTTGGACACGAGAAAAAGTGTCCGATGCATTAGAGCGAGTCCTCATTCTTTTAGTGAATTTTCTTCAGGTAATTTTCTATATCTCATTACTATGGACATCTGCTACGATTTTCATTGTGTGTGTGTGTCCAGGAATTGTAGTGTCCGCAAATGCGTGCCCATCTGTGTTCGTTTCTAACAAATCTATATGACTGTTCGTGTCTGTGAGGCTGACTGGGTCGAGTTGCTGTTGCGAGTCAAATTGGAGCTCTTGATTGTTGGGTGCCGAGTCTATTAGCTGGCTGGGTCGAGAGTGTAGCAGAATTCGCTTCGCACAGTTGTGTCCAAGCCATTCTTGCGTGTTTAGTTCGTGCTCGGCTTGATGCTCGTATCCGAGTGTTGGAAGGTTGGTTCGCAGTTTATATATAGGTACGGTTGTATTTGGGAAGTAGTCGTTAAGCTACAGTAATTCAAATCTAATGAACTATGTACATTCATTATACTGTGAGGAAGTGATGGGTTTTGGTTCAAATTGAGATTGTTTGGAATGTAATAACTATAGTCATTTATAGTAAAAAATTTGATTGTGGAATGAAAAGGAATTATAGATGGATTGTGTTGTGAGATGTTTCTAGGTGTTGATTCAAACTTGAGAAAGGTATGCCAAGCTAAGCATGGGTTTCACTAAGCTGAGCCAGGTCTATGGAAATAAGTAAAGGGTTGATATAGGGATAGCATATTCAGAGGTATAAGGCATCTGTACCCTGCTGATACATGTGACAATAGGGGAAACATGTCAATTTCTAAGGCCATTTTGGTATTAGGACAGGGGTACTAGAAATGAAGTTTCTTATATTATGCCTCAGCCTTTAATTTGAGTTCATATGTATTACTCTAGCACTTATCAACCACTCTATATTAGTTTTACCTTATGAGTAAACTGTATGAGTATTAAAAAAAGTATCTTGAGTCCTGATTTCTAAACAGTTGGGAGCTTGATTTTTAGAAGTTTGTTTAGATACAGGGTCAATGGGTTAGCTATAAGTAATTGACTATGTTTAGTCCACTATAGGAATTTATGGTTTTAAGGTAATCTGATGCCCACTATTTCATAGAGTTCCTTTGTCAACTATACCTACTCTTAGAGTGTTAGCCAGGTAATTTGTGAAAGCTTGTAAGTCTGAGTTTTTGAAGTTCTTTGCTTTTGGCTAAAAGGATTCTTAAATTATTACTTTCATAAACAAGTACATAATCTAAGGTTAAAGATAAGTTGCCTAATATGGTTAAGTTGAGTGTAGATATGGAATTATTGTTGTGTCATAAATTAGGAAGATCTCTTTGATATATATTGGTAAGCTTATTACTAACAGAGTTAGACTAAGACATAGGGATAGTTGAATCAATTGATAGTTAGAATACTTAGCTATTGATTATTGGAAATTAACCAACTTGTACACATCATTATTTAATATAGGAGGACATCTAGATCCGATCCTTATCCGTACTTTCTCTGGATCAAGGCAAGTACATTCTATGGTCTTGTGCATTTCATTATATCCTGTGCTTTCTTGATTGACACACTGCAACACGACATGTATTTTCTGGTGCTCATGTTCCTTGTTCTTATTACATGTACCTGGGGTGGGGAAATATACTATTTATGTGACCAAACCCAAGAAATAACTCAGGTGTGTTTAGCTTAGACCCCGCATCGTGCACGCGGGTCCTAAGCCGTACCATTCATGTGCTTTCATGTGCTTACCCCTAGCCGGTCACATACTTAGTTATATTTCAAATATTGTACACACATTCAGGAGATATATCATGTACTTAGTTCCTCTGATTCCTGAGATACCATGTTCTTTTATGTTCTTATATTTCATGTTCTTTTATGTTCTTACATTTCATGTTCTTTCATGTACTTTACACAACATGTTCTTTCTTGTGCTTTACATACCATGTTCCCTTGTACTTTCATATCATGATGTCTTGTTCATTACCTAGAACTGTACTTTGCTCCGCTCCTGAATAGGATATGTTGCAGGTATGCTTGCAGGACATTGTTCTACTTTATGGACCAGAGCCCAGGATTTAGCTGAGCAGGATGAGGCTTAGCTTGAGGCTTCAGGTTTAGATTACTTAGCTTTACTTTAAGATATTGACTTTAGAGTTCATAGCACTTTTCATTCCTATTGATTCTGGTACATTATGATATCTGGATTTGTGGATTATGGTGATCTTTTTGGGATACGTTATAGATGCTGTGATTTTTACTTGTCTTGATTATCTGGTTAGTTTTCCTAGCTTTTGGTACAGCTTACTTCATTGTGTCTAATAATAAAGGCTGGGCGTGTCCGACTCGTGTCCGATTATTCGAGAGCGGGTCGTGACAGTTGGACTCTGATCTAGTGAGACTATTTTTATAGCTGTTTGGAGTGAGCATGTTCACCCTGCTATCTTTTGATACTCTTATTTATTTATTTGGACTCTATTATCTTCTGTGTTGAGCTGTGATGAGATTAGATTATATTATTCTGGCCTATGATTATTTTATTTACAACTTATGTGCATATATGAGGATTGCACATATTGGAGTATTTTTCGTATATGTGCAGCTGGCATGTTCATGTACTTGGTCCTACGTATTTTGGGACTGGGGTGTTACACCATGTCATGAATGGAATCCCTACAACTAATGGGAATATTCTATTCTTTAATCTAAAGGAAATGACTAATTAAATATACTCTAATTAATTGCGCCAATGGGTCAAGTCAAGTCTAGTTGGGTCCTAATACCAAGTCTAGTAAATAGGCTAGTTCATCAATCAATTATTCACAAAATTTAAACAATATAAAAATAACAAAAATATTCCTATCTAGAAATGTGGTAGTGACAATCCTACTCCCTTAGAAAAAATTTGTCCTCAAAATTTAAGTAGGTTGTACGCTTCTCAAGGTCAAGCCCCTAACAATCATGGTCCAAGAAAGTCCTATCTAAAATCATACAATTTTATTGAAAGAAAACAAGCATACATGGTTATGGTCTTGATATTGTAGTCTCTACTAGGGGTTACTACTAGCTACACTAACTATATTATAGCACAAGAAATCTATAAGGTACCAATGAAGCACTCAAAACAACCGATAGAAAGGAAGGAAAGAACAAAGCAAAACAAAACATGCTAACCCATCACCTGTAACATCGGCCTCCGCAATCGTCAACGCAAAAGCCCTGCCCTGCTGGGGTATCTCCCTCTGCTGGTGCTGGACATGGTGTTGTGCCACAGGTGGCCCAGCTGGACCCCTCTGAGCAGGTGCACCATCCTGAGCTGGACGAGTTGGAGCCATAAGACAGTCTTGCATCTGGTGCGCAGACGACCCACAGAAAAGGCACACACACAACCTCTTCTGGCAGACATCCCAACCATGACCTGGCTTCTTGCAAAAAGGGAAACGGTAGCATGTTGGGTCGGCCTTTAAGGCTATCACTGTACCTACAGAACATGGCCATGAACTGGTGCCTAGTGCTGTTGGTACTGATGCTAACACGGCCTCTACTGGATGTGGGGACGCTTGGCTGGTCTACTTCTACTAGCACTACCCATAGGATCACTGCCTCTCTTGGGCCTGAGGTCCAAGTCCTCCTTTGCAATATGGGCGTCCATCAAAATATCCTCAAAAGTAGCCATACGGTGCCTAGAAGTGCGTGACCTGACCTCCATGTTCCAGTCCTTCCAGAACATTCGGCCCCAATCTCCTGGGTCTCAAGCCATGCTCTTTGCAAAGCGTTTCAAGCGACAGAACACTCAGCATACTCGTCGACTGACATGCTCCCCTGGGGCAAGGAACTGACTCTCCAGGGCCCCGAGAGCTACGTTAGAAAAGAATTTTTCCTAGAAAAGCATCTTAAAGGCCTCCCAAGTAAGTCCAGTCATGGCGAGCCAGGGCTCCATGTGACACCATATGAGCGCAATATCAAATAGCTGACTGGCGGCTGCCTCGACCTACAAACTCTTCAGAATTTGAGCCAGTCATAGAATTCTCTTAATGTCCTCCAGCTAGTCGTCCGCATAAAGTATCCCGTAGGTACCTTTGAACTCCCAAGCAGACATCCTCTTCAAGTCCACGCCGGTACCCTATCTCGACTGCTGTTGCGGCTGAATTAGAGCACCCTGAGGCTGAATGAGTGCCACTTTCTCGACTGCATCTAATGCTAGCTGGTGGACACTCTCAAAGCTCTGGCACATTACCTCATCCAGTCGCTGTTATGCCTCGACCTGGGCTCTATGAGCCTCCATCATCTGTTAGAATAATGCAAACATATGTGCTGCCTCAGTCGATGCTGGAGGTGGTAGAGGAATACCCTCTGGCACCATAGGAATAGTCATCTGAACAGGTGGAGGAGCGCCCCCAAAAGTAGGTGCAACTCCCATATGAATGGAAGAAGTGGCAAGAGCAACCCCTGTAGCTAGAATATGTGGTCGAAAGGTAGCAGACCTCTCAGAAGTTGTTGCGGGTCCAGAACGCAGAGATCTATTCTTCGATAGCATCTTGAAGACAGATCAAACGAACGATGTCAATAGGCACAAGATAAGATATTATCAATGAAGGACAATTAAATTTGAAGAAAAATATGCAGAAAAAATTAGAGTATTAATCAATAGATTAGAAGTTTCCTAATTATGATTGAGTATCTCCTACTATAGCCTATAACATATATCCTAATAGCAGGCTCGTAATAGTACTCTAAGTCTGAGCACTACTACGATATCGCACTAATTGCGACCTCTAGATCTGTGTGGGCTACCACAAAAATATGTTATGACCCACACCCGGATGTAGGGGTACGAGGGCGTGAAACACGCCCAGCCGACGCCGCAGCATCAGCGGTAGAACGCTATCTTGGTCAATAATGCTATCTAACATGTCTAATGAATATATAAGTCAAAATATGTCAATAATAATCACATCTCCAAGAGGAGAACAATATAATATATCTATGTTCATACTCAATCATAATAACTAAAAAAAGATAATGGCACGAAATGATATAAAGATATAAAATGATAACAAAAGAAGTCTAGTAGCATGACTCAAATCCACAACAGAGTCTAATAGTCTAATTGTCTAAGCATAAACATAAGTCTCAAATAATAATAATAACAACCCAAGTCTCACAAGCTGGAGACAAATTCAGTAATATTAACTACTGGCTAAGCAATACTGGTGGTATATCCTCAACGGGCACTAGCTCCAAAGAAATCTCTTGTACATAATCCTCGTCTACTCCGGGTTCGTAATAGGTAGGACATAAGTCTTATAGATCCTCTGAAAAATGTTATACAGTCAGGATTGGAGCGAAGTACAAAACTCTAAAAGTAGTTCCAATACATGGTAGAGAATATATGACAAGTAATAGAAAAAAATAAAGGATGTACACACAACTAGAGATTGAAGAATATAACAGAGTAATAAGTAATCACAACAAATAGCTGGAAAGATAAATACGGGAAATATGGTGTGAACTATAAATAACAGAACTAATGATACTATTTATATGAATTAGAGCACAAGTTCGTTATGTCATCTGCTTGGGTTGCACACGAATATACTAAGGTAAGTCGATTATGCATGATGGTATAATCGACATGCACATGAATACACTAAGAGGTTTGATCACATAACCAACTTCTACTCCCCCATTTCGAATATTATTCATGGATCCAATAACGACACGTTATGCACACGAATATGATATGAGCGCATGGAGCACAGGAATAAATAACATCTCCTGATTTGATCTATATAATACTAGCCTGTGTAACATCGTATCAAAACCAAGAAATACAGTTCTAGAATATGTGATTTATACACATCAAGTACTAAAAACTATCAGAGAGATGTACTTGCTTGTGATCCTAAGCAACGAGTGAGGATCGATATCCAAAATGGAGTCACAAGGACATAAATATGAAATATCAATGTCAATTGGTTCGGTGTGCTAAACATTAATATTTATGTGAAGTATGATTTAAAGGTCATGTGGGTCAAACTATGTCAATTTGCCTAAAAGGTTGACTTTTAGGGTCAAACTAGTCAACATTAGTCAAAATCAGGTCATACCTAGGTTTCTAGGTTCATACCTTGCCATACCAAGGTATTCTAGCCTATATTAGGCCATACTAGCTTAATTCCTGATGTAATTACCTATATCATATGCAAATAGACTATATGCATTACCTTAACCTATTACACATTTACCTATATTACCCCATCCTCTAGTATCTAGGTAATACTCAAATCTTTCCTATTACCTTTACCCTATACATTACCTACCCTATAATACATAAGTAAAACCCAATACCTTTAATACTTGGTAATACCCAAATCCTTACCTATCCTACATATCCCATACCAAGTACTCAATTACCTAAACACTACTAATGCCTTTACCTATTACCTAGGATGCCTACTCAATTTTTACCTATACTCATGTGTTTTTTCCTCGTTCTAAACATTTACCTACCTATACACCAATACCCATGCATTAACCTTTTACCTATTCAATATCCTAATATACTTGCTCCTATACCCAGCACACACACATGCTCCTACTAGGATACTACCTAGCTACTATCTGTTCCTTGGTTTCCTATTACCTACTGTTGTTGCCCCTTGAACCTGCTGCCTATGAGCATCCCATATCCTTTGCTACACATTTGCTCTTACCAACATCCAAACTGCTGCTACTTTATGGTGGTCTGCACACACAAATACAAGCAAATGACTGGCCTGCTATGGCAAGGGGTAGCTGCGATTGACCCTTCTACTACTACTATTGCTCCCTATTGTTACTGCTGCTTGCACCCCTCTCTCTCAAAGCCTACTGCCCATATTACTACTGTTAATAAATAGCAAACAGGTGATGCTGCTGCCGGTGGTCTTTATCTGCTGCTGCCTGCATTCCATGCTTGCTGCTGCAAGAGCTTGCATTGCTGCTACTGCCGGTGCTTGCATTGTTGCTACTACTTCTCTGCCTTCAAACACTGTTGTACAGAGCAGCAATGTCTTCTTGTTGCTACTATTATTTTATCTAATCTGAATATTTCTACATGATTGCTACTGCTTTCTAATGCTAATGCTAATATCTTCATCACCTACTACCTTTCCTATGTAGGGGTTTCCCTGATTACACTCTCCAGTACACGGTAGTGCACTCTGCTGTCTACTAGACACTACCAATGCCTTTTCAATTCCTATTACCTAGGATACCTACTCAACTTTTACCTATTCTCCTATGTCTTTTCCTTATTCTAAACATTTACCTATTGTAACCCTATTGTTCCCAAATAAATGAGAATTACAACTTTTCCTAATATTTTAGTATTTTTGGAATATTTTATTAAGAATTATTTAATAATATTTTATTAACTTATAATTTTTTATTATAATAATTAATTACAACAATTAAGTATGAGTTCTTAATTCATGATGGCATATTTGTAAATACTTCTAAACTAGCAGGGTTATTTTAGGACGCCATTGTATAATATTAGTCACATGTTAGGTAGGAACATTATGGAGTATAATTAGACTAATCTAGATTAGTACATTAATCCAGGTTAAAACTAATTAACCTCAGGGAATATTTCTTGGCATCTGAAATATACCAAGAAATATTCTATGGAATATTCTAGGAATATTCTTCCAAACCTATCTACCTAGAGATTTTATGTCGTTCATAATCACCATATAAATAGGGTCATTAATTAGTGCTAATCATTCCAAAATCTAGTGGCTAACTACTGTATCCACGTGTCAATGTCCACCCCACTATTTTCATTTTTACATTTACATTTTACCCTGATACGGACACACTTGTGTCCACATATCTTGTGTCCATCCTACCCTGTCCCCTGTGTCCCCTGATACATGATTTATACCCCTGTATCTAGACATTCCTGGACACCGCTACATATCCCATACACCACAAGCCCTAACCCTAGAATCTAAATGAAGTTGTCGTGTCTGCCTCGCCTTCACCGTGTTCGGCCAGAATTCACCATAGAACATGCTGCAGTATCCTGAAGGAGTCAGGACACGGACTTCTACCGTCGAGAAGTTCGTCGCCGCCTGGACATCATCGTTGGAGCTTGAAGCCTACTATGTTCCGACCACGACGTGCCATCGGAGACTTCGATGAGCTGTTGCTGTGTCCAGATCCGACACCGATCTTAACTTACCGACGCCATCCCAAGCCCATGTCTTATCGTGCCTTGCCGTATTCGATCCCCGTCATCCGATCTTAGTGCTAAGAACCGCCTCGCCACTGACCGTCGTTGCCTCTTCGAGCCGTAGTCCCGAGCATAAACCAAAACGACCCAGATCCGGTCGATCTCCGTCGTCCTGACCCCTGGAGCACCGTGCTCCCCCACGAATGGTTGGCCCTGTCACCTCTGGCCGCAACCCGGCCATATCTGTGCCACTACCACGTCGTAGCAGTTTGGCACTGCCACCCGATCTGTTGCAGCCATCGATCTCCTTCGCCGTCGAAGAAGCCAGGGTGAGTTCCCTTCTCCTTCTCGACCGCTTTCTCCTTGTCTCCACCTTCTTCTTCTTTCTCTGCTACTTCTCCTTTATATTCTTCTTCTTCTTATTTTTCTTCTGTTTCTCCCTCTCTTTAGGATTTTCTAGGGCTTTTATGATAATTTTGGGTGGAGTTTGAGAAATATGTTAAGAGAGATAGAGTTTAGGGTTGTTATTAGGGTTTTGATGGAAGAATTGGGCCGAGTTTGGCAATAGGCCAAATGGGTCAAGAAAAAAGAAAAAATATGAAAAGAATCAGTAACAGCAGTAGCAGGTCGGGGAGAAGTAGGCCGGGTCTGCCAAACAATAGGCTGGGCCAGATAAAGAAAAGGGTCTGCCAAACAGTAGGCTGGGCCAGATGAAAAAAAAGAGAAAAAAAAAGAAAATGAAATATGGTTTGGGCTTGGCCATACTTCAGATTTTGGGCTGTTAGTAGTATTATTATTACTATTATTGTTATGGTTATTTTAGTTAATATGATTGTTATTAATGTTATATTCGTAGTAATCATTAAATAAGTTATTGAATTTTTATTTTGCTAAGTACTATTTTGCTAGAGAAAAATATTTCTAAATTCATATTAATTTGCTAGTAAAATATTTTGGTTATTATTACTATCTACAGAATATTATGTTAATATATATATATATAGATATATATATATATATATATATATATATATATATATATATATATATATAACTAGAATATAGTAATTAATATATATATATATATATAACTAGAATATAGTAATTATATATATATATATATATATATATATATATATATATATATATATATATTTATTTATTTATTTTTTTTTTTTATATCTATAAAAAAAAATATATATATAACTAGAATATAGTAATTAGTAAATTAGTTAGTTGCCTTGGTTTGGAATCTAACCAAATTCCCAATTTATTCTAGGTGGACATAGTGACACTTACATTCTTATTCCCGATCTTCCAGGACAAGGCAAGTACATCTTCCAGGACAAGGCAAGTACTTCTACGACATTGATTCGATTACTTCATGTGAATACTTGTTTCATGTTGGACACGATTTCATATACGGTTGACCATGTGCTCCTAGTTATTGTGCTAGTATGTACTTTTGTTCTTTACTTGTACTTGGGGGAGGAGAAATACTACGAGTATCTGACCAAAGCCAAGCCGCTAGTTAAGTCCTGTGGATAGCCTAATCACACACTTGTGCATGTGTGATTAAGACGTACCATTATTTCATGTACTTGTCCAGCCGGTCACATGCTTACGTATGTATTTCAAATCACATGTCATATTCTCCTAGCTACATGTTTCATGTTTAGTACCTTATGCATGTATGGTTCACGTTAGTCATGTTTCATTATGTCTTTACATGTTCATATGTTGTACTTGTCTCATTGTTGTAGATAGTACTTTACTCCTTTCCTGACTAGATCTGTTGCAGGTGAGATAGAGGATATTTGTCCTACCTTCTATGGGCTAGAGCCCAAGACCTTAGCTGAGCAGGATGGAGCCACGACCCAAGACTTACATTGCTCCGGGGATTTAGCTTGGTCGAAGATTTAGACTTTGATGCAGGATTGTTGTATTGTTTTGGACTTTGTGGGATCGTATGTACATATGGATTGGACACCTTATCTCTAGTACTGGATTTGTTACCGGCATATCGTGTAAAGGTGTAATAAAAGAATAGTGATGTGGTGGTGTATGGTGATTTGATCTAGGAACGTGATAGTACTTAGGCCCTAGAGTACTTAGGTCATGACATATTTTTAGTGGTGGTCCATACATGTCATATCTTAATAGTACTTAGGCCCCAGATTACTATTAAGAAGCCTGCTAGACTAAGGATAAATCATCACAGCGTAGGACGGGGGAAATAGTAGTACTTACTTTATTATTTTCCAACTCTATTTAGGCCTTATTAAATAGAATAATCACTCTTCATGTTTACTTTTCAGGATTGTTTAGATACGCGACATCGGGACTGTCGAGCCCCCTACACTAGAGGCTACTGAGCTTCCACCACCTCATGTCGCCCCGACCATCACTATTGATAGCACTCAACTGATGGGAGTGTAGAAGCATGAAAATTTTAGCAATAAAGCCTTATGCGCCCAAGCCAATGAGGACATATATGCCTAAGTCATCCTGTGAAGCTCTATGCGCCGAAGCCACCCTGTGAAGCTCTATGCGCCCAAGACAAGCTCCCCCAAAAGGAGGGCGCATAGCCTGAAACAGGGCTATACGCCCAAGCCAAAATATCCCTTGACTCGGTCAAAGCCATGATCAAAACGTGCACCGAAGCGAACGGCCACGTCAATCTCCACGAGCAGTCGTGCACCGAAGCATGCGGCCACGTCAGCACCACGATCAACCCACGACCACGCAGCTTGCATGCGCCTACATCCTATGCGTCCAAAGCAAGACCATACGCCCATATGAAAACTAGTATGTTTTCTCATGTGGGCGCATAACATCGTTCCAGCTCAGAAACTACTACAAAAAGGGGTCTCATCCCTCTTCAAAAGACAGAACAGAGAGCATTTTCAAGAGCCAAATTGCTGTACTTCTTGCCAGTGAGCCGAGAGTTAGCAATTTTCTTAGGTTTTCTCCCACTTTTGTAATCAGAGTGTCAACGGAGTAAAGGAGCAACTGCCGCTCGATCTCCATCGTTCCATTCCCCAGAATTCTTTTTTGTACTCAGGAATCCTTAGCGCAGGATCTCTCAGGCGTACTCGATTTGGGGTGCCTTGCGCCAATAAAGAAAAGACAGTATTTCTTCTTCTTTTGTCTGTGCCCACAAAAATGACGACTCTGCTGGAGACTACCTTTTCCTCTGACGAGAAGGTGGTGACGCAATCTAATACCGACAAAGTAGGGACAATCAGAAGATACTGATCAAAAAGTTCGACCAGCAGGCGTTCGAAGAGATGCTTTCGAGGGATGGCTCTACTTCCTCAAAATCAGCGAAGCCAAACAAGTCTCGTAAGACTTGGCTTCCGAAGGCTCACTGTACATATCCTGCTAGTGTCATAGCAGATATGCAACTGGAGGACTCTATCACATGGACGCATGCCTCTGCCACAGAAGCTCCCCAAATGAAGAAGGCTCACACCATTCCGGGCTCTACTAGCCCAATGACTTCTTTTTTGTGCAACCAACAATAGAGTGTTCGACGTTCGAGACTTGGCAAAGGAAAGCACCACGATGTCAAGAATCGGAGTGTTCGATACTCTAGGCAAACCCATATAGGCTCACAAATGAAGGAGGCAAAGCTGGAAGAAAACAACGATGTTCCACCAAGCATGTGCCCAAAGATATGCGCCCAAGGGGGTGTTTGTGTGCATAACTCAAATCAGAAAGCTTCTGTCTTCAACAGACTGGGCATCCAGGGTCATGCGCCTAAGGCTATGCGCCAAGGCTCGACTGATCCATACTATACGTCCACATCGAGGAGGCTCAGACATGCGGCCAAAAAGCATGTGCCCAAAGCCAGTCTCCAAGGACTATGCGCCCACAACAAAAAGATAGGCCCCAATACGTATAACACGGGGTTGTCTTCAGGGACATCACAGAACTTAGGTGTGGGGGTTGCCCCTGTACGTGAACTATGTCTGGATGCGCCAACTCTTCTTACAAATCCATATACAAAGCTCAGCGATGCATGTGACATGGGTTTTAAGGCAAAACTCCCTTTTGCTGACTTACGCGACATGATAAATCATTAGTGTAAAGCAAGGAAGGACATAACAATTCATAGTGCACATCCATGCACTAGTATTGTCATCAACTGTTGCTGCTCCAAAGCAATAAGAGTGCCTCAGAGACAGTCTGTGTTTCGACGGCTGTATTTCTCTGACGATGAAAAGTCGATGTGTGTCTCATCCAACATGGCTTCATGGGATCCCCCTTATGGAAGCCCCAATCAAAGACGATGGACCATGAACCCAACTTTCTCTCTCAGTTCCACGAGAAGAAGAAGAAGACGAAGTCTACCAACATATGGCCAGCAGGCTGTCACGTCTGAAGGAGTCTATATGGGTACTCGGTCAAAGGCGAGATTTCGTACAGATAACGAAGACTCCCAAGTTGGAGGTAGTATTACCTCAGATTCTGAAGTGGATGACCTTCACTCTGGGGTAGCCTCCCAGAGGATGATGATCTCTTCGAGTCTGACGGTGACTATCTGCCTCCCCTACTTGAAGATGAGGGACTCGTCAACTCGGAGACAGATAGTATCAGCACCAGTTGTACTATTTCTTCTGTTCATTCTCGCATGTTATCTACATACTTGGCAGACATAGAAAAACCTGAAGAATCCAGTAATCAGACCAGCAAACGGCTAGAGGGTCTTGAAATAGCATTCGCCAAGATTACTGATATGCTTACCAATATCATGGCGGTTCAAGCTGCTGGGGCTATTCCTCCACCTCAACAAAACGTCTCGGCTTATGCTAGTCCGGCTCATAGCAATAATCCTCCTTCATTACAAAAGGAGTATTATTCTGTTGAGCCTCCCCCGAATCTTGCAAATACTGGGGGTGGTCCTTCGCCAACGATGCCTAACAACCGTTCAGCAGTTTTTTCCCAACACCTGCTTAATCAACAAGATGCAATTGATTCCCTGATTGCCTGTCTCGATACCATCTCACACAAAGACGAGCTTCTGAAGATGGAGATATCTCAACCTTATCCTCCAGAATGGAAGAATGCTACTTGCCCTCCTAACTACAAGCCGTTGACGCTAAATTCATCCTACGGGTTGACTTCTCCTCGTTAATACATGACATACTTCAACACGCAGACTCTACACTTACCCGGGGACGATCCGTTCTTGTCAAAGCTTTTTATTAGCACCTTGTAGGGGGGAACTTTCGAATGGTTCTGCAGTCTGTCTGATGGTTGTATCAATTCGTTTAAAGACTTGGAGAGGTTGTTCCTCAATAGGTTTTATGAGAGTGGCATGCATGTTAGTATGTCCACCTTCATCGAGACCAAGCAAAGGAGGACTGAGTCTGTCATCGTCTTTATCGAACGCTTCAGGCGGCTAGCACTGAAGATGCCCTTCGGCATACCAGACTCAGAACTTATGGACACTTGTCGACATAACTTCCTTCCTACGGTAAAGTTTTGTCTGGGTATATATAATTATGATACATGGCCTGCTTTCATTGGGTCCGCTGATGCTGCTAAAAATGATATTTCTAACATGGAACTACTAGGGTTGAAAATACCTAAATCTGAAGATAAGAACAAGCATCCTCAAACTATCCCTGTTCGTGGGGGTAAAGGAAAAGAAGTCCTGAAGGTCGACACTTCCAAGGGAGCTTCCAATTCTCAGGGCGCCTCCGACAATCCTAAGGAGATCTTCTCATTTGACGAAGACGATGTCATTACCATCTTTCACACATTGACGAAGGGTAATAAGCTGACATTGCCTCCACCACGACGTCTTGCAGAGGCGAACCAACTCAACGATCCCAAATACTGTCTCTATCATCAGTACGTACATCATTCCACAAGTACTGCATCGTCATAAAGAAGAAGATACAACAGATTATCGACAGCCAAATGATCAACCTTAAAGCTGAAGACAAGGTCGTATCTTCTAACATGATCTCCCTTCAGTTTGGTGACTTTCCTCCCACAGAAGTCCCAGACGGCGTGGTCCCGATCCCCAAGGCGATAATGGAAGTCGTCAACCTACCACCAGCTCGCAAGTCAACCTTGGTGTCACTCACGACTGAACGTGGTGAGATCATGTGGGTCCATCCGGACCTTGTGCAAAAGATGACACAGGGGGTGGTATCTTCCAAAGCAAAAAAGGACAAGAAATATAAGTCATGCCATATGGTGTCTTCTCCCATCTTTGAGGTTATATCTGGCGAGACACGATCGGAAAAGACTTATCTTCGGATATACGATCCCGCACAAAAAGAAGCAGTACCTTCTCAAGCTCCTGCTATCCCTACAAGCTCAGAAGCTGGCCCGTCTAAGCCTTCAACTACAGACAAAGCCAAACAGAAGGAGACTCGGTTTGACAAGTCTCTGAAGGCACCAGCTTTCGAAGGCATGGAACGGCCCTACAACTTTAACATACTGGCACAGCTGGCTAATACACCTGCCAGGTTGTCTCTGTTCGATCTATTGCGACTCTCCAAAGAAATGTGAAAGGCCTTAAGCGAGGCATTACTACATGCCGACTCTTATCTCGCTGAAGTCAAAGCCCCCACTGAAGATCCTGTCTTCTGTCCCCACTGCCACAGTACTATGGAAGTGGTGCCCAATATCACCTTTTTACAAGAGGATATGCTACTCAAAAATAATCGTCATATTAGACCCATGTACTATACAGGGTATATCGGGGCGATCAAGGTAGACCGTATGTACATCGATCCAGGATCCTCCCTCAGCATCATCTCTAGAAGTTTTCTTTAAATTCTAGAAATCTTTCTGCACAAGCTATCTACAACCAATACAACTATCATGGCTTTCAATGCTGGTCGAAGCTACCCACTGGGCAAGATCCGTCTCAAGTGCCAGATCGGTAATCTCCAAACGGAGGTTTCTTGCTATGTGGTCGATGCCAATGTATCCTACAATGTCTTATTGGGACGTCCATGGATACACGAGAATATGATCGTTCCTTCCACACTTCACCAGTACTTCAAGTACGTCAACAACGACAGTATCGTGAAGACAGAGATTACCGATGTCGATCCTTTTAAGGGCATCGAAGCCTACTATGGAGATTCGGTACTTTACCAATCTCATCCCCCTAAGGATGACGGCAACGAAGCTGACAATGAAGCTGAAGCAAGTTCATCCTCTAATGATGGTCCCCTGATTATTCGAGTCAAAGGACGTACTACTCCAAAAAGTACTCCGAAGCCTCTCACAATCTGGGTGAAAAAAACAACCCTGACAAGATCAAACCATTGACCATCACTCTCCTCAAAACACCTCGAGAGGAACCGGCTGAAGTCTGTCCTCCCAATCCTGAAGAATTACCCTATGTGGTGAACTTAGCCAAGACTGTGGCTCCTCTTCCAGATGATGATCCTATCAATGAGTATATTAATACTCATGATAATGTACCTTTAGCAGATGATGTTATCCCTGAAGAAGAGCTTGCATATTTTCTTAGTAAAGGTTTATCTTTGAATTACTCTAATGTCTATCAATCAGTAAACCACTACATAGATACGATATACGCTCTAGAGCACGGCATAAGACCACACCTTTGTATGTCGGTCACCACGTCTCACCTGCGGGAAAAAGTTTACCCAGAAGATATCCACTACTTCATCGTTCCAGCCAGAAAGAAGGATGAAGAACTAATCATCTTCGGTCATATAATTAGCGAGAGAAAGTTCGTTCCGGACTCTACTTCTTCCAAGTACAACACGGAAGCTGACTATGACTCTAGGAAAATAAAACTTTTCCGGTATAGTTTGCAGGACAAGAATATCATCCAGAACATGGGATATGACATCAAAATCGACCAGGGGCTAAATTATGGCCGGGGACGACGGTTGCCAATACGACACTTTGCTCTTCTTGGCACACCCGAGAACTACCATCAAACAAACGGTGTTGGTTTGGGTTATGTCAGTCCTCCAACGACTCCCGAAAGATCAGATGATGAAGCAGATCGTTGTTCTTATTCTTCTGATTCCTCCCTCTGGGACTCAGACTCCAGCATTGGCGACAAGTTCAAAGCAACTCTGTCCGTCAACATGGTTTCCGTTGATCAAATTGCGGACGATGTCCAATCAATCGAGCTTGAACAATAGGCTCAAAAAATGGACACTAGATGGGAGCTGCACTTCGAACAACGTAAATCACCTACCGAAGACGAAGTCATCCAAGTCAATTTAGGAGATGAATCATATTTAAACTAATTTTCATCAGCAAAAGTATATCTGGCGATGAATGCCAATCTCTTATACAGCTTATAAGAGAATATATCGACGTCTTTGCATGAAGTTATGAAGACATGCCAGGCCTGGACCCTAAAATTGCTATACACCGCCTGAATATTTTGTCTAAAGCTAGGCCAGGGAAGCAGCAACAACGACGATTCCGACCAGTTGTCATAGAGGCCATCGAGAATGAAGTCAAGAAGCTCATTGCCAGTGGATTCATTCATGAAGAACAACACCCTTACTGGGTTGCCAACATCGTTCCAGTCATAAAAAAGAACAGTAAAGTTTGAGTCTGTATCGATTACCGTGATTTGAACTATGCATGCCCGAAAGATGAGTTCTCTCTACCGATCACCGATGTAATGATCAACAATACTTGTGGCTTCGAGCGGATGTCCTTCATGGATGGGTTCTCAGGCTACAATCAGATCAAGATGTTTTCCGACGACGAGAAGCACACATCTTTTTGAACACCATTGGGGGTATACTGCAATACGGTGATGCCTTTTGGATTGAAGAATGTAGGGGCAACATAACGGCGAACCAAGAACACAATTTTTTGTGACTATTTACGCAAAACAGTGGAGTGCTACGTAGACAATATCGCAGTTAAAAATCGTCTCAAAGGCAACCACCTCCAAGACTTGAGAACGGTGTTCAAACTAATGCGTCCACACCAACTCAAGATGAATCCAACCAAGTCTTTTTTGGGAGTCTCCAGCGACAAGTTCCTTGGTTTCGTCATCACTTCAAAGGGTATACATCTTGACCCAGAGAAAGTGAAAGATATCCTCGATATACATCCTCCAAGAAACCTCAAAGAGCTACGCGAACTGCAAGGAAGGCTAGCCTACATCAGACGATTCATTTCGAACCTTTCTGGAAGGTGTCAACCATTCACTCAGCTCATGAAGAAAGACATATCTTTCGTCTAGACTGAACAATGTCAATACACATTCGACGACATCAAGAAGTATCTTACAAGCCCTCCAGTATTGGTAGCTCCAATAATGGGGAAGCCTTTCTTACTAAATATTCGTGCTATAGACCATTCTCTTGGCGCCCTCTTAGCTCAGAAGAATAAAGGCGGCCATAAACAGGCAATCTACTACCTCAGTCGCACATTGGTGGGTACCGAGCACAGATACACACCTATGGAGAAGGAATGCCTTGTACTAGTATTTGTCATCCAGAAGATACGCCACTATGTGTCTGGGCAGACTATCCATATCATATCTAAAGTCAATCCTCTCAGAATACTCATGACTAAACCGGGTTCTCTTAATTCCTGTTTAGCTACATAGGCAATATTGTTGACTCCATACGATATGCTATTCGTTCCTCAGAAGGCAGTAAAAGGCCAAGCATTCGCTGATTTCCTAGCAGCTCATCCGGTGCCAGAATCTTCCAAACTCTACTATGAAATCCCTGATAAAGTAGTGGAGTCTAACACTGCAACTGAAGAAATCCCCATTTGGTGAATGTTCTTTGATGGTGCATCACGAACAGGACCCAAAGGAAATATTATAGCTGGAGTAGGCGTCGTGCTCGTGTCACCTGATCATCTGGTTATACATCGTGCATATTGTCTCGTGGAACCTTGCACCAACAACGTGGCCGAATATAATACCCTATTAATCGGCCTGCAACTGGCAAAACAACTGAGAGTTGACTATCTAGAAGCTTACGGCAATTCCAAGCTAATAGTTAGTCAGGTCCGAGGGGATTATAAAATTCGTCATGAAGATCTCATCCCCTATCACAGAGCAACAATCGAGTTGGCATCTACTTTCGCTGGATTCTTCAACGAACACGTTCCTTGACTACATAATATAGAAGCAGATGCTCTAGTCGGTCTCACTGCTTCCTTGACCGTCGCCTCCAATACTCAGTAGTCGATTATAGTGTCTGGTCGAGAACTATTCTGTGTAAAAAATTCCTTGCATATTTATCATAGTTACACAACGGAAACAAACGTCGATGTTAAAGACTGGAGATTTTCTGTCATAGACTACGCCGTCTATGGAATCCTTCCCGAGGACCCAAAGGAAGCAGTGTCTATCCAAAGGCAATCTTTCAGATTTTTCTATGATACAGCTACCAAGATGATGTACCGACGCTCTTACGACGAGTTACTGTTACGATATTTATCAGACACAGAAGCCAAACATGCACTCCGGGAGGCTCACGATGGAGTTTGTGGTGCACATCAATTAGGCCCCAAATTATAAGATCATCTCAAACGAATGGGTTATTATTGGCCCACAATGATAGCAGATGTTGTTGAATATACAAGAAAGTATATGGCCTGTCAGTTCTATGCCGATTTCATTCATCAAACTTCAGAGTTTCTACACCCGACGGCAGCATCTTGGCTTTTGAAGCCTGGGGCATGGACGTCATAGGACCAATCAGCCCGCCATCCTCCAAAGGACATCGGTTCATCCTACCCATAACCGATTACTTCTCCAAATGGGCGGAAGCTATACCACTCACCGAAGTGAAGGCGTCAAACATGATCAGTTTCATCAAACATCACGTTATCTACCGCTTCGGCTTACCATACAGGATCATCCATGATAATGGTCCACAATTTGCAAGCTATGCATTCTATCGGTTCTGCGATAGAAATCGAATCCAGAATGTAGCTTCTACTGTCTACAATCAAGCGGCTAACAGGCTAGCAAAAGCCTTCAATAAAACCATCATAAAACTTCTCAAAATGTTCGTGCCTTCAAACAAGCGCGATTGGAATGAGAAGCTCGGCAAATGTCTATGGGCCTATCGTAGAACGGTTCAGACTCCAACAGGCAGTACATCATTCTCTCTGGTTTATGGGAGCAAAGAAGTTCTTCCCCTAGAAATCCAGATTCTTTCTGTTCGAGTAGCCTTAGCCAGTGAGTTGACTACCGATGAAAGCTACCGTTTGTGTCTACAGGAGCTCGAAGCACTAGACAAAAAATGCTTGTTAGCTCAGCAGCATTTTTAGCTATACCATGCATGTCTTTCTAGAGCCTTCAACAAAATGGTGAAGGAAAAAATCTTCCAAGTCGGTGATCTAGTCTTAGCAGTAAAAAGACCAATGGTCTTGACACGCAAAATGAAAGGAAAATTTTAGCCTAAATGGGAAGGTCCTTTCATCATAGAATCAATGTATTCTAACGATGCGTGCCGACTAACCAAGCCTGATGGTGACTTGCTTATGATGCCTATCAACAGAAATTCCTGAAGAAATACTATGTGTAACCTTTTTTACATAATGTTCATATATTTTCAGTCATGTAAATGTACAGTACGATGTTTATGTGATTCAAAAAATTATCTAACTATTATCCGTATTTCAAGGGTCTTGAATAGCCTTGGATAATAGGTCATCTATAATATTTTCCCAGTGGATTCATTCCCATTTTTGACTCTTTTCAAACTCGATTTGACGAAAACAAGCCACGTCCCTATTACCTCTGAATTATTTTCCGATAATTATTCCCCCAGTGGAATGATTAAGAAATGTTTTGCCATGTCCATATAACCTTTGAGGAAAGCATTCATCATGGATAATCACGTCCATATTACCTCTGAATTATCCACTCCTACCTAATGTTATATATCTTTCCATGTCCATATTACCTCTGGTCAGATATAGAACATCCCCTGCTATTACGTTCATATTACCTCTTCTAGCAGCCTCGTTCAACTTATTATCTATATTCAAAAAAAACTTGAATATAAAATGGATAATACGTCCACATCAAATTCCCCAGATGAATACCCACCAGAAATATCACTACTACGTCTACACTACCTCCGATACTGATAGTCTTTCAACTTGACACCTATACCCGATCCAGGATAAAAGATATGGTGTTAAGACCATAAAACCTATCACGTCCATATTACCTCTGCCGGGTTTTGTTTCGAATCTATTTGATCGTATTCCCAGATGCACAAAAGGACAATAGGTCCACAAAAAAAGTCCCCCAGTAGGATGTCATTTCTCAAACACAAATGTTATATTAGGCCCTCTAGTACAAGCACTACAGATACCACAAATAAAGGATGCAGTGAATGTATTTTGTTTATTCAAAATCAGTTACATTCATAGGAGTACATCTCCAGTAAAGGATTACACTGATTTTGTTTCATATTCCCAGAAACAGCAATTACATGACAATTCATAGATCCCTACAGTTGAGGATCATAATTGTGTTGAGGCATATACCATTCTCTCAGCCATTTCGCATACGAAAAGTCTATTTGATTAAGGTCTTCAACGGGGGTAGGAGGGTCAGAACTCCCGGTGCTACTACCCTTAGACTTGGGCTCCTCCTTCACAGCAGTCTCAATCTTGGAAGTAATTCCCTTCCTGATGGGCGCCAGCTCTTCTTTTACCTCAATCTTTGGTATCACCTCCCCCTTAACGAATGGTGACTCTTGTTTGATGAAAGGTGGCAGCATCTCCTCTTTTACAGCGGCCTCAGCCTTCGGCATGGATGCTGCAAGAATCAAAGATAGAAGAGAAAGTTAGACTTAGAAAAACGTAGGAAAAACTAAGTGCCGAAGGGCTTTTATGCGCCCAAAGGACTATGCGCCCAAGACAAACATGTGGACGCATAACGTACAGCAGTACATGGGCATATAACATGCAAATAGCATGTAGGCTCATAACATGGCAACATGTGGGCGCATAGCACACCACAGTGTTGGGCATGACTTCTGTAGGCGCATAAGAATGCTCACAGAAATATGTTGCCTTAGGCGCATGCGCCCAGGCAGAAGAAAAGTCTGAGCGTCACAAATTAACAATCGAGGCTTTGTTTTTTGAGGCGTGGCCTCACCCAGAATCGGGTCCTGGACGGGTGAGGACGCTGCCGTAGGAGGAGAGCCATTTGGCGCAGCCCTCTTGCCCTTCGCAGATCTCTTGGCAACCTTGGGAGACATGGTTCGTAAAGAAAGGAGATGAAGAGTCTTTTGAAATTTCTGAGAGAGGAGAATAATGAACTTTCTCTCTCATTCAGAGCCTATTTATAGGCATGGGCCATGCCCTTTGCGCCTCCTATTTCTATGCACCTATGCACCTATTGTGCGTTATGCGTCCACCATAGCTTATACGCCCACGTGAAGATCTAGCCTCTTGCACACTATGCGACTGCGACTTGCTGACATGGACGACGTATAAAGGATGGACCTCTTCAAATTCCATCCCGACGAATCTGTCAGTTCAGATTTTCGAGGAAGATCTCAACAGTCGTCTCTCTGACAGGCTAGCCAAACGCTATGCACCCAAAAAGAGAGCCGTGTTATGTGCCCACTTTATCTTAAGAAGACGGTCCATGCTTCTTTCAAAGTATTCCAAACCCGTTCAAGTATCAAAAACTTTGAAGGGGGTCTTGTAGAAGCATGAAAATTTCAGCAATGAAGCCTTATGTACCCAAGCCAATAAGGACATATGCACCCAAGTCATCCTGTGAAGCTCTATGTGCCTAAGCCACCCTGTGAAGCTCTATGCGCCCAAGACAAGCTCCCCAGAAGGAGGGCACATAGCCTGAAACAGGGCTATGTGCCCAAGCCAAAACATCCCTGACTCGGTCAAAGCCATGATCAAAACGTGCACCGAAGCGTACGACCACGTTAATCTCCACGAACAGTCGTGCAACGAAGCATGCGGCCACGTCAGCACCACGATCAACCCACGACCATGCAGCTTGTATGCGCTTACATCCTATGCGTCCAAAGTAAGACCGTGTGCCCACATAAAAACCAGTGTGTTTGCTCATGTGGGCGCATAACATCGTTCCAGCTCAGAAACTACTATAAAAATGGGTCTCATCCCTCTTCAAAAGACAGAACGGAGAGTATTTTCAAGAGCCAAATTGTTGCACTTCTTGCCAGTGAGCCGAGAGTTAGCAATTTTCTTAGGTTTTCTTCCACTTTTATAATCAGAGTGTCAACGGAGTAAAGGAGCAACTGCCGTTCGATCTCTATCGTCCCATTCCCCAGAAATTTTTTTTGTACTCGGGGATCCTCAGCGCAGGATCTCTCAGGCGTACTCAATTTGTGGTGCCTTGCGCCAATAAAGAAAAGACAATATTTCTTCTTCTTTTTGTGTGTGTCCACAGGGAGTCTTCCAAAAGTTCATTGACTCTCAGAGTGAGTAGGCAGCAATTTTTTAAGCTAGTGTCACCGATGCATTTTATACCAGAAGAAGACATCGATGATACCAGGGACCGCTAAGATTTGAAAAATCTTGGGCCCTTAGATTTCTATGGGACAAAAGGGATCCTCTACGCTGACGAATGGCTAGAGAATACTGAGAGGCTACTCCATATCGTCCGTATTCCTAAGGACCTCAAGGTTGAGGCAGCCAGTATGTAGATGTTTGATATCGTCCGTGCTTGGTACCAAGATGAGCCGCGGATAGCAGTACCAGGACTTCTCTTGACAGATTTCAAAAAGCTGTTCAAGAAGAATTTCTTTTCGAAGGTCGCCAGAGACGCACTTGGGAGCTAGTTCGAGTGTCTTGAGTAGGGTAGCATGACAGTTAATGAGTACACGATGGAGTTCGACCGACTGAGCCATTTTGCGGAGTCCCTACTTCGCACACTACAGGAGTGGGCCCGCCATTTCAAGAAGTGCCTGACTCAAAGATTTGCCTAGTTATCACTACCAGCAGGGACAGTACTGACAAGGACATCCTCAGTATTGCCCAGGGAGTAGAGAAGGACATAGAGCCTCGGACCAAGAGGGACAAAGATGTAGACACTAGCAGCTAGCTATCAGGGCCAACCGAAGCGGCCCAACATCTAGGCGAGGTCGTTTCCACCTCAGTACCCCATACTACAGTTGTAGCATTATCCTGCCATAGCTTCTACACCCAGCCATAAAGACAGATCCAAACGGCAACCACTTGTGTGTTTTGCCACCGACCAGGTCATTACTTTGACGTGTGCCACAAGAGGTTGGGATTGCCAGCAGGCTTCTGTTCGTCTTATACTTGGACCAGCTATAGGACCCAGGGGAGCTGGAGGACCACCTGTACTTCCTCCGAGGAGACCATTCTTCCCGCTCAGCAACAGAGGTTTACAAACCATCAGCCGCAGCAGAGAGGTGCACCACAGCAGGACGAGCGTTTTCTATGGCCGTAGAGAAGGATGAGGCTGCGCCAGATGTGATTACAGGTTCTATCCTACTCCACTCATTTCCTACCATTGTATTGTTTATCTCGGGTGCTACATAATGTTTTCTATCCCTTGAGTTTTTACATAGATACGACTTCACACCAGTACCTACTAGGAGGAACTATCGGATTATGACAGGAGGAGGAGTAGTACCGGTTAGTGATATGTGTGACTGCCCAATTAGTATAGCTTGAAGTGAATTCAAAGCCCAGCTCCTCGTAATGCTACTCCCGGGATTCGATATAGTCCTCGGGATGGACTGGTTGAGTGAGCATTTTATAGTAATAGATTGTCATCAGGGGAAGGTAATGTTCAGACCGCCAGAGAGTTCACCATTTGAAGTCAGTAGTGTTGACCCAAACTGGATCATAGTCAACCTAATTTAGAGAATTAATAAAATGATATCTAATATGATCTAATACGACACATCAAGTTCAAGACAGAACGTAACAAGTTCAGGACAGACGTCATCGACAAAGCTGTTACATTGCAAATATACTTGTACTCAGTCTATAATTTTTCAATTTATCGAGTCTAAAAATATGTACGTTGAGTCGCACTGAGTCATCTAAACTCCTAGACTTACTTCTCCAAACTCTACCATATAAAACAAAATAATCCCTGAACCAAACCAAACCAATCTAGCCCATATAAACTTTATGGCCCAAGGTAGACAGAATTTGGGCCGAACTCTGCCTTAGGTAGAACTCGGGCCGAACACTGTCCCCTAATTTTTAGGAACCTAATTTTTAGGAACACCATGCTACTAACTGTCCAACATTCAATTTTTTGAATATTTGGGACAGAATTCTGGCCGAATTCTGCCTCCCTGACTAGTATATATAGGGCTTGATTTTTTTCATTTCAAATCATCTCTCACTCTCAATCTTCTAAGCCTTATACATTCTAAGCCTTACTCTTCCAATCTACTAGCCATAAAACTTCCTAATCCCCAAGGTGCCCAGTGCGATTCAGCTAGAAGTTTTTGTGCAAGAGTTGAAAAGAAGTCACTTGGACAATTCCAAGTTTCGTCTCTGCAAATTTGTAAGAAGTTGGCGTGTACTTCTGAGTAAAGGCACATGTGTGTACTCTATTTCACAAATAGTGGATTTCAATCCTGAGCCAGAGTTCTCAGGCCTGGACTAGTCCTCCATGAGGGAAACAGGTTATATAGCTATGTTTGCATATGATCTTCTAATCTCTCTTAATTTCTGTATTACTACTCTGATTATTTATTCTCTTGGAAGTTGCTTCTAGATTGGCATAGAGTTAATTTTTTATTGGTTATTTTGACACAAACTGTTTTCACCCCTTCTAAAGTTGCCTACACGTAACTTCAATTGGTATCAAAGCTCTGTTATTTTGATAAAGGATTAACATCCTAGAGCTGATCCATGGCAACCACACAACCTATCTTTACCAGCTATGGTGAAGGACGGTCCACTAATAGGTCATCCCTATTTGATGGAACCAACTACACCTACGGGAAGACACGAATGATTTTCTATCTGAAATCTCTAGATCTTGACTTATGAACCATAGTCACAAATGGTTATAAGAAGCCTGCTAGAATGGTTGTTGAGGGAAATCTCATAGAGAAACCCCACGACAAATATTCTGATAAAAAAAAATAGGCTAGTCTAGATGCTAGGGCTATTAATGCTCTCTTCTGTGCTATAGTCATGACTGAATTCA
>JANAVB010029066.1:0-2500 GCA_029216955.1 Iris pallida | reverse complement strand
GGCAAGACCTCTCTCGATATTGTAGGAGGAGGCATCGGCCCGGGGGCTTCAACGATCTCCTGGTTAACTGGGGTGACTCCCATAGCCATCAGATCGCCACAGCCGCTAGTATTTGGGTCCTTTAGAAGAATCAAAACAAATTCAGGTATGCAGGCCGCCAATACAACCCAGCTCAACTGATCCGCGAAGTCCTTCGTCAAATTCTTAAAACCAGGGATCGTTGCTCCCACTCTTCGGAGCAATTTTGGCAGGCTTTGCTTTGGTCGTGCTTACCGTGCCCTCTGGGGCCGATTAGGATATTAGGTTTTGTTGTTTCTTCACGCTTGGCGTGCTTACTTGTATAGACTTCGATATTTTACGCCTGATACATCAATAAAAGTGCTTTTGTTAATATATATATATATATATATATATATATATATATATATATTATTTTTATTTTATATATATATATATATATATAAAATAAAAATAATATATATATATATATATATATATATTATTTTTATTTTATATATATATATATATAAAATAAAAATAATATATATATATATATATATATATATATATATATATATATATATATATATATATACACTAAGACAGCTAATAACATCCTGAAACCTATCAGAATACCCTTGTAATTCTACCCTCTAGGGATTAGACACGTACCCCACACAAGCAATCCAACTCGCACACGTGAGCAAAAATGAAAAACGAGGCCCGAACGGCCAAATGGCCATTTTGGCGGCTCTGGGGTGTCCGATTTGCAATACCATGCGATACGGGCACCAAACCTATCTAGATTTGACCTAAATTCTATCCACGAGTCCTAAATATTGATTAGAACCTATTCTAAATGCTAACTTGCCGATTCTAGTGTCGGTGCAAAAAATCATCCGTGTGTTGGAACCCGAAAACCTCGAAAAAGCTCATTTTCACGATATCTCGTGAAACGACCCCACGTATCCAAATATGGACATGTGCCTAGCCTCATTTAACCCAAACTAACCTAATTAGGTTTAATTAGGTTAGGGGCAACACCCAAATATGTCAATTTAAGGTTTTCCTCCAAATTTGGCACTAAACCTAGGTCGAAAGTCCCAAATTGAGTCTAATGGGTTCCAAATCTCTTCTAATGGGTTATTCTACACCTCGGGCATCTTCTAATATGCAAATGATACTAATTAGAAGTAATTACAAGGATTAGAGTTAGGTTTTACCTCTTCGGAGTTGGAATCCCAGGAAAAAGTCCCAAAATCACTTCTTTTAAGTCAAAATGCAAGATCAATACTTCCAACACCACCAAGCTAGATCTACCTAGATCAAAACCACAAATGAGAGATAAACAAGGGTTAGCACCAAGATTAGAGAGAGATCTAGAGTATGGAGAGGATTTGGAAGAGATTTGCTTACTTTTGGAGCTTAAAATCCATAGGAAAAAGAAGGGTTTTGTGGAATGAGAGAAAAGAAAGAGAGAGTGTGTTCTTGCAAGTGAGAAGAATAGGGAGGGTAAAATTCTGGCCCGCCACAATATAGGGAAAAGGAGGGTGTTGGCACAAGACAAAAATGCCCTCTAAGTCAAAGAAAAGAGTGGTTTGGAGATGGGGTCAAAATGGTAACTTAAAAAATTCTATATTCTATGTTCTAAATCTAATTCTAAACGCTAATCCCACTAAAATCAAATGGGATTAGTCAAAAATAAATATATGTGTTTGGTCATGACAAGTTGGACGGGTCAAATTGGGTCCAAACTGACTCGGGTCACTAACACAAGTCAAAATTAGACAAAACTCAAACCAGACCAAATAAAACCCCAAAACACAATATTAATAAATAAATAATCAAAAAATATTAGAATATTGAAAATGACAAATTTTTCCTCAATTTAAAAACTGGAGGGGATAAATCTACCCTCCTAAAAAAATTTCGTCCTCGAAATTAGAGGAAACTAGCACAGGAAAGACAAGCAAGAAATAAAGAAAATAATACCTCAAGGCTCAAAGAGATAAGGATAATGCTCCCACATGTCATCCTCCCTCTCCAGGTAGACTCATCTGGAGAGTGGTGCCTCCATGCAACACGGACCAAGGGTATAACCTAGCTCCGGAGCACTTTCTCCCGATGATCCAAAATCTCCACAGACTGTTCCGGATAGTTGAAAGTAGGCCCCACCTCGATCACGGAGTGATCCAATACATGGCTTGGACGCCTCAGTTTCGATACATGGAGCACGTCGTGCACTCCCTCGAGCATAGACGACAGGCCTAGTCGATAGGCTACTGCACTGACCCTTCCAAGGATAGTGAAAGGCCAATGTAGCGTAGACTAAGCTTTCCGCCCCGGCCAAAGCGAAGCGTGCCCTATGTCAGAGAAATCCTCAAAAACACCATATCACCAACCTAGACACAAAAAAACTCAATACCAATCACAAGTAAACAATCACAACAAGCACAAACTAAAACTGAAACTAACCTCGAACTCTAACGGTCTCCGGTAG
>JANAVB010029065.1:0-62846 GCA_029216955.1 Iris pallida | reverse complement strand
GTGGTGGTAGGTGGGGGTTAATGGGCCGGGTTGCACAGATCCACCCAAGCCGAAACCCACTAAGACTAAGCAGGAAATAAAATGCAAGAAATAAAATACAGAAATAAATTGCAGGAATAGATTAACATGGAATTAAGAGCAGATAATTAATTACATAAATTAAAGGAATTTAAATACAGGATACTACATGATAATTACTAAATAAATACACATGAGCTGTACATGTATAAAAATATGCATTCCGGGAACGGGGAGTGACATCTCTACCCACCTTAGAAAAATTCCGTCCTCGGAATTTCAATCCAAGCCGGATAGAAATATCAGAGCTAAACTAATACAAGCAATTCTAGTGAGCAAGCAATCATTTTACCATATCAAAAGCAAGCAGTACTATATAAGTAAATCCATCAATCTACGATATCAGGTAGTTCTATCCATAAGACGATAAGCATGAGAAATCAAGACAATCAAGGTATACAGAAAGATATACCTTGTGAGTCAAACAGGTGTGGATACCGTGATCGGATATCATCCTCACGTTCCCATGTGACTCTCCCAAGGGTGATGATCCCAAGCAACACGGACAAGACTAATTGTTCGGTTCTTGAGTATCTTCTCTCTTCGGTCCAAATGGACACAGGCTGTTCCTCGTAAGACAGGTTGGTACCAACAACCAGCTCCGAATGATCGAGGACATGACTTGGGTCCGATACATACCTACGTAATTGAGATACATGAAATACGTCATGCACCTCTCGTAACGAAGGTGGGAGGGATAAACGATATGCAACATCGCCTATCCGATCAAGGATAACGAATGGGCCCACGTACCGCGGACTCAATTTTTCGTGAACGCCAAATCTAATGATCCCACGAGTAGGTAAGATCCGCAAGAATACGTGGTCCCCAACAGAGAACTCTAACGACCTACGATGCTGGTCCGCCCAATGACGATGCCTGTCCTGCACAACTCGAAGTCGCTCTCTAATTCCCTTAACCACTTCAACCGTCTGAACAATCATTTCTGGGCCTAACATTTTCCTCTCTCCGATATCATCCCATGCAAGCGGTGATCTGCACTTCTTACCATATAGTGCTTCAAATGGCGCCATTTGGATACTGGCTTGATAACTATTGTTGTCTGAGAACTCAACCAAGTGCAGGTGGCTCTCCAAGATCCTCCAAAATCTAAAGTGCAGGCTCGTAACATGTCTTCTAAAGTCTGTCCTTTCTGATTGCCCATCCGTCTGCGGATGGTAGGCCGTACTAAATCTTAACTTGGTACCCAGACTATGATGTAAGCTCTTCCAGAAATGTGATGTAAAGCGGGTATCTCGATCCGACACAATACTGACAGGGACTCCATGCCTGACTATCTGTTGCATATACAACTCTGCCAACTTTTCTGTAGATTGTCCTACTCTGAAAGAAGAAAGTATGCTACCTTTGTAAGCCGATCTACTCATCACCCAAATAGCATCTTTACCACTTGGTGATCTCGGTAAACCGGTCACAAAGTCCATTGTAATATGCTCCCACTTCCATTCTGGGATAGGAAGCGGTTGTAATAACCCTGCTGGCCTCTGCTGTTCTGCCTTCACTTGCTGACATACCAAGCAACGGGAAACGAATCTAGCTATCTCCCTCTTCATCCCGTTCCACCAAAAATGCTGCTTGATATCTTGGTACATCTTGGTCCCTCCAGGGTGAATAGAATACTGAGAACTGTAAGCTTCTGCCATGACCTCCTGTCTGATATCTCCACTAGGCACACATAAACGCGATCCGAACCTAAGTGTACAATCTTCGTGAATCCTCATCTCGTTTCTGAGTCCTGACTCACATTCTGCCCTAAGCTACTGAATCCTTGGGTCTTGTGCCTGAGCTGCCTTGATCCTGTCTACCAAGTCAGATTGGACTTGTAGACTAGTTAGAACTCCTACATCACTAGGAAATATAACTTCGATGCCATCTCCTGAAGGTCTTCTAAGATATGCTTCTGCGTGGTCACATAAATGCGCCGCTCTCCTGCTGAGAGCGTCTGCTACTACATTCGCCTTACCTGGGTGGTACTGAAGCTCCACGTCATAATCCTTGATCAAATCCAGCCATCTTCTCTGCCTCATGTTTAATTCCTTCTGAGTAAAGATGTACTTCAGACTTTATGATCTGTGTACATCTCCACTCGGTCACCATATAAGTAATGCCTCCATAACTTCAAAGTAAATACTATTGCCGCTAATTCCAAATCATGAGTTGGGTAATTCTTCTCGTGGTCCCGAAGTTGCCTAGATGCATATGCTATCACCTTCCCATGCTGCATAAGGACACATCCAAGTCCTTTACCCGACGCATCACAATATACTGTAAAACCTCCGGGTCCAACTGGCAACGTAAGAATAGGTGCTGATATCAACTTCTGCTTCAAAGTCTCAATGATGCCTGATATTCTGTCGACCAAACAAATGGTACATCCTTCCGGGTCAAGCGGGTCATGGGTGCTGAAAGCCTAGCAAAGTCTGACACAAACCTTCTGTAATATCCTGCTAATCTCAAGAAACTCCGCACATCTGCTACGGTCTGGGTACTGGCCAACTCTTACTGCTTCTACCTTCTTGGGATCTACTGCTACTCTAGCTCCTGATATGATATGACCCAAAAATGAAATGTGATCCGACAAAACTCACACTTGCTGAGCTTGGCATACAACTGGTTCTTTCTCAGAATCTGTAACACTTTCCTGAGGTGGTCTTCATGCTCCTTCACTAGATGAGTATACGAAAATGTCGTCAAGGAACACAATGACAAACTGGTCTAAGTATGGCATAAAGATGCGGTTCATCAAATCCATGAATATTGCTGGAGCATTGGTCAAACCAAACGGCATTACTAAGAACTCATAATGCCCATACTTCGACCTGAATGCTGTCTTGGGAATATCTTTCTTCCGAACCCTCACCTGATGGTACCCTGAACGAAGATCTATCTTGGAGAAAACTAGCCTGGCTCAACTGATCAAATAAGTCGTCGATCCTGGGTAATGGGTACTTGTTCTTCACTATTGCCGCGTTAAGCTTCCTGTAGTCAATGCATAATGGATGACCCATCCTTCTTCTCCACAAGTACCACTGGTGCTGCCCATGGTGACACGCTAGCTTGGATGAATTTCTTCTCCTTCAGTTCCTCTATGTGCTGATATACCTTGGCCTGCTCTGAATCCGCCATTCTATAAACTCGATCCGATATCGGTTTAGTTCCTGGTGCCAATTCTATACTGAACTCAATATCCCTAACCGGTGGTAGACTTGGAAGTTCTTCAGGAAATACGTCTAGAAACTCATCGACTACCTTCGGGATCTGAACTTCTTCCATTGCCGTTACTACCCCTGCTCTGGTTGAGTTGCCTCTGATCTGACTAGGTGAATCTCTTCATGCCTGGAATATCAAAAGATACACTCCCTCTACGACAATCTATTGTCGCATGACTGTCTTTCAGCCAGTCCATGCCTAGATAACGTCGAAATTTCCAACAGAAAATTCTATCAACCGGGCAGGTAAAGAATGCCCGCAAACTACAATGCTACACGCTAGAATAACTCTACTAACTCTACGAGCCCATTGCCAGTGAGTATATTCAACCTCCCTGACAATGCCTCGAACTCCATTCCTAGTCGTGTCGCAAATCGTGCAGATAAATGAATGGGATGCTCCCGAAACAAACAATGCTACTGCGGGTATGAGGCGACGAGAATGTTACCTGCCACAACATCTCCCGATGCCAATGCCTCCTCCAAGGACAGAGTGAATGCTTGCCCTCGACCTCCTTGCTGATTCTCATGCTGCGACCTAGCCTGATGCTGCTGCTGGCCTCTTCCTTGATGATGCTGGGGTGGTCTATGCTGGTGTTGCTGCATCGGCGGTCCCTGCTGCCGAAATATCTGAGCCTGCGGACGCTGTGCCAACGGCCTTACTGCCACTGCTGGTCCTCGATACTGGCCTGCCCCTGGGGCTGGCAGAGCAGGAAACTGCTGTCCTGGTCCTCTGCCCTCGAATTCATGGGACATGTGGTAACCCGATGGTCTGGATTTCCACATATCAGACATAGTCCATTCAATGTCCAACACACATCTCTAGTGTGTCCCATCTTTCCGCAATAAGTGCAGCCCACCGGGGGTTGCTAGTTCTTCCTCTGTTGCTGTTGCTGCTGCTGCCTGGGTGGTGCTGGTCCTCGTATCGCCACATCGTGGATACGAATGCCAGTGGATGGTGCTGTTGTTCGGGGCGCTGCTCTCCCTCGTCCTTCTATCTGACTGGGGATCTCTTCTGACCCCCAGTCCTTACTGCAAGCCTCTGAATGGTGATCTCATGCCTTCGAGTCGCTGTCAATATCTCATCAAAAGTTTGGTAATTGTGCCCCTCGATCAATTGCAAGAGTTCAAGATGAAACCCTTGCTGAAACCTCATGGCCCTATGGCGCTCTGTTGCTACCATCTCTGGGGCGAATCTAATCAATCTACAGAATTCCGCTGCATAAGCATCTACAGTCTTGTCGGCTTGTCTGAGGTTGATAAACTTCTGTTGTAGCTCAAACTGCGCCACAATCCATAGTACTTAGTCTTGAATCTTGCAGTAAAATCGTCCCAAGCCACAGGACGTCTAATGCCCACTTCCTCTGATTCCCACCAATCATGTGCGAGATCCTGAAGTAACAACTTCACTAGATCCACACGTTCTTCTGCCGGCACCTTAGCTGCTGTCAGATAGCCTCCATATCCTTAAGCCATGCATCTACTGAGATGGCATCTTCCGTGCCCTCAAAACGGCGGGGGTTGTACTTGCAAAACCTGGCTGATGCTCCTGAATCTGGCCTCACTCCTCTTTCCAAAGCCGTCTGCAATCCTTGGTTAAGCAACACATTCTGCTCTTGTAGCTGAGTGTGCATGCGCTGCTGGGCCAACATCTGATGTTGCTGAGTAGCCATCATTCCTCTCATGATCTCCAAAAGGGCTGGTGTGTCTACTTGGGTAGGTGGAACTGTTGGTGGTGGTGGAACATCCGGATACTGCGATCCAGCTGCTGGTTCCACTATCACTTCCTCCTGGGTAGCCTCCTGAGGTGAGACCGGCCCTTGTTGCTGACCAACCTGGTCAGGTTGCCCATGTTGCTCTTGTTGTTGCTGTCCAGCTCTGACCGATGCGGACGAAGTGCCCCTAAGAAAAGGGACAAGAGAACAATCAAACGACCGGACATGAAGGATCAATGAAGTCAAAGGATATCAGAATGTCAAGCAAGAGTTGAGAATAACGAATCAGGAGATCAAGGGAAACATGTGTGATTGAGACATCCTATAAATCAAAACATCCCACAAGTCTGAAATCAGACCTGCATCGGCCACCACTAAAACCTTGTCACGCCCCAGAACCAGAATACTGGAGAGCGGGGGAATGACTCAGCCAGCTACGTATTAGGGTAGATGAATACCGTATAATACGATCAATGCTGTCTAACCAGACGAGGGGGTGCATACTACATAAAGGTCTTACTATGGTCATTTCACATCTATTGTCTCAATCATTCAAACAAGGAAACAATAATAGAGAACATGTAAGATAAAGCAGTAAGGCGTCCCAAACGCTTAGTCAAAATGTTTTGAGATCTGGCTTTACAAAATATAGCCAGATGATATAGTAACATGTACACAATTGTTATCAGTGCAGTCTGACTTAGTTACAATTATGCAAGAGTAAGTACAAGACAATCCGACTAACATGTCGGTGCCAAACGGCTAAGTATAAAAGTGAATAACAAAATGAGCGGTGAAGTAAGGAACCCACTCGAGTCCTCCTGCAATCATGCCTCTAGTATTGACCATTTTGGAGGTAGAAGTACGCGATCCTCGGGAACCGGCTCTAAATCTGGCCATGCAAAACCAGAGAGGTTAGACCTCTAATAGCAAGTACCACAAGGAAGGACGATATGAAGGACTAAACCAGTAGGTAAGAAAATGTAATAATAGATATGCCTCCCACTAGGATTCACATAACGTCACGACACTTCGAACCAACCTCCCAACCAAACAAGAACAGAAGTTGACCCGTCATGTCCTGACATTCTGATCATCTCAGTTAGGCAACAGAGTAGATACATACACAAACAAATCTTTGAACGGCCAATCAATTCCTACGGCTTGCTATTATGAGTCCCAAGTTATCCTGGAATTATGCAATTAGGGATTCCTCAGTTCTTATGTGCGAGCAAGGCTAGTCTATCCAGTCAATCAATTGCGCCAATCATGTAGTTAGACGAGTCCCAGCGGGACGCCCGCCGTTATAGCATGTACAATAATAGCAGATACTGTTCCCTGCCCGTGTGACAGATTTACAGTATCTGTGGGAACCAGCCGGCCCGTCGGGCACTTAATAGTCCCAAGGGGCTGCCATGTAAGAACTCGGGAATCCATTCTCTCCATGCATCATTATTTTATTTGACTAATGGTCTCTACGTTGAGTGAAGTTCCATGCCGTGGATCATGGTCATTCAGATGAGTACTTTCGTACGGGGTACGATATGCGCAACTCTACAACGATACCCGTGCGGCTAGGTTGTAGGTTTTACATAGCGTGATACAACAATCAAGTCTAACCACGGAGTAATCATGCCTTGACCATAAAGTACACATGCTGGTTTTTGTAAGAAAATAAATAATAACTAATAAATAAATAAATAAATAAATAATTTGAAGCCTGCATGTGCCTGTATGCCAATATTCGGGATCGGCTAATCGAGTACAATAGTTCATTACATGAACGTGTCCCATTCATTTCATTCAATAAGACGACTAGCCAGTCTCTTAGTTCCAACTAGGAACGCATGATCAATATTTAGTCCATGTCACAATCATTATCAATGGTGACAAGGCATGAAAGTCATTTAAGATTACATGGGTCGAGTCTACAACTCTCAAGGTCAAGTTCTAGTCATACTGGGTATCCATGGATCAATCAGGACCCAAGAAGCATTCCACATACAATCCATTTTAACAAATTAACATATCATGATTTATCAAGAAATTCACGCAAAAGGCGTAAGGATATAATAGAAGAATTATCATGCCATCATTAAATGAATAGGTTGAGGAATAAATAAAACACCCAGGTCAGAAAGTCACGCCAACAAGTCTATGCTAAGGCCAAAAGTCACGCAAGAAGTCTGTGCTTAAGACCAACAAGTCACGCTAAGTCTAGCTGGGGTGAGCGTGGAAAATGGGCGTGAACAGCGAGTGTGAGAAGAAATACACGCACGCACAGCGTGACTAAAAATACACGCACTCATGCACATTGTGAGCGTGACAAGAAATTCACGCACGCAGAGGTGTGTGCGTGACTAAGAATCCACGCACTCATGGATGCGTGCGTGACTAAAAATCCACGCACTCATGGATGTGTGCGTGACTAAGAATCCACGCACTCATGGATGCGTGCGTGACAAAATACACGCACGCTCATGAGAACGTGAGCGTGACTAAAAATACACGCTAACATGTAAGAACATGAGCGTGTCTGAAAATACACGCTAACATGTAAGAACATGAGCGTGTCTGAAAATACACGCTAACATGTAAGAACGTGAGCGTGTCTGAAAATACACGCTAACATGTAATAACATGAGCGTGTCTCAAAATCCACGCAGACACGTAGAGACGTGTGCGTGACTGGGCTGATGTTTTAACGCGGACACGTAAGAACGTGTGCGTGCACATCTCCCGAACTCCAAGTCCTATGGAGCCTTCGTTCCAGTGCCAGAAACACACGCTAAGTTGGGAGGACCAAAAACCATGAACAACCGAAATACAACAACTTAGATCTAGGAAAAACCAGCCATAGAAATTCAAAATGCTAAGAACTAAACTCTCTCAGAATCATGAGAGGAAGAGTAATGATCCACAAAATGGATGAAAGAGAAGCAGTTTGCACTTGCCTACTGCTACTGCTACTGCTGGTGGGTGGAGAGTAATGAGAGGAAGAAGAAGAAGTAATGGTGAGGATGAGTAATGAGGAGAGAGAATGGAGAGGGTGGCTTAAATAGGGGGAGTGGTGGTAGGTGGGGGTTAATGGGCCGGGTTGTACAGATCCATCCAAGACGAAACCCACTAAGACTAAAATAGGAAATAAAATACAGGAAATAAAATGCAGAAATAAAATTACAGGAAATAGATTAACATGGAATTTAAAGAGCAGATAATTAATTAACATAAAATTAAAGGAATTTAAATACAGGATACTACATGATAATTACTAAAAAAATACATATGAGCTGTACATGTATAAAAATACGCATTCCGGGAACGGGAAGTGACAAAGATACTGTCCGAGGAGAGGTGTCTGGCTCCTAATTAGAACAGCACAAGTCACAACATGTCCAGAAGGGTAATATAAAGTACTACAATGCATTCTATATGAATCTTGGTCAAACTAGGCCAAAGTCAACCCTTGGTCAACTCTGGTCAACTGCACTAATCAAACTAGGTCAAACTAGGTCATGTCCTAACCCAGCAAGTCTTACTAGGCCTAACCAAGACTATCCTAGCAAGCACACATCAATACAAGGCTATACAAGCCAACATACACCCAATTCTATATAGTATGCAATTATTCAATACTCAAATAGGCAAGAATTCACATTGGATATACACTAGGTAATCTATTACTTTAAGCTATATGTCTACACATATATACACATGCATATATTGGTATTCAACATTAGGTCTAATCATGGCATTTCAAAATGGTTATATAAACTTATATATTACAACACAATATGCTAACATATATATAATATACATACATAGCTAAGTTAAATATTCATAAATACTTATTTAAGAGGCTATGTGTGTATGTGAACATGGCAAAGGGGCAAGTGAGGGTTAAATGGGCATACATAGTGTATACATATCAAAGAGTGTCAAAGTGTAAGTGAACAATGTGTCAAGTGTGATAGTGTCAACATAGTGTAAGGGGGTACATGAGGTAATATATGATTTGTGTTAACATAGAATATTATATCTCATTAACTTGTATATTGCATACATTAAATCTATTGTTACATTACATTCATGCTTGCATTCATTCATCATTCATTTATTCTCTTGCACTACTATATGCACCATACATTACATACTATGGAACCTACATATTCATTACAAGCCATACTTATACATGCTTACATTAGATAGGATACTTACACCTCATACATCATTAATTTAACCATTTACTCATGCTTGCATTCTCTATTTAATTACATAATGTATATACATTAACATGGGTTAAAATCAAATAGAACATTATATTACACACAAGGGTGCACAAAATACATATGCCGAATAGTAACTCCTACTAATAATCAATATTGTACCAACTCAGCATGAATTAAAATCTAGGATTAAAGTATGTTATAGATCAAACTTCAAACGGATCGCGTTTTCGTTTTCGGAAACTCCCAAAATCGCGAAAACACCGAGAACGCGTTTGTCTTTCGTACAGCTGACACTCAAATAATTCTCCAGAAAGTTACAGAAAGAATTAGGCCTATTAATACATGTTTTTGGAAAGCTAACTTCAATACGCTTCTTTTAAAAAAACGGGAGATTAAATCGAGCTTTGAGCTAGAAGTTATGATATTTCTAAGTTAGGGCTGAAATTAAAAACGTGGATAAAAATCATGACGGATTTGGGTAGTTTGAGACAAAAGAATACAAGTATATAACATAATATATCAAGAACTCACTCTCTACACTAATATATATACGAGACACTATAGAACACATCTCCAATACAAAAATATGAGATTAAACATGTAATAATTCATTCATACATAACAACAACACATAGTGTGTCCAAATTTGGGATTTTCCCACATGGACCCAACCACAACACAAAGGACACTCCTATGACCTCCAAATGGACACGAAATGGACACAAATGGAGATACAACCATGGGGGTCATTCCTATGGGTTCAAAATAGACCTATATGCATGAGGAAATAAAAAAAAGAAGGGATTTATACCTCCCGGTAGATCGAATCGAAGAAAAGCCTTCCCGGAGCGACACCGACACGTAGAGATTCTAAAAGGACACGAACGAGCTCCGAATCCTCCCAAACTTGGGTAGCTTCCTCCTTGGCTAGAATGGAGAAGGAAAGAAGAAGATTTGGTAGAGAAATTGCTAGGGATTGCTCTCTAGGAATTTGGGGAAGAACAAGAGAGAGAGTGTAGATGAGAATAATGTGAATGAACTTGAGCCTATCCTCTCCCAAAGTGGCTGGCCATATGGGGCTATTTGTCCTATTATGGTAAGGTCCAAAATGCCTCCACTAACCTATTCTATGAGTATTAGGAAAGGGCTAATTGGTTGGGGCTAAATTAGTCATTCTAAAGTCTCTAATCACACTAACCTTATCCATAATAATTAGTCTAACCTCTAACTAAAATATTTCTATCATATGGACTAAATTTAATATCATGTGGGCCATGCCTAACTAGTGTGTGGGTCCCACTAGAGTCAAACTACCCCCGGGTCCCCGTTTCAAGTCGGATTGAGTTAAAATTCGAATCCGACTCAAATAACCCCAAAACAATATCATAAAAAATAAAATAATATCAAAATAATTCAAAGAGGTCAAATACAAAAATATCCTTAGGCCAAAAATAATATTAAAATATCATAATTACATGGTTAGGCTCTAGGTCAAACAGTCTCTAGGGTTTCACTAGCAAAACGTCAAAACCACAAGTCATTGATTTAAATAATTTTAAAATGATTTAAAATCACCAAAAATCATATCATGAATTAAATATCATTATTAAAATAATTATAAACACGAAATTTTAAAATTACCCTCATTTGGGAAACTTGGTGCTACAACTCTACCCACCTTAGAAAATTTCATCCTCGAAATTTAAGATCGATAGTACTCCTTCTAGAGCCTCTAACCTATCCAATATCTAAGGTAACACTTCCTAACACTGGAATAATAAACGGACATCTAAAAAGTGCCAATCTAGGAATACCTCCAATACTGCTCTGCTGTACGGCTGTAATGGAACTTCAATAAATATGGACTGGAACCTATATCCAAAGGACTGGACCTATTTTAAAGTGGTCTTAACTAAGGATGAAAAGGAACTGATCATAGGCTATAGGTATGCTCAAACTATTATCTTCCTATTAACCATCTATTAATACATTCTATTACCATAGGAACGATGCATTACTAAGACATATAGGCCCCTATCTCTCATAACACATTTATACTCAACCAAAGACTAGTACATCCTATCAAGGCTGATACTATAATCTCTCATAAATCTCATAAGTTACATGTTTAGAGACACACATCCCCACATCAAGGACTAACCTATATATATCTACAACTGATACTAATGGGGTGACGTCCCTATTTTCCAACAATCAAGGTCTAAAAAAAAATTATCTAAATCATGCAATTTGAAGGAATAGTATACAAGGTCAGGGCATACCGTAGCAGTTGGAAGTCTCACCTAGGTGCACTGGTCATTCTAGGTCAAAACTGTACTATGGTATCAACACACAAACAATCTAGGGTGTCCTAATTGGGAAGGTAAGGGAACAACAATCATCAAGGTTGTAGGGCTGTCTACCATCCTATATAAAAATTGGTCATTAACAAGCAACTAAAAAATTATTAAAAGGTTACTATTCCATAAAATGACAAAAATTGAAAATTTAGGCACAACAAATCACAAATAGATTTTTGTCTTGACACGATCTAAGTTGATCAATTTTGGGATAAAACGAGATTTGGGCAAGAAGGGAAATCAATGAAATCAAAGTATGAGCACGAGCATCCAATGATGGAGGTTCAGGTCATGATTAAATTTAATTCGACTGAGTACGAATACGAGGTTCATAGGCGATGAAAAAATTTCAAGGAGAATTGTCAAGGCTGTCGCGAATGAGACTCTAGGGTCAAGTTTAACTATGTCTCCATTCTCGTAGATTGATACATGAAAAAAATAAACCAAAGTGTAATAGGTTGATCAGACCATCATGTACCGGTTCTGATTAGACAATATGTTAGTGGGTGGCCACCCAATAAAATATGTCATGACCAAGCTCGAAAATAGATAAGCTTGCAAAACTATGGCTAATTTAACAGCACAAGATGTAAGGGTGGTAATGATGAAAGGAATTACATAGTCCAAGTTTCTTAACCAACGGGTCAAGTAATCAGATAAGGTACAAGGTTAAGCATCTAAGGAAACAAGCAGAACACCATCACATGTCGGGTCGAAAGAATTGAGTCAAGGCTGGATTTCTAATTGAAATAAGAAGAAATTTAGTATAATGGTAGAGGTTATAGTTTAGCCAGTTGACCAGAAAATCATATCAAGAAAATAGAGTACAAGATGACGGGTTTTAGTGGGACATGATATACCTACACGAAGGTGATCTCGTCTAGGTCTTGCATATAAGATTTGTTGGAGGGTACCAGCTAGTATTACATTCCGAATATCAAAGTCACGATAAGGAACGTCAAGGATCTCAATTAGAAAGTGGGAGTTCAAGATGTGGTAATTAATGCACAAAAATAATGAAGATCGAGTTAGTCATCTGCTTCTGATACTCTTAAGTTCATCTGGTCATAACTTGCCAATCATATCTTTACCTCACCAGTCTCCATATGAAAATTTAACCTTTACTTAAATTCTTACCATGACTACCGTAGGCAATTCCCAATTTCCAAACATCACTCTTGAAGCACAACCCTCACATTTAGGAATCAACATTAACCATTTATTTAAATTTTCAAGTTCTTTCACCTTGTCTTAAATTTGACCCAAAACCTCTAAATTTCGTTTACGAATTCCTTGAACTTGTTCAAATTGTTCTCCTCGTATTATTTAATTTAAATCTCTAGGCCTTACAAAACTTATCTTCCATCATAAAATCAACTTCCGTATTTTCTTCGACATACACCCTTGAATATTATTCTTCTAAAAATATTTTACAACAATCTCTAAACTTCCATAACTTTGTGTTCTCTCTATCCCTAGTTATTTCCTCGCAACATCTTGTTTAATATCCTTATTAAACACAATTAACTTCTCTTTTCCATTACTAACCTTCTACATAGCCTCAGAGTAAAAGTTTTCCCCAGACTCAATAACCAAGATTTTCTAAGTTCTCAAAACTAGGTTGACCTCTGATATCCTCATTAGTTTTGAATACACCTATAAACTATCTCATAACCCCAAAATTTCTCTAAATGTAATTGTTTCCAGATTGGCAGTATATATCTTCTTATTCTATTCGAGACCTTTACCACATTTCTATCTCAAGTTTCTATATGGAACACTCTACATTTGATTTCCTTTAGATCATCATAAAATAACCAATTATGTCTTCTCTGAGCTACATAATTTACGTCACTTCCTTAGCCTTCCCCATGCAAAAGATACGAAGATTCAAGGGTTTCGAAGTACATCTGGTAGGGACGACAAGATATGGGTAATTAATGTAATGAGACAGAGTTTAAGATAAGAGGTAAATAAGAATGCAAGGGAATAATATCGAGAAAGAATAATGAAGATATGTTACTTCTCATCGGTTCAAACGAGAGGAACCCATCAAGCTTAAATTCAATAGCAAGGAATGAGGGTGAATCCAAACAAGAGGAAAAGGAATTCCAATTGAAGTTCAAAATGAGTTTCTCAGGGATCGTCCCAGAAATCTCTCAAAGAATCCTAAGTGTGATTGAGTACCTTAGATTTGAAAATATTAATCTAAATACAAAATTAAATCAACAAATACAAAATTTTATCAAAATCATCAACTAATACCAGGATTCAAAGTTCAACAATGAATCCACAAAATCAAATTCAAATCAAGGAAAAAGGTGAATCAAAACAAGGAAAAAGAGTTTAAATCGGAATTCAAAATAAGATTCTCAAGGGTCATCCCAGGAATCTCTCAAGGAATCCTAACAGTGATTGAGTATCCTCTCATCCTAACACCTTAATTTATATATCCTATAGCAGGCTCGTAGTAGTACAACTAAGTCGTTGCGCTACTACGAAATCGCACTAATGCGAATCTCGACCTGCATGGGCCACCACTAAAAACGACTCTATATAGCATGCAATTATTCAATACTCAAATAGGCAAGAATTCACATTGGATATACACTAGATAATCTATTACTTTAAGCTATATATGTCTACACATATATACACATGCATATATTGGTATTCAACATTAGGTCTATAATCATGGCATTTCAAAATGGTTATATAAACTTATATATTACAACACAATATGCTAACATATATATAATATACATACATAGCTAAGTTAACTATATTCATAAATACTTATTTAAGAGGCTATGTGTGTGTATGTGAACATGGCAAAGGGGCAAGTGAGGGTTAAATGGGCATACATAGTGTATACATATCAAAGAGTGTCAAAGTGTAAGTGAACAATGTGTCAAGTGTGATAGTGTCAACATAGTGTAAGGGGGTACATGAGGTAATATAGGATTTGTGTTAACATAGAATATTACATCTCATTAACTTGTATATTGTATATATTACATCTATTATTATATTACATTCATGCTTGCATTCATTCATCATTCATTTATTCTCTTGTACTACTATATGCACCATACATTACATACTATGGAACCTACATATTCATTACAAGCCATACTTATACATGCTTACATTAGACAGGATACTTACACCTCATACATTATTAATTTAACCATTTACTCATGCTTGTATTTTCTATTTAATTACATAATGTATATACATTAACATGGGTTAAAATCAAATAGAACATTATATTACACACAAGGGTGCACAAAATGCATATGCCGAATAGTAACTCCTACTAATAATCAATACTGTACCATCTCAGCATGAATTAAAATCTAGGATTAAAGTATGTTATAGATCTATGTGTTAGCTTTCCGAAATTTCAAACGGATCGCGTTTTCGTTTCCGAAAACTCCCGGAATCGCGAAAACACCGAGAACGCGTTTGTCTTTCGTACAGCTGACACTCAAATAATTCTCCAGAAAGTTACAGAAAGAATTAGGCCTATTAATACATGTTATTGGAAAGCTAACTTCAATACGCTTCTTTTTAAAAAAACGAAAGATTAAACCGAGCTTTGAGCTAGAAGTTATGACATTTCTAAGTTAGGACTGAAATTAAAAACGTGGATAAAAATCATGACGGATTTGGGTAGTTTGAGACAAAAGAACACAAGTATATAACATAATATATCAAGAACTCACTCTCTACACTAATATATATATATATATATATATATATATATATATATATATATATATATATATATATATATATATATATATATATGAGACACTATAGAACACATCTCCAATACAAAACTATGAGATTAAATATGTAATAATTCATTCATACATAACAACAACACATAGTGTATCCAAATTTGGGATTTTCCCACATGGACACAACCACAACACAAAGGACACTCCTATGACCTCCAAATGGACATGAAATGGACACAAATGGAGATACAACCATGGGGTTCATTCCTATGGGTTCAAAATAGACCTATATGCATGAGGAAATGAAAAGGAGAAGGGATTTATACCTCCCGGTATATCGAATCGAAGAAAAGCCTTCCCGGAGCGACACCGACACGTAGAGATTCTAAAAGGACACGAACGAGCTCCGAATCCTCCCAAACTGGGTAGCTTCCTCCTTGGCTAGAATGGAGAAGGAAAGAAGAAGATTTGGTGGCGAAATGGAAGAATTTGGTGGAGAAATTGCTAGGGATTGCTCTCTAGGAATTTGGGGAAGAACAAGAGAGAGAGAGAGAGAGTGTGGATGAGAATAATGAAATGAACTTGAGCCTATCCTCTCCCAAAGTGGCTGGTCATATGGGGCTATTTTTCCTATTATGGTAAGGTCCAAAATGCCCCCACTAACCTATTCTATGAGTATTAGGAAATGGCTAATTGGTTGGGGCTAAATTAGTCATTCTAAAGTCTCTAATCACACTAACCTTATCCATAATAATTAGTCTAACCTCTAACTAAAATATTTCTATCATGTGGACTAAATTTAATATCATGTGGGCCATGCCTAACTAGTGTGTGGGTCCCACTAGAGTCAAACTACCCCCGGGTCTCCGTTTCAAGTCGGATTGAGTTGAAATTCGAACCCGACTCAAATAACCCCAAAACAATATCATAAATAATAAAATAATATTAAAATAATTCAAAAAGGTCAAATACAAAAATATCCTTAGGCCAAAAATGATATTAAAATATTATAATCACATGGTTAGGCTCTAGGTCAAACAGTCTCTAGGGTTTCACTAGCAAAACGTCAAAACTACAAGTCATTGATTTAAATAATTTTAAAATAATTTAAATCACCAAAAATCATATCATGAATTAAATATCATTATTAAAATAATTATAAACACGAAATTTCAAAATTATCCTCATTTGGGAAATTGGGTGCTACAGTAGCAGAAATGGAAGAATGAATCTCCATTATCTATCTATATTTGATTTAAGTCATGAAACTTTTGGTGGTTTGTATTTTCTGTTTTCTCGATAAATTAAAGTTCTATTTCGAGCACTTTCCTCAAACGTGTGACAAACTTTAATTTTCTTTACTTATAGGCATGGACCACGGGGCAGTGGATTGTCTGGTTGATAGTGGAACGACTCACACTATCTTGAGAGATAAATCATATTTTATCTCCTATACGCCTAAAGTAACCTCAGTGACAACCATTTCGGGACCCTCAACCCTTGTTCAAGGTTTTGGCAAAGCCCGTTTTTCGTTGTCCAATGGTACTCCCGTTGAAGTATCAGAGGCCTTATATTCTCCAAGGTCTAGTCGTACCTTACTGAGTTTTAAGGATATTCGAGAAAACGGATTTCATGTTGAAACTGCTCGAGAACATGGCTTCGAGTATCTTTTCATTACCTCCACTCAGTACGGCCAAAAGCGTATCTTGGAGAAGTTGAAATGTCTTTCAAGTGGTTTGTATCTCACTACGATACAACACATCGAGAGCAATCTCATCATTCACCGAGCGCCAGTTGATGAGAGGACTTTTATGCTATGGCATGACCGACTGGGTCATCCGGGTCAAAATACGATACTTCGCACTATGAATGCATCACATGGGCATCCTCTTGGAGGAAAGAATTTTGTTATAAATCCGAAAAGCCTATGCCAAGCTTACTCGATTGGAAAGACGAATCTTAAGCCACTCCATGTGAAACCTACGAGATTAGTTTCTCAATTCCTTGAGAGAATTCATGGATATATTTGTGGACCAATCCAACCAACATGCGGACCATTTAAATACTTCATGGTTTTGGTTGATGCATGAACTAGATGGTCACACGTAGTGTTGTTGTCCACCCGAAACGCAACATTTCCTAAACTCCTCGCCCAGATCATTAAGTTAAGGGCTCACCATCCGGATTATCCGATAAAGTCTATTAGACTTGATAATGCCGCGGAGTTTACATCGAAGACTTTCGATGATTATTGTATGACTTTGGAAATAAATCTTGAACACCCTGTTGCGTATGTTCATACCCAAAATAGCCTAGCGGAAGCTTTTATAAAGCGACTGCAAGTGATAGCGCGGACCTTGGTTATGCGCACCAAACTCCCACTATCTGCATAGGACTAAGCAATTTTGCACGCTGCAAATTTGGTCCGTCTGAGGCCCATGGCCACCCAACCACTTTCCGCGTACTAGCTGGTTACTGGATGTGAGCCTGACATCTCACATTTACACGTGTTTGGGTGCCTAGTCAATGTTCCAATTGAGCCGATAAGGCGTTCAAAATTTGGACCTCAGAAGCGACGGAGAATGTCACCCCCAGTTTTTCAAAATAGGGGTATTTTTGTCATTTTCAAGTTTAATAATATTTTAGGAATTTTATTTGATTTTATATGATTTTTAGGAATTTATTTGAGTCGGTTTGAATTTTATCCAATTCGGACCCAATTTGGAGACCCGGGTAGCCTGGACCCTAGTGGGACCCCCATACTAGCTGGGCTTAGTCCATGTACCATCATAAATAGGCTAGAAATTATTAACCTAATTTAGAGACTTAATTAGTCGTTTAGAATCAAACCGAATTGAACCGAACCAACCCAAACTTAAATTGAACCCAAACTAGAGTTAGTGGGTTGGGGGCTATTGGATCCCAACCCAATAACCCCCCACCCCAAGTGGCCGGCCACACATAACCCCCCCCCCCCCCTTTTTCTTTCTTCTTCACAAAGTTATCTCTCTCTCTCTTTCTCAAATTCTCTCTCCAAGCTCTCTCTCTCCAAACTCCAATTAGGTATGCCATTAACACCCCTCATTAATTCTCCTTTCCATTTTTGTCATTTACATTAAGTGTAGAGAATTGAATTCTCCACACTTTGCCCCCACTATTTGTAGGTTTCTCTCTAGTGCTTAGTTAGTGTTAATTTAGGATTTTTATATGGTAATGATATATATATATGTATATATATATATGTATATATATGTGTATGTATAGATATATATATAGGAATATATATATGTATGTATGTATTTGTGTGTGTGTGTGTAGAGAGTGGTGGTGTGGTTGTGAGTGGTGGTGTGGTTGTGTGTGTGGTGGTGTGTGTGGGTGTGTGTATATATGTGTATATGTGTGTGCATATATATATGTATAGGTGTGTGTATATATGTGTATATGTGTGTGTGTATATATATGTATATGTGTGTGGGTGTATATGTGTATAGAGAGGGGAGGAGAGGATATGATATATGGATATATATATATATAGATAGATAGATAGATATAAAGATAGAGAGATATATATATATAGGTATATATATATATATATATATATATAAAGAGAGGAGATGAGGGAGTGAAGTAGGAGGAGTAGAAGGAGGGAGAGAAGTGGCAGCAGCAGCCAGCAGCATAGGCAGCAGCAGCAAGCAGCATAGGCAGCAGCAGCTGCACCAGCTGCAGCAGCAGCAAGCAGTAACAGTAGCAGCAGCAGGAGCTGCTCACAGCAGCTCCTCCCCCCCATTTCACCCCCCTTTCACCCATAAACCCCCTCTAGTACCTAGGTATATATAGGTATATATGTAGGTAGATATATATGTATATATATGTATGTATAGATAGATAAATGGATAGTTAGATAGGAGAAGTTTAGAAAAGTTAGAATAGGAAGTAGAGAAGAAATAGAGAAGAGGGGAACTAGAGAAGTTAGGAAATTTAAGAAGAGTAGGAAGGAGGAGTAAGAAGGAGAATTAGAGAAGAAGAAGATTAGAGAAGTTGAGAGAAGAAGAAGTAGAATTAGAGAAGTTAAGAGGAGAATTAGAATGAGACTAAAAGAGGGGATTTTGGTAGAAATCGAGTTAGAGGGCGAAATTGAGCCCGGAGCATCGGATCGCGATGAAACTTGACATGGGCCTAGGTTACGTGATTTAGATTTTGCGGGTAAGCTCCCGGATGGAAATCGGGGTCATAGGGTGCCGGTATCGTGTCGTGTCAGTGCGTATCTCAAAATATTCGAGATTTCTGCAATGGGCCGTAAGGTGGACTAGACGTCCACTTTATCTAGGTATTATGGTAGATAACGAACCTATAGGATAGTACCCTACTACCCTAGGGAGATCGGGTCAAAATAACTAGCGTAGGTAGGCTAACGGGATTATCGCCAAGGGTAGAATTTTACCCTTAAAAAGGGTAAAATAGGGAATTGGCCCACGGCCAAGATTTGAGTTTTCAAGTCCAAGATGGACTTGGATATGGGTTGTATAGGTTGGTAATGAGTAGGATTAGCTGTCTAAACCTAGTCTTGGACCCGGTTGACCACGGTTGACTTTTTGGACTAAAAGTCAACTATGGGTCAACACTTTACCCAATTTGGTCCCAAATTCCATCTAACTTGGACAGTTGACCAAAAGTCAACTATTAGTCACCAGTGACCTAGGGTTGACCTAGTGTTGACCAGAATTGACCCGTTGGCCAAAAGTCAACGGTAGGCCAGTTTTCAACCTAGATTGATCCGGTTTAACTTCTAATGTTCTCCCATGACCAAGATTAACCCGACTAGACATGTCTTGACCTAGAATGATTAAATAGGGTTTATTTTGATTTAACTTTACTTCCTAAACTTAGTATTGATACGTCTTGTTCTCTATAGGTCCTCGAGACACTGCGGTTGATCCAGTCGACGTATTTTATCATCTTACAGGCGAGTACATTCTCTGATACTTATTCCCAATTTATGATAACTGTTATGATTCATGTACTTAGTGTTGATATGCTTATTCCCGACACATGGTTCTCACGGATTGGTATTCTTGGATCCCGACGAGAGATGTTTTCTCCTTCTTAGGTTGGAATATATTGTGCAAGCACCCTTGTAGCTCTTGCTCGATATATGGTCACTGATTCTAGAGAAGGCTAGCTACCTTCTCATTAGAATCCCGTGCAGTGACGTGTCCTGTTTGGATCCATTCTACCAGTTGGGATAGGGGGAGTAGTAGCGTAGGCCTGTGATCATATCCCCTTGTATTCTTGAACAGTGTGAGTCATATACCGCACTTATGACTTGCCAGGCCGATTCTCGACAGGTTCCCAAGCCGATCACAAGCTGAAACTATTACTCACACACATTAGATATATAGCTTACTTTGATTGTGTACATGCTATGATCCCGTTCTATTTTCTTGTTCTAGCTCTAGCTTTACAGCTTACCATGCCATGATACATACATGTACACTCCATGATTCATTGTATATGCTCTATTTACAGTCTTATAGCTTTTATTCTATATTGAGATCTGTTATGAGATATATGTACTCGTTCCATCCTGACTGGACTGTTGATAAAATATTACAGATTTCGACGAGGGAGATTGCAGTATCTACTACGGTCCGGACGACGTAGTGGGCCTAGACTTGGTCCCGTAGGGCGTAGCTCCGCCTGACGAGACCGTACCACTTGTATAGTTTAGAGTAGGTCTTGTACTGGACTTGTCTCCAGTAACTTTTGAGACTGTACTACTTTTGAGACTGTATTTATATATGGACTGTATTAGAGACTGGACATTGTATATTCTTTGTTTCTGGACTTGACAGGTTATATTTTCTCGTCTTGTTGTCTTTATCTTTCAGTCTTTACTTTTCGTCTTAGAGTTGTGATTGAGCATTATATATATTCATTGCTTGTCCTCCGTTCGGAGTTGACTATATTCTCGACAGGTTTTGTTATATATATAAACTGTTGTCAGACTAGAAAATACACAGCGTTCCACGCCGTTTTTTCGGTGAGGGTTGGGCGTTGTCGCGTCACGTGCCCTTGTAGCGGGTGCGGGTCGTGACACGTAGGCGGTTGGGTTGCAGTTGTTAGATATTGCCCGGACATGGTTTCGGAATGAGCCGGCTCTTGCAGGAGAGGGCCATACTTGGGCCGAGTTCAGGGCCCTGTTCAGAGAGAAGTTCTTTTCTCCTACGGACAAGATTGGCCTGGTGCGGCAGTTCGAGAACCTGCAGCAGGGCAGCATGACCGTAGAGGAGTATGCGGCGGAGTTCGGCCGGCTGAGCCGATACGCCGAGTACATGGTGAGTGACCCGGTGATCCGAGCGGAGCATTTCCGGAAGGGGTTGGCATGGGATATCAAGATCCTGATCCCTTCCTTCTACGCGACATATGCGGAGGTCTACGCAGAGGCTCGGAAGGTAGAGAGGGAGTTGGGCTTGAAGCCGAAGAGGGATCGAGATGTGTTTTCTGGGGCCAGTAGCAGTGCAGGGCCTGCTAAGCGCCCTCAGCTTCAGCATCAGTCGTTCCAGCATCACCAGCAGCAGGGGCAGGCCAGAGCGTCTGTTCAGAGGAGTCAGCAGCGTCCGGGGCAGGATGATCCACCGTGCCACTTCTGCAAGAAGCCCGGTCATCTCTTCGAGTTCTGTAGGAGGAGACTGGGGCTATGTCTCTTTTGTGGTGCCGCTGGGCATCAGATGCGGGAGTGTCCCAAGAACTCCCGTGCAGCTGGAGCAGCTCAGAGGGCACCAGTTCAGAGGGCACCAGCTAGTGTGCCGGTAGTTCAGCAGCGAGGTCCGCTCCCGACTCAGCAGCAGCAGTTTGTTCAGCACCGCCAGCAGAGGGGTGGTCAGGGTAGAGCCTTTACTCTTGCAGCCGAGGAGGTGGAGCCTATTGCGGATGTTGTCGCAGGTTCTATTCTGCTCGATTCTTTTCCAGCTTTGGCCTTATTTGATTCTGGTGCTACGCACAGTTTTGTGTCTGTTTCTTTTGCTCTTAGGCACAATATTATTGCTGAATATCTGGGTAGGACTTGCAAGATTATGACTGGGAATGGCATCATCCTAGTTAATAATGTTTGCAAGGGGCGAAGAGTTTCCTTGAGAGGCCGGGAGCTGAGTGCGTGTCTGCTCGTAATGCCACTTTCGAGTTACGATGTGGTACTCGGTATGGATTGGTTGAGCACGCACCACGCTAGCATCGACTGCAGATGGGGCAGGATTCTGTTTAGGCCGCCGGGAGAGCCGGAGTATGAGTTCACCAGGGGTGCAATGGAGCAGGGAGATGGTTTCTGCGGAGCGTTGTTGGCGGGGCCAGTGTTGCCACATCCACTCATTGCCGAGTTCTTGGATGTTTTTTCCCGAGGAGCTGCCCGGGATGCCGCCAGATCGTGATGTTGAGTTTTCTATAGATCTAGTGCCGGGTGCTGAGCCTATCTCTCAGCACGTCTATAGAATCAACAACAGCGAGTTAGCAGAGCTGAAGAAGCAGGTCGACGAGCTGGAGGACAAGGGCTTTATTCGATCTAGTTCTTCACCTTGGGGCGCGCCAGTTCTTTTCGTCCCCAAGAAGGATGGTACGGTACGTCTGTGTATTGATTACAGGGCGCTCAACAACCTTACCATCAAGAACAAGTATCCTCTGCCGAGGATTAATGACTTGTTCGACCAGTTGAGCGGCGCGAGGGTGTTCTCGAAGATCGACTTGCGTACCGGGTACCATCAGCTGAAGGTGAAGCGGGATGACATTCCGAAGACTGCCTTTCGGACCCGCTATGGCCAGTATGAGTATACCGTCATGCCGTTTGGGTTGACCAACGCCCCGGCGGTATTCATGAACTTGATGAACAAGGTATTTCACCAGTACCTTGACAAGTTCGTGGTGGACTTCATTGATGACATTCTCATCTACTCGAAGACACCAGAGGAGCACGAGGAGCACCTGAGGATTGTGTTGGACACTCTCAGGAGGGAGCAGCTGTACGGGAAGTTGTCCAAGTGTGAGTTCTTCTTGGATCGCGTGGAGTTCCTAGGCCATGTTGTCTCTGGCGAGGGGATTTCAGTGGATCCGAAGAAGATTTCTGCAGTGGAGTCCTGGTCGACGCCGAGCTCAGTAGCAGAGGTTCGAAGTTTTCTGGGTCTGGCAGGTTACTACCGGAGGTTCGTGCAGGACTTTTTCAGGATTGCCCAGCCGATGACCCGCCTTACCAGGAAGGACGAGGAGTTTGTTTGGTCCGATGAGTGCCAGGCCGCCTTCGAGGAGTTGAAGGCGAGGTTGACTACAGCTCCTATCTTGATGCTGCCATCTGGATCTGGTGGTTATACGATCTACAGTGATGCTTCAGGACGGGGTTTGGGTTGTGTGCTTCAGCAGCACGAGAAGGTAATTGCCTATGCATCTAGGCAGTTACGTCCTCATGAGAGGAATTACCCTACCCACGATCTGGAGCTGGCAGCGGTCATCTTTGCTTTTAAGCTGTGGAAACACTATCTGTACGGAGAGCGAGTTGAGATCTATACAGATCACAAGAGCTTGAAGTACGTGTTTACCCAGAAGGAGCTGAATATGAGGCAGAGGCGATGGTTAGAGCTGATGAAGGATTTTGATATATCCTTGCAGTACCATCCGGGGAAGGCCAACGTGGTCGCGGATGCTTTGAGCAGGTATCCCGTGGCTATGTATTTGACGATGGATCGTCACCTTCTGGCAGATCTGGAGAGCTTGGGCATAGAGGTGATAGTTCCTGGGTTCGAGGCGCAGATGTGGGGTTTACAGGTGCAGTCGGAGCTGATGGACAGAGTCAGGGCAGCTCAGTTTGAGGATGAGGCTCTGAAGGTCATCAGGGAGCAGGTCCAGATGGGACTGTTGGAGGAGTTCTCTTTAGCAGGGGATGGGTCGTTGAGGCATGGTACCAGATTGTGCGTGCCGAGCGGAGGACTTCGGGAGGAGGTTCTTCAGGAGGCGCACCGTTCTCAGTACTCTATGCATCCCGGAGCCAACAAGATGTATAGAGACCTGAGACAGCATGTTTGGTGGTATGGCATGAAACGTGAGGTGGCTCAGTTCGTGTCGAGATGTTTGGTGTGCCAGCAGGTGAAGACCGGGAGGCAGAGACCCGGTGGATTGCTCCAGCCACTCCCCATTCCTGAGTGGAAGTGGGAGCATATCACTATGGACTTTGTATTTGGGCTTCCGCGCTCTCCAGGAGGGAAGGATGCGATTTGGGTCATTGTTGATCGATTGACCAAATCGGCCTACTTTTTACCTTTCAAAGTGGGTTTGTCGACGGAGAGGTTGGCCGAGATGTACGTGCGGCAGATAGTCCGATTACACGGGGTGCCAGTGAATATAGTCTCGGATCGGGACAGCCGATTCACTTCCCACTTCTGGCGAAGTTTGCAGCTTAGCTTGGGCGCATCGCTCAAGTTCAGTACAGCATATCACCCCCAGACAGACGGGCAGTCGGAGAGGACGATTCAGACCCTCGAGGATATGTTGCGTACCTGTGTCTTGGACTTCGGGGGATCTTGGGAGGACCACCTTCACTTGGTAGAGTTTGCTTACAACAACAGCTACCAAGCCAGTATAGAGATGTCACCTTTCGAGGCTCTATACGGACGGAGGTGCCGTACTCCCTTGTCTTGGGATGATGTCGGTGAGAGGGTTTTGCTTGGCCCTGAGATGGTGGTAGATGCTGCAGAGAAGGTCAGGGTTATCAGAGATAGACTTCGGGTGGCGCAGGATAGGCAGCGGCACTGGGCCGATAGCCAACGGAGGCCATTGGAGTTTGAGGTATAATTTAGATTTTTCTAGTATTTGAGTCTGATTGTGATTGTTTTAGATCATGCTCTAAGTCTTGTTTTTGTTCTAGGTTGATGATCTTGTCTTTCTGCGGATTTCTCCGACGTGTGGCACGATTCATTTTGGTGGCGGCGGGAAGCTTAGTCCACGATACATCGGACCATTCCGTATCCTGGACAGGGTCGGTGCAGTGGCTTACCGACTGGAGTTACCGCCTGCACTAGAGGGAGTGCACAGTGTGTTCCACGTGTCGTAGCTGAGACGGTACGTGGCAGATCCCAGTCACGTCTTAGACCACTCAGAGATCGTAGTGGGACCGACACTCAGCTACCCAGAGAAGCCGGTCGAGATCTTGGACCGAAGAGAGAAGGTGCTCCGGAACCAGGTCATTCCCTTGGTTCGCGTTGCATGGAGACACCACTCTCCAGGTGAGTCCACCTGGGAGAGGGAGGACGACATGCGGGAGCGATTCCCATATCTCTTCGAGCCTTGAGGTAAAATTCTTTCTTTTCTTCCTTGTTCTGTTCATGATTGCTGTGTTAGCCCTCATTCAATTTCGAGGACGAAATTTTTTAAGGTGGGTAGATTTGTCATCCCCAGTTTTTCAAATTAGGGGTATTTTTGTCATTTTCAAGTTTAATAATATTTTAGGAATTTTATTTAATTTTATATGATTTTTAGGAATTTATTTGAGTCGGTTTGAATTTTATCCAATTCGGACCCAATTTGGAGACCCGGGTAGCCTGGACCCTAGTGGGACCCCCATACTAGCTGGGCTTAGCCCATGTACCATCATAAATAGGCTAGAAATTATTAACCTAATTTAGAGACGTAATTAGTCGTTTAGAATCAAACCGAATTGAACCGAACCAACCCAAACTTAAATTGAACCCAAACTAGAGTTAGTGGGTTGGGGGCTATTGGATCCCAACCCAATAACCCCCCCCCCCCCCCCCCCCCCCAAGTGGCCGGCCACACATAACCCCCCCCCCCCTTTTTCTTTCTTCTTCACAAAGTCATCTCTCTCTCTCTTTCTCAAATTCTCTCTCCAAGCTCTCTCTCTCCAAACTCCAATTAGGTATGCCATTAACACCCCTCATTAATTCTCCTTTCCATTTTTGTCATTTACATTAAGTGTAGAGAATTGAATTCGCCACACTTTGCCCCCACTATTTGTAGGTTTCTCTCTAGTGCTTAGTTAGTGTTAATTTAGGATTTTTATATGGTAATGATATATATATATATGTATATATATATATATATATATATATATATATATATATATATATATATATATATATATATATATATATATATGTATATATATGTGTATGTATAGATATATATATAGGAATATATATATGTATGTATGTATTTGTGTGTGTGTGTGTAGAGAGTGGTGGTGTGGTTGTGAGTGGTGGTGTGGTTGTGTGTGTGGTGGTGTGTGTGGGTGTGTGTATATATGTGTATATGTGTGTATATATATATATGTATAGGTGTGTGTATATATGTGTATATGTGTGTGTGTATATATATGTATATGTGTGTGGGTGTATATGTGTATAGAGAGGGGAGGAGAGGATATGATATATATATATATATATATATATATATATATATATATATATATATATATATATAGATAGATAGATAGATATAAAGATAGAGAGATATATATATAGGTATATATATATATAAAGAGAGGAGATGAGGGAGTGAAGTAGGAGGAGTAGAAGGAGGGAGAGAAGTGGCAGCAGCAGCCAGCAGCATAGGCAGCAGCAGCAAGCAGCATAGGCAGCAGCAGCAGCTGCACCAGCTGCAGCAGCAGCAAGCAGTAACAGTAGCAGCAGCAGGAGCTGCTCACAGCAGCTCCTCCCCCCCCCATTTCACCCCCTTTCACCCATAAACCCCCCCTAGTACCTAGGTATATATAGGTATATATGTAGGTAGATATATATGTATATATATGTATGTATAGATAGATAAATGGATAGTTAGATAGGAGAAGTTTAGAAAAGTTAGAATAGGAAGTAGAGAAGAAATAGAGAAGAGGGGAACTAGAGAAGTTAGGAAATTTAAGAAGAGTAGGAAGGAGTAAGAAGGAGAATTAGAGAAGAAGAAGATTAGAGAAGTTGAGAGAAGAAGAAGTAGAATTAGAGAAGTTAAGAGGAGAATTAGAATGAGACTAAAAGAGGGGATTTGGTAGAAATCGAGTTAGAGGGCGAAATTGAGCCCGGAGCATCGGATCGCGATGAAACTTGACATGGGCCTAGGTTACGTGATTTAGATTTTGCGGGTAAGCTCCCGGATGGAAATCGGGGTCATAGGGCGCCGGTATCGCGCCGTGTCAGTGCGTATCTCAAAATATTCGAGATTTCTGCAACGGGCCGTAAGGTGGACTAGACGTCCACTTTATCTAGGTATTATGGTAGATAACGAACCTATAGGATAGTACCCTACTACCCTAGGGAGATCGGGTCACAATAACTAGCGTAGGTAGGCTAACGGGATTATCGCCAAGGGTAGAATTTTACCCTTAAAAAGGGTAAAATAGGGAATTGGCCCACGGCCAAGATTTGAGTTTCCAAGTCCAAGATGGACTTGGATATGGGTTGTATAGGTTGGTAATGAGTAGGATTAGCTGTCTAAACCTAGTCTTGGACCCGGTTGACCACGGTTGACTTTTTGGACTAAAAGTCAACTATGGGTCAACACTTTACCCAATTTGGTCCCAAATTCCATCTAACTTGGGCAGTTGACCAAAAGTCAACTATTAGTCACCAGTGACCTAGGGTTGACCTAGTATTGACCAGAATTGACCCGTTGGCCAAAAGTCAACGGTAGGCCAGTTTTCAACCTAGATTGATCCGGTTTAACTTCTAATGTTCTTCCATGACCAAGATTGACCCGACTAGACATGTCTTGACCTAGAATGATTAAATAGGGTTTATTTTGATTTAACTTTACTTCCTAAACTTAGTATTGATATGTCTTGTTCTCTATAGGTCCTCGAGACACTGCGGTTGATCCAGTCGACGTATTTTATCATCTTACAGGCGAGTACATTCTCTGATACTTATTCCCAATTTATGATAACTGTTATGATTCATGTACTTAGTGTTGATATGCTTATTCCCGACACATGGTTCTCACGGATTGGTATTCTTGGATCCCGACGAGAGATGTTTTCTCCTTCTTAGGTTGGGATATATTGTGCAAGTACCCTTGTAGCTCTTGCTCGATATATGGTCACTGATTCTAGAGAAGGCTAGCTACCTTCTCATTAGAATCCCGTGCAGTGATGTGTCCTGTTTGGATCCATTCTACCAGTTGGGGTAGGGGGAGTAGTAGCGTAGGCCTGTGATCATATCCCCTTGTATTCTTGAACAGTGTGAGTCATATACCGCACTTATGACTTGCCAGGCCGATTCTCGACAGGTTCCCAAGCCGATCACAAGCTGAAACTATTACTCACACACATTGGATATATAGCTTACCTTGATTGTGTACATGCCATGATCCCGTTCTATTTTCTTGTTCTAGCTCTAGCTTTACAGCTTACCATGCCATGATACATACATGTACACTCCATGATTCATTGTATATGCTCTATTTACAGTCTTATAGCTTTTATTCTATATTGAGATCTGTTATGAGATATATGTACTCGTTCCATCCTGACTGGACTGTTGATAAAATATTACAGATTTCGACGAGGGAGATTGCAGTACCTACTACGGTCCGGACGATGTAGTGGGCCTAGACTTGGTCCCGCAGGGCGTAGCTCCGCCTGACGAGACCGTACCACTTGTATAGTTTAGAGTAGGTCTTGTACTGGACTTGTCTCCAGTAACTTTTGAGACTGTACTACTTTTGAGACTGTATTTATATATGGACTGTATTAGAGACTGGACATTGTATATTCTTTGTTTCTGGACTTGACAGGTTATATTTTCTCGTCTTGTTGTCTTTATCTTTCAGTCTTTACTTTTCGTCTTAGAGTTGTGATTGAGCATTATATATATTCATTGCTTGTCCTCCGTTCGGAGTTGACTATATTTTTGACAGGTTTTGTTATATATATAAACTGTTGTCCGACTAGAAAATACACAGCGTTCCACGCCGTTTTTCCGGTGAGGGCTGGGCGTTGTCGCGTCACGTGCCCTTGTAGCGGGTACGGGTCGTGACAGGGAATATATGTCGGTTATAACTTCCCGTCCATCATTCGCTATTTAGAGCCCTTGACAGGCGATCTCTTTACCGCGAGACGCGCGGATTGTGACTTTGATGAGGCAATCTTTCCGTCGTTAGGGAGAGAAATGCACGCTAACGTTGATGATGAACGATGTGAATTAGCGTGGCATGTGCCCGCTGTTGCTCATCATGATCCCCCCTCTGCACATAGTGATAAGGAAGTGCAGAGGATTCTGGGTCTGCAAGATATTGCAAATCAAATGCCAAACGCATTTAGCGACCTAGCAAAAGTCACGAGATCAATTATACCTGCTGCAAATGTGCCTGCAAGGATAGACGTTGCTGAGAGACGCCATGTTCCTGTGAAACATGTTGCTCCGGTCGAACCCGCCGAGCAAAGGACGCTGCCATCGGCCGTCCAGTCCGCCGCTATTCCCAAGAAGAAGGGAAGACCGGTTGGTTCCAAAGATATTCTGCCCCGGAAGCGGAAAAATCTTGTTAAAAGCATTTTGCCACATGAGATCACTAAGGATCACGGCGATGTATTAGAAGAGCGCGTTCCAGATGAAACGTCTATTCCTAATCATGCCGATAACCTCGAAATATCCGTCGAGTATGCTAGCTTAGACGATATTTTGAAGCAAAATGAAACTGTCATCGATGATGTGTTCATATACTCAGTGGCCACTGACATTATGAATAATGATGACATGGAACCTCGTAGTGTTGCCGAGTGTCAACGACGAACGGACTGGTCACAATGGAAACAAGCAATCCAGGCTGAACTAGAATCCTTAGCGAAAAGAAGCGTGTTTGGACCTGTTGCTCCAACACCACCCAATGTTAAACCAGTTGGTCACAAATGGGTTTTCCTAAGGAAGCGTAATAAGAGAAATGAGATTGTGCGATACAAGGCTCGCCTTGTGGCGCAAGGCTTCTCACAACGCCCTGGAATTGATTACGAGGAGACGTATTCTCCCGTAATGGACGTCATAACGTTTCGCTACTTAATCAGTTTAGTAGTTTCCGAAAAACTGAATATGCAGCTCATGGATGTGGTCACAGCCTATCTCAACGGGGATCTAGACACAGAGATATACATGAGAGTCCCTGAAGGACTAAAGATGCCTGAATCAAGTAGTTCCCGACCACGGAACGCGTTCTCGATTAGACTGAGGCGTTCGCTATATGGATTGAAACAATCCGGGCGAATGTGGTATAACTGCCTAAGCGAATACTTGATCGGTTTGGGATACGTTAATAACGAACTTTGCCCATGCGTGTTCATAAAGAAATCCACTTCATGATACGCAATCATCGCGGTCTATGTAGATGACATGAATCTCATAGGAACCGAAAAAGACTTGTCAGAAACTGCTGATATCCTGAAGAGGAAATTCGAGATGAAGGATCTTGGGAAGACACAGTTTTGCCTCGGCCTGCAGATCGAGCACCATAAAGATGGAATTCTTGTCCATCAAACGAACTACACCCAAAAGGTATTGAGACGCTTTAGTCATTTTGACGTTAAGCCGTCCGCTACTCCCATGATCGTCCGCTCTCTAGACATTACTAAGGACCCATTCCGTCCAAAGGAGGATGACGAAGAGATATTGAGTCCTGAGTGCTCTTATCTGGGTGCAATAGACGCTTTATTGTATTTGGCCCAATGTACTGGACCGGACATCTCGTTTGCTGTGAATTGTCTAGCTTGACACAGCATTGCGCCAACACGCCACCATTGGAATGGCATAAAAGACATTTTCCGCTACCTTAAGGGTACTACGGACTTGGGCTTGTTCTATCCCTACGCGGTTTTGAGTGAGTCCAACGCTCTTGGCACTCGAAGCAACGCGATCCTTGTTGGCTACGCCGATGCGGGATACTTATCTGATCCGCACAAGGGGCGTTCCCAATCTGGTTACGTCTTTACCATTAGGAACACGGCAATTTCTTGGAGGTCTCGCAAACAGACCTTAGTGGCTACTTCAACGAACCACTCTGAGCTACTCGCGCTCTATGAGGCGACTAGAGAGTGTGTATGGCTTCGAGCTGTTATTGGCCATATTCGAAGTACATGTGATCTTCCATATGACCCAGATGAACCTGTTGTCATCTATGAGGACAATACCGCTGTTATTGATCAAGCAAAACATGGTTACATCAAAGGGGATGCTACCAAGCACATATCGCCCAAGTTGTTCTTTACACATGAACAACAAGCGCTTCAGAAGATTGAAGTGCAACACATTGGATCAGAGAATAACCGTGCAGACTTGTTCACCAAGTCACTGCCAAAACACTCGTTCCAGAAACATGTCAGAGCGATTGGACTTAGGAAGCTTTCAGAGCTAGCCTAAGTGAAACATGTTTTCTGCACCCTGTTGTGTGCATGTAAGGGGGAGCGCCCAAACGAGTGCCTCCAAAATGCCCTGTTGTGCGTATATCCCGCACCCTGTCGAGTGCGAGTGAAAAGGGAAGCATCTTGATGTATGCTTGTATACTCTTTTTTCCTTCGACCAAAGTTTTTCCCACTGGATTTTCTTTGGCAAGGTTTTTAACGAGACACAGTTCAAATCTCTTATTCACTATATTATAATCAGGGGGAGTATCCACTTGTATACTTCTAAACCATCGTGTACTCTTTTGTCCTTCGATCAGCGGTTTTTTCCACTGGGTTTTCCCTGACAAGGTTTTGACGAGGCACCTTTGCAATGGTTAGTTTACCCCCATCACACTGATCTGTGTGTACTCTTTTGTCCTCCGACCAAAATTTTTTTTCCCACTGGGTTTTCTTTGGCAAGGTTTTAACGAGGCACAAGTAGGTGGTCATTTTTGAATCTGCAAGCTACAGACAGACGAAGAAACTCAGAGGTGTTTACAAGCAGAATTTCTGGAGAGCCAAGGGGGAGTGTTGTAACTCATATGTCTCTACACATTCATATTCTTGTAACCTACATGACCTTTGGCCCTTCGTTTCTTCATAACCCCCAACCTCTCTCCCTATATAAAGAGAGGTTGGAATAGCTTGTAAAGGAGCACTTGTAGTTTATAATATACTTCGTCATATCTCCGTATGTTTGAGTTTTTGGCTTACTGCTGATAACGTGTCGTAAGGCAAAAACTCTAACACACGGAGATATGACGAAGTATATTATAAACTACAAGTGCACATTTACAAGCTATTCCAACCTCTCTTTATATAGGGAGAGAGGTTGGGGGTTATGAAGAAACGAAGGGTCAAGGGTCATGTAGGTTACAAGAATATGAATGTGTAGAGACATATGAGTTACAACACGAACAATAAATACAAAACACACAATGATTCACGTGGTTCGGTTAAACGGTAGACGGGGCAGGGGGAGAAGTTTTTGTTGAATTAATGAGATAACCAAGATTTTTGGCAGGTTTTTAGAAGAAATTTTTATTGATACGTAGCAGAATATGTTTTTTTTTTTTTTTTTTTCTCCTTTGGAGCAATGTTATCAAAACCGGACCGGACCGACGGTTAGACCGGGTCTGACCGGATTAAACCAAAAAATCGGTTCGGTCTGACTTGAACCGGATTTTTTTTGAGAACCGACGGTTTTTTACAAAACCGGGGTTTAACCTGTGAATTGTCCAAACCGGAGTTCATTTGAACCGGTCAGAGATGCCTGGACCACTGCCAGGAGCTCAGGGTCGGCTTAGATAGGATGGGCCTGGACGAGCTTGGAGGAAGTGCGGACGGTGGTGGTCCAGCGTAGGGACAGCGATCGGGTGGATTTCTGCGAGATCGCGACGCAGAACTTGAGCTCTAGGGTGGTTGCTTCGAGTGAGAGAGGGAGGAGATAATGGAGTGGGAAAGAGAGGGTTTAAAAAATAAAGGTGGAGTGTGTGCAGGAGAAGCTTGAGGAGAAGCCTAGGTGATGAAGAGTAAGGAAGAAGAGTGTAGAACTGATTATGTTGGTAAGGGGTGTGGCTTTGTCGAATGTGTCCATGGCTGATAGGTTGATAGGGTCGTGTACAGGCGTAAGATGGGACTTTTGTGTTGTTGATAGGGACTATAGAGAGCTTCGTAAATACTTTGTCCTTGCATGGAAATGGTTGCGTGTACATGGCAGGAGATGCGGTGACCGATGAAATAGGGATAATATATTTATAAGAAAATTTTAAGCATACAGTACATAACCGGTCAGACCCGGTTGGACCCGGTTGAACCCCGGTTAGACCTGTACGAAAAAATTTCGGTTCGATTGTCGGTCCGGTTTTTAAAACATTGCTTTGGAGCTTCTCCAAATCTATGGATGGCACTCGCGGCCCCCGTACCAACACCCCAAATCCGACAACATTGGAGTCCAGATAGCAATAAAAATGGTACTGTATTCATTCATTTTTGTTAAAAATATTGTGATATATTGTACAAACTTCCCCAAAAGTGTTTACAAGCCTCATCCATCCTCAACAGCACTATCACACACAAGACCCCTGTATTAAAACCTCAGGGCTCCAGCTCCATTGAGAGAGGAGGGCTCACTGCACTTCCTATATTCTAACATTACATACACACATCTAATCTAAACCCAACTTTTTTTCTTCTTCTTGACCAGCTAAAGAAGGAGTGAGGAGTTGTTGCTGCTCAGTAGATTTGTGAGATGCATCTCCTATGGCAGGCAACAAGCTTCCTAGCCTGCCTCGTCTCCTCCTTCCACGCCTCGCCCAGATCCTTCGCCACCCTGACTGCATCGGCAGAAGCGCCAGCCAGTCCCCTCTTCGTGAACCCGACAGTGTAGAGCCCCGACTCCCCTTTCCACGACTTCGGGAACCGCGCTTTCGGAAACCCGTCCTTCGAGAAGAAATCAGTTCCCTGCAGAGAGGATGAACCAAAGATCAGATGAAGAATTCTCCATAGTGTACTTCCTATCTAGTCAAGTTGTCCAATAGCTCATGCGAAAAGCAGTACGGACACCAAAGAGAACTGTCAGGATTCGAGTCCTCCAACCGTAAAGACGTGCATGTGTGTGTTGTAATAAAAAGAAGACTAAATTACAATTTGGTACCCTCAACTATACATGTTTTTCAACTTGATACCCGTAACATTGATAGACGTCAACATGATACCCTAAAATTTAAAAATACCAAAATTACCCTCATCCCATCCCTCGCTCCCCCATTTCCTACCAGACTGCACCCTTGTGCCCCCTCCCCAGCGTCGCGCCCTCTCACGACGGCTGCACCCCCCGCGGCCCCTCCCCTACGCGCGCGGAGTAGGGGAGGATGGGGGCGCAGGATGCAGCCGTCGGGAGGGGGCCCACGAGGGTGCAGCCGTCGGAAGGGTGTGGCGTGACGCTAAGGGTGTGGGGGTGCTGCCACCGGGAGGAAGAGTGGGGAGGGAAGAATGAAGATAATTTGGTCCTTTTTAAAATTTATGGTATTAAGTTGATACCTATTAAAGTTGAGGTTGTCAAGTTGAAAAATCTGAATAGTTGAGGGTATCAAGTTGTAATTTAGCCTAAAAATAATAAAATCCTCAACTGTCACTAACTACTATAACTACCATAACTAGAATTCTTTGTACTACTGAATTTACCTGTAACCAGGAGGGGACATTGCTGCGATACCCGGTGGCCAGGACCACCGAATCGAATCCTTCGACGCGGCCGTCGACGAACTCGACCCTCCTACCGGACAGGAACCTCCTGACCCCGGGAACGACCTCGATCTCGCCGGACTTGATCTTGTCCAGAGCTCCAACGTCCAGAACAGGGCTCCTCCCCTGCGTGTCCTTGAGCTCCATAGGACCAACAGAGGGCCTCCTCAGCCCGTACTTCTCCATGCTACCGAGTACCAGCCAAGCCAGGACGAGCATCGTCTTGTCGACCAGCCACAACGGCAGCCATCTCATGAGGAAGACCGCCACTTCGAACGTCGACCTCCCGTAGATCTCTCTCGGCAGTACATGGACCTGTTCAAGAAAACCAAGAAAACCAAGTTAGAAATTCATAGTCAAGATTGCTTACTTGCAGTCTATTCGATCACTCACCGAGTCGCGGACGACCATGGAAGGAGACGCGCCGTAGTGGCAGAGGTCGAGGCTGACCTCCATGCCGGAGTTGCCGCAGCCCACGACCAGGACCTTCTTCCCTCGGTACGCCTCGCCCGACTTGTAGTCGCAGACGTGGGTCACATCCCCGCCGAAGGACCCCAGGCCTTCCGTGTCGGGCACCACCCTCTCGGCATTCTCGCCGGTGGCCACCACCAGCCACTTGCCTATGTACTCCACCTCCTCCTCGTCGCGTCCTTCGGCCCTCACCCGCCAGAGGCCCGTGGTCGCTTCGTGCCTCGCGGACTGCACCGTTTGGTTGAACTTGGGGCTGATCTCGAACTTCTTGGCGTAGGAATCCAGGTAGTCCAGGAACTGCCTCTTGCAGGGGTACTCCGGGTACGAGGCGGGGAACGGGAGGCCGGGGAGCTGGCAGAACTTCTTGGGCAGGTGGAGCCTCAGGCGGTCGTAGGTGCGCTTCTGCCAGAGGGAGGCGATGCAGTCCTCCCGCTCGAGGATCACGTAAGGGACGCCCTGCTCCTTGAGCGAGGCGGCCAGGGCGAGGCCCGAGGGGCCTGCGCCGATGATGATCGGGCCGTTCACCCACATGCACCTCCTGGAGAGGAAGTCGTAGTTGTCGGTAAGTCGAGGACCCATGATCGATCAAGATTTGAGGGTGTCGAAAATGTGTGTTTGGTTTTGGTTTTGGTGTTGTTGATGGAATAGTGAGGAAGAATGGGAGGGAGAGGGGGGGTGTTTAAATAGGGAGAGGATGCATGTGATGGGAAGTGGAGTTTGTTAACTTCAATATGATCAGCCTGCGGCCACCTCTCCCATTGTTTAAACCTTCAGTGGTCGCATTTAAGTATATGGTTGAAGCCTATTTCTTCATGAAGTTTTTCTTTTCTTTTCATGGAAGGATTTTTTTAAATAACAAGAAAAATTAAAGATGATCATTAATAACCTAGTCCTTCAGCTTTTACTTGACACTTCTAGGTCTATTGAAGTTGTTTGTCCTAGAAAGAACTTATAGAACAACACTATCAACAAAGAGAAGGAAGAAACATCCCCATATGAGGTGACTTTATTCAAAAAAGTTTTTTTTTTTTCCGTCCCCTTTTGTAACCGCCCATTGCCCGCAGCTGACGTGCCCCCCCCCCCCCCCTCTCTTGGCTCCGGCCTCCCCGCTAGCTCCGGGCCCGTTTCCTTAAATCTTGCACCCCCCCCCCCCCCCCTCCAATGTGGGGCCGCCAAGTCGCACGGGTAATTGGGAATCACAAAGGGAGGGAGGGGGGTTCTCTAAATAGCAAGGTCAGACTTTATTACTTGATCATCATGTTTCATATATGTATCAAGGCTTGTTGTTGCTTTCATGGCGGATATATGTTCGAGTCATGGAAACAGTCTCCTTATATATATATATATATATATATATATATATATATATATATATATATATATATATATATGAAGGTATGGCATACGTACATCTTGACCATCCGTGTTGATCCTGAGTATGCGGGAGCCTCGTGGCACTAGAACACCCTTTTATGTTCCATATATGCATCACAAAGAACTTAGTTGTAGCATTGTCTTCTTACACCTTAAACCTTTAGGTATAGCATATTGAGTCTCAAGTAATGTGTCCCTGCATATTTTTCATCTTCTTCTAGTTCCTCCTAAACAAAAACATGCATCTATACCATTAGTTGTACAACACGAGAATTTATCCAGGGCTCGTCGTTCACCTTGATTCTCCTCCATTTGATTTGATGGCATGGGATGAGTGTATGCAGTGGTAGCATTGAACAATCCTCATCATCTCAAGTGGAGAAAAATCAAGGTGCGGTGAGTCGGACTCACTGAATAATTTCTCATACAACACCCCCCTCTCCCAATTGGAACTTGATCAGCTTGAGTTGCCGATGGGGTCCACACGCTTACATGCATCCATTCTTCTGCCACCCCCTAACTGCTACTTTGGGCTAATATCCTCTTCCTCCTCTGGCCATTTGGCTTCTAGCTAGCTCTAGTTTTATTGTTTCTGTTATTAATTTGTGAGGATGAGGTTCTCCTCTGCAAGTTGCAACTCATGTTGTAGGTCTCAAAAGAACAAAGCTAACCTTCTCAAGACATAAATAAACCCCTGAGGTATCCTTGGATTGCAAGTTGCAACTTAACTTACCAAAATCCTAGATAGTGTAATGGAGTCTAGTCATCGGTATCTTTTTTCTTTACTTCAACATAATGTTTTGGTTTCCACATTACCAAAATCTTGCATAATTAAGATTGTTCACAATATCTTGCACGAGCCCCCCAAAATGGCACGACTGTATGGGGCTCAACGAGAAAAGTTGACACAAAAGCAACCTTTTCTTGACATTGTTGTGACTATGTATTACTGGGAGCCTCGTGGCATAATTTTCGAGGATGTACTGTTTTTCTTTCCCTCCCAAGATTTGGCCATGCATTCTCAATTTAGGAACTAAGTAGTTCTTCGTACATATGGTTAATTTGACCCAATACCTAAATTCTATGCTAAATATTTCTAAGCAATGTGTCATATATAGTTTCCAAGCAATTAATAACTTACCTTTAGTTAGTTTAACTTTGTCAAACTATATATGCTAGTTATTCTCTCTTCTAAGTAGCTGTGATTAAGAACTAATTAGTTGTTGCCAATATTCTTAGAGAGTACTTAACAGTTGTCTAGCTAGAAGGAAGTTACGAACTTTAATCTTCGATGTACTGACACAAAATCGATTGTGTTTGAACTTAATCAGAACTTACTAGTGTGCTAATAGCTTGAATGATATGCAAGGAATTAGGGTTTGCGTAATTTTCTAATATGAGGTAACCTACCAAAAATTTGATACAAGTGAATGAGTGATCTAGGAAGTGGTGTAAGGAGAGCTTTGCCAATGGTGAGGCATGTGCATACACCTTGGTTTCACTAGACTCTCTCCTTTTAAGATGATCAAAAGAAAGAAAATTAAGATATGCATTTACTTCTAAGCACATATACATATTCTATGGCTCTTGAAATGAGTAGAGCCATCTCACCCACCACCTTTGGTTCTCACAACTTTATATACAATTTTTAATCCAAAATCTCTACACAAAAAGAGAGATGAGAATATTTGCATCATTAGAGATTTGTGCATCATGATCCCTAACTTTCCAGAGAGATCCTCTTAACAAACAGTGGCAACCTCCATTGATCAAACTCCAGAGTCGCGTAAAGCAAGCCCGTTACTCGTTCTAGTGCAGAACAGGCTTTCGACTAATTAAACTAACGATGAAAGTATGTGAAAAATCCTAGAAATGGAGATGGGGTTTATTTATGTATGCAGGCTCAAAAGGAAGGAATGTGGAGAAAATGATATGATTCATTAGATGATGAGGAACTTCTTGGTAGCTTCCTGGTCTCTTTATTCCGGGAATGGATTTGTTTAGGACTTGAGAGGGGCTTATCTTTAAAAATAAGAGTTCTTTCACATCCTTCTTGGTTTTGAATTATTATATGGGGTCTTGCTTTATTAAATCCTACTGTCCTACAAAGATTTCAATGGGGTTTTCTTATTATGTTTGATGATCGGAAAGGTTCAATGGGGTTTTATTATTATATCTGATGATTGGAAGGGGGAGAGCTAGGTAGTTTCAATTATTGATATTTCTGTAATATATCCTTAGTATTCAGAATATAATACACATGAAGTTTGATGCAACATGCGAACTACCCATCTTTTCCTATTTTTTAAAAGCTAAATTACAATTTGATACCCTCAACTATTCAAGTTTTTCAACTTGATAGCCTCAACTTTGATATACGTCAACCTGATACCCTAAAATTTAAAATTGACAAAATTATTCATCCCATCCCTCCCTCCCCTCCTTTTCCAACCGGCTGCACCCCTGCGCCCCCCCTCCCCAACGTTGCAACTTCTCCAGGAGGCTGCACACCCGCAGCACCCTTCCCCCAACGTCGCACCCCTCTCTCTCTCTCTCTCTCTCTCTCTCTCTCTCTCTCTCTCTCTCTGTCAGTGGCGGTGACAGCACACGCGCGACGGAGGAATACGCGACGGGGGGGGGGGGGGGGGTGCAGCCACCGGGAGGGGGGCGCGGGGTGCAGCTGCCGGGAGGGGGGTCACGGTGGTGCAGCCGTCGGGAGGGTGGGGCGCGACGTTGGGGGGACGGGGGTGCAGCCACGTACCGGGAGGAAGAGTGGAGAGGAAGGAATGAGGGTAATTTGGTCTTTTTAAATTTTAGGGTATTATGTTGGTATCTATCAAAGTTGAGGGTATCAAGTTGAAAAATCTGAATAGTTGAGAGTATCAAGTTGTAATTTAGCATTTTTTAAATTGTAAATGAAAATATTATATATAGTAACCAATTGTATTATTGGATATTTCAGTCAAAAGATAATACTAATAATAATGAATTAATTGCGAGAACCTTTTGAAGTTCTTTGTTCCATGCTAGCATTTGGACAACTCCATTAATGTGCATATTGGAATTTAATTGTCCAAATGTTAGAGGTTGTGGATGACAAGTTACGGTAGAATGGCAACAGTAATTTCTCCTTCTTTGTGGTATATTAAGGGGACTTCTTGATTATTGAGTGACCATATTGTTAATTTTTTGGATTTACCTCCTAATTGTCATATTATCAGAAAAGAAGAAGAAGAAACCTCACTCATTAAAGAAATAATTAAGCAAGTATGAAACCTTAATTAGTCTATCGATGACTATGTTAATGGAGTATCTCTACTTACAAGAAATGATGCATTAGGTTTTGATTGACTAATATGATTTGATTCACGCTAGCATTCAAGTTTTTTGTCTTTATTTGATTACCGATACGATTAGTTCTTCATGACAACGAACCACCAAACAACCTCTAATATGATTTTGGTTTGCCATAATTTTCTCAAAGAAATTGTTAATGTGCATATGGCAGTATATGCACCTTGCATGAAATTTTGATAGTATAAAGTAACAACAGATATTATCTTCATTCCCTATCATATCCACTATGAATACACACCTATGTTGTCCATTTCTGTTTCTATTTTGTGTCTGTGCATGTATCCATGTTCTTATTCATGCAATATAGGTGACTGTCATGTATCTGTCTCAAAATTTCTGTATCGTGTCCTTATTCGTTTCATGTATTTTTAGATGTGTCTTTATATCCCCATACACAGATATACACACACAAAAAGTGATTAAAGAAAATGAATTACATACTCAAGATTAAGCGTATTAGCATGCATAACTTAACAATGGGAATTATAACACTTTTTCTTGTAGTTCAAATTTTTGCAACAGGAATGCTTGACTTAATGCGGCTACCTACTTAGGAAAGTAAGCAATAACAAAACTCCATGTTGCATATGCGGAAGCGCCGCGCAACTACTACTTCCAAGGGCGGAACCATACTTGGGCTAAGGTGTTCCAGCCCACTCAATTTTTTTTTCCATGTTTCTTTCTTTATTTTTTCCACATGAGTCAGCCCACTCCAATCTGCCTTAGCCCACTCCAGCTCAAATTTCTTGTTCCGTCCTTGACTACTTCCATCACTCCACGTAGAATGATGACGGATCAATGTGGCGCGGCGCAACTAACGAAATACGGGTGCGCCCATTACTTCTAATCAGAAATGATCAACTACTTATAAAATTAAATATTGGTGCACTAATTGGCTTCCCTCCTACTAACATGATTAACAAATTCATTAGCAAGTGGTTATCAAATAATCAAGTTGGTCATACTAGAATCAAATGGTTTGCACATGGCTCCATAGGGAAGACTACTTGTAATCAATTAATGAGTTTGTTGCACATTGCATTAATAGAGAGAATACAAGACCAACTAGAAAACACACAGATTTTCCATCCTTTGTTTTGACTCAACAGTTGGGACCTATTGAATGTGGGTGACCTCTGACCACTTCCCAACGACCAGGTTCGGTTTATTTGGTCGGTTGTGTAACTGCCATGTGACATGCCCTAGCTTAATTAAGCTCACTCCTTTGCATTATACAAATACTATCATTGGAAAAAAAAAACTTACTCTAATTAAACACCACTTTCTATTCTTGATCTTGCTCAAAGGAAGGGATTTCTTGGGAGAAGGGATCATTTGAAGTGAGGAAGAGTAGAGAGTGGCATGTGGTTGGAAGGTTTAGTCCACCCATTTCCTTGGGTGCATCACATGGTTAAGCATGTTGTATAGAATCATATTGTGAGCTCATGACCTCATTGACATGGATCATTGATGACCACAACTTAGGAAAATATAGTTGCATCTATGTTAGTATGTGGATTGCTCTATCTCTACAATGTGAAGCACTATTCATCACTTGCAAGTCAGCACTTACTTAAGATTAACTATACAGTTTCATGTGCTATGACATTCCTTTTGAGTATGTTTTTTTTATAGGCTTTTCAAGGGTGCATTTCACTCTATATCCCTACCTGTGGGGAGTGCTTTTATGGCATTTGGTGATTTTTATTGCTTGTTGCTAGTGCCCCCCTTAACTTGTTGATATCAGAACAATAACACAGTTATGTTGTAATTCTCTCATGTGGATTGCTTGTAGCCATAATACACAATTAGCTACATTAGAGTACTTGTAGCCATTTTCTCCATTTTGTTGTCATGTTGTAGAAAAAGGCTACAAGTACTCTAATGTAGCTAATTGTGTATTATCCTTTCTTTTATTTCAATGTTAAAACAGATTTAAGTGTCAATTTCACTAAGACGATGAAAGAATAAGAAAAAACAAAAGAGAATGTATAGTTGAAAACCTTGATGTTTGTGTCATTCATATGCGTTCTTATTTTTCCTTATTCCTTTATTTATATTTTGCAGGATCCGATATTTTAGCAAGAGAATGTGTGTGTGTGTATATTGAAGAAACTTTTTTTTTTTCCTTTGGGGGTATTACCACAACCATCAAAAAAGAAAATTGTAAGAAATAAGGTATTGTCGAGAAATTACATTTGGCAATTGAATAGTTTTCCCTTTTAATATGTAGGCAAAGAAGGTTCTATTAAGAAAGATGTAGACCCCTTACTTTGATCATGACAATGTGCAATATATGCAGAATATTAGTAAAGCATATTGGTCAGAAATACTTATCCATGTTGTGGTGACATCTAATAAGCATTCTTATTTTTCCTTAGGATTATTAAGTTTAATTTTAGGGTCTCGTATAATATTCAAAAGTTACGTTTAGGTCTCCATATAATGTCCAGAAGAGGATTTGGGTCTCGTCCTGACCGTTGACTTGGACCGACCATCCAAAATGGAGACCTAAACATAAATTTCGAAATTATCCGAGACGCTATAACTAACACAAATTTCAAATATTATACAAGATCCTAAACCTAAACACAAATTTAAGAGGTCCTTGGTTCAAATCTTGACTACAACAATTTTTTGTTTTATTTATACTTCGTTTTACATTATATATGGGGTCCATTTTGGAAGTTTCGTCTCGGGTCCCCAACAGCTCAGGGCCGGCCCTGCACAATTTTGTATATTATACAAGGCCCTAAACTAAATAACCCTTTTCCTTATTCCCTTATTTATATTTTGCAGGATCCTACATTTTAGCAAGAGAAAGGGTATGCATCAAAGATACATTGTAGAAACCTTTTTTTTTTCCCTTTGTGGGTATTACCACACCCATCAAAAAGGAAATGGTAAGAAATAAGGTATTGTCGAGAAATTACATTTGGTAATTGAATAGTTTTCCCTTTTAATATGTAACTGGCAAAGAAGGTTCTATTAAGAAAGATATGGACACCTTACTTTGATCACGACAATGTGCAAAAAATATATATATATATATATATATATATATATATATATATATATATATATATATATATATATAAAATATATATATATATATAAAGCATATTGGTGGTCAGAAATACTTATACATAGCATCTTCTTCAGATATTTTCTTAAAATTCTTGAACTATGGGCATATGGGATATATTTACATGATATCCTTACCTTGATTTTGTTTTATGCTTGAAGAAAGAAAAAAAGGTCTAGCTCGAGCTGCTCTTTTTTTCTCCAAATTTAAACGGAGCATGCATGATTTGCATGGCAACATTCTATGATAACCAACTAACTAAACTTCTATACATGTTTGTCAGGTCCTTCAGGGATCAGGACCAAACATTATCTGATAATTTACAGTCTAAGCTATTTACAAATTTCGACACGTTATCATGTATGACCAAGAATTCGATTCTTTATTTCAGTGAATTTATTACTGCACATGAGCCCCACATGGCTTTCGAATTCAAATCAAGTCTGTTGAAGCCTGAGTTAACTGCCACATGAAACTCTTAGGGGGGCATTTGGTATGCGAAATACTATATAACCGAAAATTCTATATTCTCGGGAATCAAATTTCAAGGAATTAAATTCTCTGAAAAAATTACATTCCCATGTTTGATGACAATATAAATATTCCCAGAAAAAAATAAAAAATAATAATAACGAAAAAAAATGAACAAATATAAAAAAAAAAAACGGGTAAAAACGAAAAAATAATGGTAAAAACGACAAAAAATCGGTAAAAAACGACAAAATAACAAAAAACGACAAAAACAATGAAAAACGACAAAAAATTCGGTTAAAACGACAAAAATGACCAAAAAGCTACAAAAAATATATAACGACAAAAAATAACAAAAAAAAGGGTAAAAACGACAAAATAACCAAAACACGACAAAAACGACATAAAATCGGTAAAAACGACAAAAAAATAAAATGCGGCAAAAACGACAAAAAACAACAAAAAATCAGTTAAAACAACAAAAGATGACAAAAAATCGGTTAAAACGACAAAAAATCGGTTAAAAACAAAAAAAAAAATCGGTTAAACGACAAAAAATAACCAAAAAGCGACAAAAACGAAAAATAATCGATAAAAAACGACGAAAAAATCGGTTAAAACGACAAAAAATAAACCAAAAACGACAAAAAAATCGGTACAAGCGACAAAAAAGACAAAAAAAGACATAAAATCAGTAAAAATGGACCAAAAAAAACGACAAAAACGACAAAAATGACTAAAAATCGATAAAAATAAAAAAAAAAAGCTAAAAACGACAAAAAATTGCTTAAAATGACAAAAATTGACAAAAAAGCGACAAAAGAACAAAATTTGGGTAAAAACGACAAAAATAATCAAAAAGTGAAAAAAAAAAAGACAAAAAATGGGTAAAAACGACAAAAAATTGCTTAAAACGACAAAAAATTGGTAAAAATGACAAAAAATGAAAAAAAAAGGACAAAAAAAGAAAAAATGTTCACAACTAAGCAAAATTGATCAAAAAAGAAGAAAAAAAATTAGACAATTTTTTTTTGCCCCGGCAAAAAAAATACCCACCTATTCTCAAGGGATAGAATTTTCATGTTTTGTGGGTAAACTATTTATCCGGGTATTTATAATTTCCGGAAATAAATTTTTTATAAGCCAAATAAACGTGGTAATAGATTCTCATCTTAAATTTTTTCGGGAATAAAAAAAAATACCGCGTACCAAACGCCCCCTTAAGGCCTCGTTTGGTTCGCGGAATGGAAGGAAAAGGAAATCAATTTCTTGTTATTTTCTTTGCTTTGGAAAATTTTATTTTCTATTGATTTTTCTTTCCGGCGTTTGAAAATGCCAAAAAAATCTGGAAAGGAAAGTGATTACTTCAATGTGGGAAAGTGATTGGATGGAATCATTTTTTTTCTAATTTTCTTCCATTGGGAATCACTTTCCTTTCCTCCTCAATTCCTTTGACACCCAAACATATGAAAGTAATCACTTTCCTTTCCCAACTCGGAGATTCCGCGAACCAAACGAGGCCTAAGTGGAATGTATGTCAGGCCGGCTCATCCTTTAGGCAAAGGAAGCAGCTGCCTAGGGCCCCACTTTTTTAGGGGCCCCAAAAGTACCGAATAATATAGATATATATATGTAATTATGCATTTTTTAAAGAAAAGGTCGGGCTGAAAAAGGAAGCAATTGCTTGCCTATTTGTAAAATTTTTATAAGTATTTAAATCTATCAAAATTTGGGAAAAAATCAATAGCCGTTATCGCCTCTTCGTCTTCTCTCGCAGAGAAAGATTTGGTCTCTTCATCTTCGTCTACTACATAATAAAAACAAGGAAAGATTTATGAAATGCCCAAAAACTAAAAAAGTTTTATGTAAAACCCACCGCTAAAAAAACTTTCATCGCGTGCCCAGAATTAGAGAAAATTATCCAAAGCGGGTTCCAAATGACCCTTTTGCCCTTCCTTTTAATTTATTGAAAACACCCACGAAACTGCTCTTAAAAAAAGTTTCGATACTTCATCTTCTTCCTTACGCTGCTCACTTTCGAATCTAGGTTTTCTCCTCAAAAATCTTCAAAAACTCGTCGAAAAATTTCGGAAAGACTGGGACAAACGACAAAATGCTAAAACGGAGGTCCAAACATCATTTTTTTGCGAATCTAAAATTTCGGAAGGCCGTCTAACTTTGAAGCTGTTACTTTCAGTCTCCTCGACGATACGCTCATTTTGCGACAAACGGGACCTCGTTTCGACCTCCCAGTCAAAAGTTATGGCCCTCCAAAGTTTCAGCTGACCATAAAATACAGGAGAATGGTCATTCTCCGTGTTAGAACACGAAAAATGTTAATTTCACATGAGGGTGGTCATTCTCCGTATTAGTAACACGGAGAATGGCATTCTCCGTCTTAATTTACACGGAGAATGACCATTCTCCGTGTTAGTAACACGGAGAATGACATTCTCCGTCTTAATTAAGACGGAGAATGTCATTCTCCGTCCTGAAAGTTACACGGAGAATGGCCATTCTCCGTCATAATTTAGACGGAGAATGGTCATTCTCCGTCTAAATTTAAACGGAGAATGGTCATTCCAGTGTTAAAACGCAAGAGAATGACCATTCTCCGTGTTAGAAACACGGAGAATGCCATTCTCCGTGTTAAATAAAACGGAGAATGTCATTCTCCGTGTTAAATAAAACGGGAATGACATTCTCCGTCTTAATTTAAACGGAGAATATCATTCTCCATGTTAAATAAAACGGAGAATGACATTCTCCGTCTTAATTTAAACGGAGAATGGCCATTCTCCGTGCTACATTAAGACGGAGAATGTCATTCTCCGTTTTATTTAACACGGAGAATGACATTCTCCGTTTTATTTAACACGGAGAATGGTCATTCTAGTGTTAAAACGCAGGAAAATGACCATTCTCCGTGTTACTAACACGGAGAATGCCATTCTCCGTGTTAAATAAAACGGAGAATATGTCATTCTCCGTGTTAAATAAACGGAGAATGACATTCTCCGTCTTAATGTAGCACGGAGAATGACATTCTCCGTTTTATTTAACACGGAGAATGGATTCTAGTGTTGAAACGCAGGAGAATGACCATTCTCCGTTTAAATTAAGACGGAGAATGTCATTCTCCGTTTAAATTAAGACGGAGAACGGCATTCTCCGTTTTAAATAAACGGAGAATGGCATTCTCCGTGTAATTTAGTTTTTTTTCATGAACAAAGAGTTTCGGTCTTCTTTCAAAACAATGATAATTCTGATGGAAAAGAAGAAGAAAGATTCTCTCCACAATTGACCTAATTGTCGGAAAACTTCAAATGTCTCCACGATGAAGATGAAGATGATGATGATGATGATGATGACGAGCGATGATCTGAGTTCGACTGAAGAAAAGCACACCGAACTACGAACGATCTTTGCGATCTCTGCTGAAGATGAGAGCAATGGAATTCAGATTTCCAGTGAAGAAGAAGAGACGAAAATCACAATCCAGATCTGAGTTTTTTGAATTCAAATACATATAGATGACCAATTCGCGCGGAGGGGTAGTTTCGGTATTATAAAAATAGCAGTTTCTAGCGAGTGGCATCTAAAAGGGAATCTTGGAATATTTAACGTGAAAATACTTAATTCTGGGTATTTCATAAAACTTATCCAGCGGGTGGGCATTTCATAAAAGTCCACCCCGAAATTGGGTTTCTCAGCAATTTCCAGTAAAAACAATATATATGTGCAACTGCTTCTTATTCAAATTTTAAAAATTATTAATGAAAGTAAGTTTTTAAATCCGCCAAGGTAACTTTTATAATGATACATCGTCGGTCCAAAGCCCGGATCAAGGATGAGAGAGTTCGCATATAAATCAATATAAATAAAATTATATAATTTAATCATGTTTAAATTTTTAAAAAAAGTTTCATATATGAACTTTTGTCCAGGGCCTCCAAATTATGCTAAACCTGCGCGAGTAACTCTGATTCTTTGAAGGATGCATGATCTAATTAATACATGATATTCTACTTCGACCCAATCAACTTGAGAGTGAAATTTTTACAGTGTCATGAAACAATCATCTACATTTGTGTAATGCCGCGTTGCCGCTCGATCAGACGTAGTATTTCTCGAGGCAAAATGATAAGATGATTGCCAAGGGAGAAAAACATCATTCAGTTGGTTGTGATTTCGGTACACAATCTATGTGCCAAACCTATCTTGACCAACATGGAATTCTAGCTAGGCTCACATGATATTCACATGGAAATGCAACTCTCACAGTTATTCTGAGCATTCAGAATTGCTATGTATGAATCTACCATCTATCAACAGAGTGACATCAGAAGTAAACTCCTCATTTTAAAAGAAATCTTATTAAGCATGGTCAATGGTGACAGACTGACAGTAACTGATCAGCTCCTCTTGTGCATGGGAGAGTCATGTTAATAATCCTTTCAATGAGCATCGTCTTCATGTGAGAGCATTGACATGCACCTAAACTACCAAAAGTATAAACAATAATGCTAAGTCTACAATCAAATTTTTACAACCATCTTACAACCTCTCTCCCACCCTTACACATGAGTCCCACCGGGTTACCTACCCTCTCACCCCGCTGCTACATGGGCTCCACCAGACCCTACCATTTCTTTCCCCTTTTCCAATCGAAGTCCGACAGGTGGCGGTTGTAGAGGGGTTGTACACACTTGGTTGTAGGCATAGCAAAGCCCATAATGGGAGGTGGCGGCAGATCATTTTGAAGTCCAATAATGCTAAATCTACAATCAAATTTTACAACCATCTTACAACCTCTCTCCCACCCCTTACACATGAGTTCCACCGGGTTCCACCTCTCCTCTCACCGCTGTACATGGGCTCCACCCGACCCTACCACTTCTCCCCCCTTTTCCAATCGAAGTCCGACAGGTGGCGGTTGTAGAGGGGTTGTACACACTTGGTTGTAGGCATAGCAAAGCGCCACCTGTCGGACTTCGATTGGAAAATGGGGGAGAAGTGGTAGGGTCGGGTGGAGCCCATGTAGCAGCGGGGTGAGAGGAGAGGTGGAACCTGGTGGAACTCATGTGTAAGGGGTGGGAGAGAGAGGTTGTAAGATGGTTGTAAAAATTTAATTGTAGATTTAGCATTATTGGACTTCAAAATGATCTGCCGCCACCACCCATTATGGGAGGTGGCGGCAGATCATTTTGAAGTAACCAACTTCCACTCTCCCATCACATTCACCTCTCGTGGTCTCCCCCTCCATTCAAGGCCTTTACTGATATTGCCGGTACAGAAAATGGTACAAGAAAAGAATAAAGATTCGAACTTGGACAATACAACACCTTTTGGAACCACAAAGATTGAAAGTGAAGTAAATTGATTGTAGGGATAACGACAAAGTTTGATTGTAGGGATAACAACAAAAAAAACACTTTAAAAACTTTGCAACAAAAGTACAACAAGAATCAAGAAGATGAAAGTGAAGTAATTAGACTGTAGGGATAACGACGATCACCATTGCTCACAATTAAAATTCGACCGTCGATCTGCTCTAAGGAACAAGCAAGTTCAACGATTAGAACTTCTGAAATGGTCATTTGTCACCCTCGGATTTGACTTCTCACAGACAGTACTTTGTGGCTTCTAAGCTGCTACCAACTCTCCTCTCGTAGAGGAGCCAACCACATGAAGTTACCAAGGTCAGTAAACTTGTCTCAACTGATAAGGTTTTTGTCGAATGTGATTGAGTTCATCGGCATGGCATGAGAATTAGGGGCGAGAATAAACGGTTGAAAACCAAAAATCGAACCGATCCGAACGGAAATATGACAAACGTCGGTTCGGTTTTCGGTTTAGAAAATTAAAATTTTGAAATAACGGTTCGATTTTGGTTCTTGATCCGAGTAACCGAACCGAACCGAACCGAAAATCGAATTAGATTTAATAGTTTATCAAACTAACCTCAATCTATATATACTAGTATTTTTTCTAACCCCTAACTGACTGCACTCTTTCCTCCTATTCTCTATCGGTGCTTCTTTGAGCACTCCCTCTCTACCCTCAATCTATATATACTAATATTTTTCACTATCTGTGTTGTAATAATTCATAAATAACAATGTTAGATTTTCTTAAAGATTTGTTATTTAAATAGGCCAATTTGCTAAAAGTTTGAAGGTCCGGCCCATTGGCCCATGAAACCGATCCGACCGAAAATCGAACCGAATTAATTATGTTCGGTTTTGTTCGATTTGATAAAAAGGGTCGGTTTTCGGTTTTGAGAAGTACGGTTGTAATTTCGATTTTTATATATTTGGTTCGGTTTGAATCGAACCAAACGTTGCTCACCCCTAACGAGAATCAACCAAGGTTTTTGCCAACATATAGCTACTGGTTGGGTGGTTGAGAACCTTGTTAGCAATCACCCGAATAAAACTCGTATTATACGCAAATTTTTTCATATCTTTCATAAATATATAGTACTTGCTTTTGACATATTCGAATTAGTACAAATTTTAAGCATACGAAGTTTTAAATGTGTCCCGTACGAATTATTGAAAATTTTGGCACAAAAAATTGTGATAAGAATTTGTTTAATTAACCAAATTAGACGACTTGTTTAAGCATGCGATGCTTCTAACCTCAATATTTCCATTTGAGAAATATTTGACCGATTTTTTTCAATGTATTTTACTTGCAATGCCGATTTAATACTCTTTCGCCGTCCTGAATTTTTACCGTTTGCCGAATTGCTAACAAGGGTTGAGAATACTTACCTCTCTGTGTGTGTGTCCGTGAGAGAGAGAGAGAGAGAGAGAGAGAGAGAGAGAGAGAGAAGGCTTTTGCCTAAGTAGAAAGGGATATACGAAGAAGAGGCGCAAAGAAAAGTTACATATTAATATAGCAGGGTTCCCCATATCTGCCAAATTTAGACTTGAGAGAGAGAGAGAGAGAGTATTGGGTGTTCCTGTTTTTCCTCTTACAAACATTTCTAATTGAATCATTGTTGAGATTCAATATGTGCATATTTGACCATTAAAATCTTGATCAGATGAACCAGATATAATGGTCACATGATAAATATGACAAAACAGAGACGAATAGTAAGCAATCTTCATACTACCTGTACGTTGAAATTATAGTGCAAAACCATATCATCAAGAAACAAACAGTGCTCCTTGCTTCAACTCAAACATTGGTAAACAGAAGTTGCGTAACTGGAGAACAGTATATAAAATCGATGCAACAATGATTTTCTAGGATGTAGTTTACAAATACCTTGTTGTAACAATAAGATGTAGTTTACAATAAATTAACAAAAGATTACTTCCAAGTAATCCCTTCCTGCACATTTACAATTAATACCTTGCAACAATAAGATGATGTTTTAAAAAAAATTAAACTATAAGATGTGGAAAGAAAAAAAAGATGTAGTTTACAAATAAATTAAACTATAATACAATAAGATGTAGTTTACAAATAACTCAAACAAAAGATAACCTCAAGTAATCCCTTCCTGCACATTTACAATTAACGTAGAAGTTGCTTGTTTGCTGGAATTCTAGTAATCCTTAACTCGGGACAACTTATGAGTACAAAATTTCCAGCAAGCTACCAATACACGTAATTGGATACACATATACAACAAGAGTGCAGATGGAGTCCACTGGTTAACCATTGCATCCCATTTAAAAGATTGGGACACATTTTGTATCTTCATGCTGGTATTCTTCACTTTGTTGGATGGAACTCAATGCCAGAACCCTGCTAGACAATGCAGTTCGTCTTGAGTAGCAGAGTGCTGATTATGCGTCATATAGTCCATTTACAAAGCCTTATCCGGATCCTGTACTGCTCCTGACGTAAAAACTACTCATGCTCATAGGTGGACAGCCGAGAATCTGACAGAGCCGAGAACAACTGTGTGTCTATGAGGAGCTGCATCCATAATTTACTTGAAATTTAAGAAAACAAAAATGTAAACAAAACACAAGTATAAGATACAGCACTACCACAGTAAGATTATACCATATTGTATCAGTCACAACCAATTGATGTATCATACGAACACAAGAACTAGAGTAAATGGCAGCACAAACCATACTAACCAATTCTGGCATGGGATTAAAGATAACCAGAAAAATCAATGAATCAAATCAAATGTAGAATTAATGTCAGCCCGAAAATTAAATTGAGCCTACAATTTTGATATTTATGCTCGACATAAGTGATACATCGCTTCATTTAACCTACAGGCTATGCTTGTGATAGAAATCCTAATTTAATGATCTCTTCCGGTTGAATATGTAATGAGAAAATGCAGTTTTCAGCAATTCCCCCATCAAAAGATATTAGTCCAGCACAGGCAAAAGAATATATTAGAATCTTCATGTGTTGACTTGTTAACTTACCAATCCTTCATGTCAACCACATCTATGTTTGTTTGAGTCAATTTGGCACTGTCTTATGACGGATAGATGAATAAATTTATTTGTATCAAGCTTTGCATACCCTTCCAAGTGAAGATTAAAATTTCAAAATCACCTATTTGATCATCTCATGGGAATCATTATCGGTCCACATGATCAACCTGCAGCCAGTGTTCTAAATGGAGACCGCCTAGGCGGTCTCTCTCCGCACCGCTTTTCGGTAGGCGGTGGAGTAGGTGGCCAATAGAGGTTGGCGGCATAGGAGGAGGTGAGGCGGCGTAGGCGGACACCTAGGCGGAGCAATGCCTAACAAGATATTTTGGCCAAAAAGAATTTGTAAGCACTATGGGCCTATGGTTTATTTTTGCAAAACTAAAACTTTATAAATCTTCATTCTACAACTTAGTTATGCATGGAACACTCTTAAAATATGCATATTATGCAAAAAAAAAAAAAAAAAAAAGTTCAAAATTTATCGACCGCCTAGGCGGTAGGAGAACTCTCTCTGCCGCGCACCGCCTACCGCCTTTTAGAACCTTGCCTGCAGCGTATCCCTTATCTTTCTAACCAGCAGCGCTGCAGCAACATAAAACTTCTAAATGAAATAAAGACTCCAGATCTGAATACAAACCTGTTACAAATCCTGACTTTGCACACACAAACAAAATAACAAATGCAAAATAGAACATCAAAGATTCACATGCTAATTAAAGACATCCCTTGACACAACTACAGTAAGACCAAACTGCTACATGACCAAACTAGCTCAACCTAACCAGCAGCAGCAAACAACCACCACCACCACCAAGAGTAGCCAACATTTTCAGGTCGGCTACACAATTTTTCTTTCGCTCTTTCCTCTCTACGATAGAAAATGACATATCCTTTATGACAACCCCCAATCAAAGTTTAGGGCCTGGTTGCTACTTGAATTGGAATTCAGGGAACCAGATTTCTGTGAAATGTAGCAATTCACATTGTTTAGTTCAATGGGGTTAGGAATTTGAACTCCAGTTCCACTTATGAATCTAAAATCTACATTTTTTACACAATAGATAATGAATTGCAGCTCATTCTTTTCATTAAGGGATTCCATTTCCATGAATGGGGGGGGATCACTCACATGGCCTATTATGTGACAGTTGGCCTCTCAAAATTGAAAGGTGAGTATAGCAATAGAAATAGGTAAATAACAGGAAACCCTCCTAACATACACCTTATTGACACAATTAACCCTAGCATTAGTATCTATCTTAGCATAAGAGTCCATGTCATTTGTCCCACCCCAAAACCATCAAATTTAGTCATGTGACCCTCACATGACAAATTAATTAATTGACATTTCTACCCTACCTCTTTATTACTCACTCTCTACGATTAAAGCACGGCTTACTCTCCATTTCTTCCTCAATCAAACTGAACCGAAAACCTAACCTCTCCCCACTCAACAGCCTCCTTCCTCCCCCTCCGGCCTCCACACAAGCTCCACGCATGTTCTTTTCTTCTTTCTTCCCTCTCTCATCCTTTTGTATATCTACACTTTCCACATAACTTGAGAGCTTTTTTTGTTGAAAATTGTTGTTACCTATTATTCTTATTTAATATCAATATTGAACTATTAATTAAGTTAATAATAATAATAATAATAACAACAACAACAACAACACATTCAGGTGACTCCATGGTTGAGTCACATTTAACTTATGAGTTACCACATTCAGGTGACCCCTACGGCAATAAGATGACTAAACGCCTAGGCCCTACTGGCTGGTGCCTTTAATAAGAATGATGTTAAAGGTAGTGTCAAGTGTGTTTCTAGTTACTATGTTTTTTACATGACACCACGTAGTGACCCACGAGCACATATTACTTAAACTAGCTTTCACTGGAAGTATCAGCATACGGATTTTGGGGGTTCTGGTGGATAGAATCATCCCCCAGCTGGAGAAGCATTAAGCAACTGTTATATTGAGGTAAACAAGTGTGCATGACTACTATAAGTACAGTAAGGGCCATGGAAGAAAATATAGAAGAATGGACAAAAAAACATGATTGAACTTACTGAAGCATGTCAAAGGAAATTATAGTACAAATCGGAATTCTGGCCACCGAAATTCCGGTTGGTGCTCACTAGTGCTCAAATTTCATGCCAGAAAATCGGTATTCCGGTTGGCCAAACAAGAATAGCCATTAGAGGCAGGCAGGGCTATTTTTGGATGTCTTTTGAAATTTTTGGCCGAATCTTTTGCACGTTTTTTGGTATCTATTTTTTCTAGTTTGATTCTAACTGTTTCTTAGGGTTTAAATTATTTTTTCTTAAAAATAAATGGCATGTGGAAGAGTAGATACCATTTGAATAACATTGATTTCTATTTTATCTTTTGAGTATATCTCTTGTTGATTCTCATGTTTGAGAATTGAGGTACCAATCCTCGTGTTAAGTGTTATATTAGAGTTATGAGTTAATGGACTTTAGTCCCACATTGCTTAGAATAATAGGAGAGGAGGCTAGCCTCTCCTATATATGTACTCTCATCAATAATAATCATCTCATTATTTCCATTCTACATGGTATCAGAGCCAAAACCCTAGCCGTCACCCACCACTCTCCCTCCCTCCACAAACCCTAATCTCCACACACACAAAATCCTAGCCGTCACACCGCACCCCCCCCCTTCCCGGACCTGCTGCCCTCACCCCCCCCCCCCCCCCCCCCCCCCACCACCAACCACCCCTGTCAGCCCCCCCCCCAACCCCGATGCCTCCAATTCCTAACCCTAACCCTCTCCTTCCATCAGCCGCCACCCACTCCCTCCAAACCCTAGTTTAGTTTCTTAAAAAAAAATCATTGTTGGGATTCTCAGAGGAAAAACATTTGTTGGAAACTCTCCCATCAATGCTAGTAATTTAACAAAGAGCACATATGGTTTGTTGTGCATAAATTTTTGTTTCTTTCCTTGATTTTCACACCAGGATCTATCAGAGGTTACCATGGGTTATCTTTCTATACGCCTATGCCGGTTCTGGCTCCGTTTTTAACGCATTGACAGAGTTGGTGTGTTTATCAAGTGGAAAGAACAATCGACAGTCGAATCTCTGATAAATGGCAGACTCTGCGGCGAATAGCAGTGCCACAGATACTAGTGTCAGCAATACACTAGCAGGCACTAGCACGACGATTTTCTCCATTCGACTTGTCGATCGACGGTTGGAAGGGCCAGAGGGCTACTCGACATGGAGAAAGAATGTCGAGAAGACACTTCGAGGAATGCGGTTGTCCAAACATCTTACTGATAACCCTCCAGCAGAAGATGATCCCATCTTTGAGCAATGGAAGACAGATGACAGTCGACTGTTTACACAGTTGATGAATTACATGGAACCATCGATGGAAGACATGGTTCAAAATACGGACTTTGTGAAGGAGTTATGGAAAATGTTGGCGGCGGCGTTTGATGGTAAAGTGATTGTCTCGTATCTATGACTCGGTCGTGGTGTGTACCGAACAAATCAATGAGACAAATCTCATAAAGACCATTTTCGGGCCATCAAGGCTATGACGACGAGATCGACCGCGTATTACCTCTTACGTCGGATATTAATGAAGCACGGGTTCAACGTTAGCAGTTTCATGTCATGGCTTATCTCGCCTCTCTCCGTCCTGATGCGGACTCTGCTCGTTCTCAGATTATTGCTGGATCTGATGTACCGTCCCTGCTGGAAGCACATATCGTGTCCTTCGGGCTGCCAAAGTCGTTGAGACCACTCCGGATGATACTCCTGCTGATCGTTCTGCTCTCGGGGCCGCTCGTACAGGTTTGTGGTGGTTTGGCGGCCGACAGGGTGGCAGTAATGCTGGTCGTGATAGAGGACGGGACAATAGCGGTCATGATGGAGGAAGACGTGCACATGCTTTAACTGTGGTCAGCTTGGCCATTTCTAATGGCAATGCACTAAATACCTGCTGCTAATATCACCACTGATGTCCCTGATGATGATGTCCGATATTCAGATGACTTCGAACTCAAATACAGAGTTTCTTGATTTCCAGGCTCAACGACGTGATGAAGCATCCACGTATAGTTCCACAGCCGGATACTCAGTCGCGTGCATAGTGAAACCCACGCAATGGGTAATTGACTCTGTTGCATCCTCTCACATGACTGGTGACACAGGTATGATACATGATTATGTACCTGTACGTTGTGCTTCTGGCATTACTGTTACCAATGGCGATTCTCTAACAGTCCGATGTCGTGGAAATGCCAATCTTTCTTCCGGACCGTCACTCAATTTAATACTGCTTACTCCTGGAAAACCGTTCAGTTAATTTCTATTAGTTAAATACTCGTGAACTACATTGCTCGGTAACATTTTTTTCTGATGGTTGTATTTTTCAGGACCTGAAAACTGGGAAGACTATCAGTAAGGGGCATGTGGCTGGAGGCTTGTACCTGATTGACGCAACTCCTTCTGTTTTCTGTGTCGGCATGAAACTCGATCTTGTCGAGTTACATTGTCGGTTAGGCCATCCATCGTCCCAAGCTCTCCAGAAAATGTACCCATTTTTAGATATTTTCTCTTCTTTTCATTGTGAGCCATGTAGTTTAGCTACGCATCATCGGATTCCTTATCCGGTGAGTCCAAATAAAATTGCTTCCGCTCCTTTTGAGTTGGTACATTCTGATATATGGGATCCCTGTCCGACTGACTCTGTAATGGATTTTAAGTACTTTGTTACTTTTGCGATGATTACTCACATGTCAATTTTGTATTTGATAAAAAATCGCTCTGAATTATTTAACATCTGGTGCAACTTTCATGCTGAATAAAAACACAATTGGTTTCCAATCAAAAAATTTCGGAGTGGAGTGACAATGGCAGTGAGTATTTATCGTGATCTCGATAAACATCTGGCCCTCAATGGCCTCCTACCAGACCTCTTGTGCGTACACACCACAACAAAATGGTGTAGCCGAACGCAAGATCATTATTTATTGGAAACAACACATGCCTTATGTTTCAAGCACGTACTCCAAGCGATTTTGGTCGGATGCGGTTCCTACTGCTTGTTATCTATAAACCGCATGCCATCACTTGTATGTGACAGCTACAAAGACAGTCACACTCAGTCTGGTGGCTACATTGATGGGATTCAGATCCCCTATACCGAGGGTCTCCGACATCCTGGTTGGCGTGCTGCTATGAACGAGGAGATAAAAGCTCTCCAGGAGAATCATACTTGGGACTTAGTCGACTTACCTACCGTAAACGGAGCCTCGGCTGCAAATGGGTGTTCACGATTAAGGTAAAACCGGATGGCACTCTTGATCGACTGAAGGCTCGTCTGGTGGCCAAGGATACTCTCAAACCTATGGTGAGGATTACTTCGAGACATTATCTCATGTGGCCAAAATGACATCCGTTCGTGTCCTCATGGCCTTGGTCATCGATACTGGCCGTTACTTCAGCTAGATATAAAGAATGCTTTTCTCCATGGAGATCTTGATGAAGAGGTATATGTGATGCAACCTCCCGGGTTCGTTGCAAGGGGGTAAAGTGTGTCATCTGAGGAAGGCCCTCTATGGTCTGAAACAATCACCTCGTGCATGGTTTGGTCGATTTACACATGTTGTTACTCAATTTGGCATGTATCAATCAAAGAAGGACCATTCAATCTTCTATCGGCACACATCTGCTGGAAGAATACTTCCTGGTGTCTACATTGATAATATTGTAATCGCGGGAGATGACAGCCAGGGTATTGCAAGTCTCAAGAAGTTTCTTGGAGAACAATTTCAAACAAAGGATATGGAATCCTTGAACTATTTCTTGGGCATTGAGGTCACACGGGATAAGCGGGACATTGTAATGTCTCAAGAAAGTATGTGTTGGACATACTAAATGATGCAGGCATGATGCAAGCAAAGGGAGCAACCCCACCTATGGATCCATGGACGAAGTTACTTCCAGACGAAGGGGTCCTAATGACCAATCCAGATCATATCATCAAGTAGTTGAAAAACTCAACTACTTGGCAGTTATGACGCGTCCGGACATTTCTTTGCAATGAGTGTTGCAAGTAAATTTATGGCTTCTCCAAGAATTCTACACTGGCATGCAGTTCTCAGAATTCTGTGTTATCTAGTAAAATCCAGGAAAAAAAACGAATGAGAATATGGACACACTCGCATTAAGTGTTTTACTGATGCTGCGCATTGAGTGTTTTACTGATGCTGACTGGAAAGCAAGCCTGACAGATAGACGGTCTACATCTGGCTACTCAGTATTTATTGGTGAAAATCTAGTGTCATGGAAGAGCAAGAAACAAAGTGTGATAGCACGCTCAAGCTCAGAAGCAGAATATCGAGCTATTGCTCATGGCATGTCAGAGATATTATATATGAAGCATCTTCTACAAAAACTGGAGAAGACGCAGGGTCTCAAGTGGCAGATATAGATGTGATAACCAGTCTGCTATTCACATTGCCACCAATCCAGTATTTCATGAACGGACGAAGCATATTAAAATTGACATTCATTTTGTTCGTGATGAATATACAAAGGGAGTGATAAAGTTTCAACATGTGAGGACCGGCGACCAGATAGTTGATATCTTCACAAAACCTCTTATGGGTCCTCGGGTTCAATTTTTGTGTAACAAGCTGGGCATGATTGACATCTATGCTCCAGCTTGAGGTAGGGGTTAAGTGTTATATTAGGTTATGAGTTAATGGACTTTAGTTCCACATTGCTTAGAATAATATGAGAGGAGGCTAGTCTCTCCTATATATATGTAGTCTCTCATCAATAATAATTATCTCATTATTTCCATTCTACACCTCGCATCTTGGGTTGTTGGTTTCAGCAATCGACATTTTCGTATTGTGTCAGGTGGTATCAAGGCTCAACGTGTCACGAGACATGATTGGACCAATGACGGCGAATGCGATCAACATCTTCCTAACGAAGGATATGAGGATGATGCTTCTTTGCGGCAGTCCACTGCATAGAAGTCTCGATGTGGTAACTAACCCTATGCGTCCAACGAATTGAACAAGCGGTAGGCTACCATAAACCATTCATGCAACCAGTTTGAGTCCAGAAATGCTGCCACGAGTTAGCAACGCCAACGACCTCCAAAAAGATGGTCAAGCGCCATAGCGAGAGAATCATCCACGGAGGGATCGTGTAGATGCATCTAGCTCGAACGAGGAGTTCGATGATGTCCCCATGTGGTGTCATAATGACGGTGACAGGCTGCCAGACCAACTAATGTCCCCATGTGATGTCGTAATGACGGTGACAGGCTGCTAGACCAACGACATTAAGGTAGTCGGTGCGGCGTCAGCAGATGCTATAAATATGGCGACTACTGGAGGAACGATTTTCGTGGCGGCGAGATCGGTTCAACAGCCGCTACATTTATCAACCTGGTGGTCGTATAGAATGTATGAATGGAAGATGAGATGATTTCAAGCTGAAGGTCGATATTCCCATCTTTCATAGCGATATCGGCATCTAGGAGGTCATAGATTGGTTGTCGAAGGTAAACCGATTCTTCGACTACATGCAAATTCCTACATACAAGAAGGTAAAGGGCTTGGAGTTGGTGGAATAAGCTGCACGACGAGCGTAGGCGGGAAGGAAAGTGGCGGATCACCTTATGGGGAAGACGTAGGAGAAATTGAAGGCATGCTTCCTACTCGACGAGTACGAGCAACACTTTTTCATCAATATCAAATGTGTGCACAGTTTTTGTTTCTTGCCGAGCAGAGCCATCTCGTTGAGACCAAAGGGCAGTATGTATCTCGTTTCATGGATAGGATCAAGACGATAATTCTGGATCGAATTGAATTTATGTGCATCTCCAATATGAGGTGACAATCAAACACGATGGATTGGCCCAATATGAAGTCAATGGAAGGTCATGCTAACACCAAGATGCAAAAACTCTTCGGAAAGGAACAACCTGGTATACAATCAACAAGAATCGAGAGTTACAAGTCGAGCGTTACAACAAGAATCGAGAGTTACAAGTCGAGCAACTGTTGCAAGAAAGATGGCAGTCAAACAGCAATCGAGGTGACAATCAACACGATGGATTGGCCCAATATGAAGTCAATGGAAGGTCATGCTAACACCAAGATGCAAAAACTCTTCGGAAAGGAACAACCTGGTATACAATCAACGATAGATGCTTTGGGGCAGCCAATAAACATTTTCAACCGACAATTGGTCAAAGATGCAAGAATGATGTTAAAAAAAGCAACTGGAGTCGTACTCCATCAGGTAGGAGGACGTGTCAAGTGTCATGGTGACCGAGCAGTATCGTGTTCTCTTCTCCATCAGAGCTTATAGAGATGAGATCTTCAGCGACATGATAGTCATTCTCGACATCAGCCGTATATTGTTAAGCGACAAGAAGTCGAGCTCGACGTCAACCATATATTGTTAGAGAGACCGTGGTAGTTCGATGTTGACGTGGAACACGATGAACGCCAGTATCGTGAAAGACGGAACGAATTACATTCTTACGTCGTTATAGAAAAGTACTCGAACCAGATCTTTACAAGAGGAGGAAAAGACTTTTCTATCATTAGCAGTTTCTACAAAGGAAGTGGACTTCAAGGATAAACATGAGGTGCGTGACTTGGTAGTAAAGGGAAGCAATGAAATCGAAGGAGGAGCTACTCTAGCAGAGGTACGACTGATACTCAACGAGTTTCGCGACATTCGTCCTGAAGAGTTTCCATAAAGTTACCACTTGTGCGTAACAACAGGAAGTGCATTGGTTTTGTTCCCGGGGCGAATTTGTCAAATTTACCACTCTACCGCAAGAGTCCACGAGAACGAGAATCTTCGAAAGATAGCGGAGGACTTGATGCAAAAAGGGTACTTGAAGAAAGTTTAGATAGGTAGAGCATAACATCAAAGAATTTAGCTGAATACATTCATGGAGTTCTAGAGGAGGTTCAGGAAACTACAAAGACCTAGTGTGTGTTGGTGCAAGTTGTTATGGGATATATGCAAGGTTGTGTGTTTTTGGAAGGAGATGATATAGACTGGACAATACAACAAGCTTACACCAAGTTTGAGTCGTTAAAAGTGTTGTAGAGAGTGGAGTTTAGTTAGGGGAAGGAACCCTCAACGAACTTTATAATAACTGACGATGAGGCCCTTGATCTAGACGACAATAGAAAAAACTTCGGTTGAATTCTCTATAAGAGGAGGGGTCTGACAAGGACGTGATTAGGGTTCGAAACGAGACGAACCAGAATTATTGTGACCTGACAGAATTCTATTGAAATTCTGGTTGGTGCTCATTGATGCTTAAATTTCACGTTGGAAAACTGGTATTTCGGTTGGCAAAACCATAACAGCGGTTCGAGGCGGCCAAGGCTATTTGGATGGATTTTATTTTGGCAGAATCTTTTGCACTATTTTTTATATTTATTTTCCTAGTTTGTTCAGAACTCTTTCTTAGGGTTTAAGTTATCTTTTCTTACAGATAGTATGTAGAAGAGTAGAGAAAAGCTGAATATATTGATTTCTGTTTTGATCTTGAGCAACTCTTGTTGAATCTCATGTTTAAGAATTAAGGTGTGAGTCCTCGTATCTTGGGTCGTCGGTTTCTACGATCGTCGTTTCCATAACATGTCAAGGAATCAAGTGGAGAGAATTATATTAGTAAAGTATCTACTCTGAAGACATTATGGACAACGAAGAATCAAGAATGTAGCCCCTAAATTATCGTGTTCAAGTGATAAAGATGTTCGCATGATCGGATGCTGAAGATGCAAGGTATTGAAGCACTCACACAAATGAGGGAAATTTCCAAGAATTTTAAAAACATAGCTGTATTGATGAGATAAATTCATGCATTGAGAGTAAAGCAATGCAATAAGGGAAAAAAAAAAAGGAATTGCAACACGTCATTATATAGCATCTAACAAAAGTAGTCACTTGAGTAAAACAGCTAGATATGATAGAACAGCTAAGGGGAAAAAGTAACCTTCATAAATGGCCGTTCCCTGCTAGGAAATGAATCTAAAAACTGTCCTTTAGAAAAGTGAAACCTGAAAACCCAAATGAACTTCTGCGTTAGTTATCAAAGAACAGGATTTTTAAACAATTTAAGTAGAAATCCTGTTATGCTACTGTAGGTTGCTAATTGGCAGTCTAGCAGCTTCGCTATTCTTAAATAAGGTTGGAATCTAGTAGAAGACAGTTTTGTCTAACCTTGTCATTGTTTGATTGCACATTAGTGATGGTATGTGCACGTAAATTTGAACAGAATGATTCCATGTAGCACTTGATGACATTTAAGAACTGTCTAGCTGCTTCTGCCTGCAATTTAGCCAGAAAAGAAATAGCCTTACATAGGAATAGAGCTTGCTAGAACAACTTATAATACAATGGTGATGAATGAAATTGAACTTTATGATCATGAAGCTACAGAAAAAGGTGGAACATAATTAAAATATGACTTTAATTTTGAAAACCCCAACGGTAATATACCAGAGAAGCAAAGAAGGCAATTTCTCCTTAATAAATTATTGGAGAATATTAGAGAAAGCTTGAAGAAGCTTTACATATTACTCACTGAGTTAATAAGAAACAGTGGTAGGATTCTGAATCGTA